>OX637533.1:85394017-85751517 GCA_951800035.1 Linnaemya tessellans | reverse complement strand
CATGAAATGAAAGTGGTAAAATCATACGAAGCTAAAAAATATAATAAAATTATTTATAATTCTAAAATAATAGTTAACAAGGAAACATATACAAAGATTAAGGCAATACAAAAATTAAACATTGGGTGGGAAAAATGTAGAATATTTGATGGGAGTGACATAATTATGTGCTTTAAATGTCAAGGATACAACCATAAGGCAAGTGAGTGTAAAAATGAAGAAACCTGTTATAAATGCCATGGAAATAAACAAGTGAAAAAACAAAACTCGGAGAAAAATTTTTAAATAAAAATAGAAATTAATTGTTAAAAATAGACAGAGACTATTAAAAACTTAAGATAAACAATAAACATTGTTATTTCTTAAATAAAAATAAAAAGTTTATAAAAAAACCAAATAAATGGCTGAATGCAGTAAATGCAGATCAGCCATTAGGGGTGAAAGTGGTATTAGATGTCAAGGAGTTTGTGGCAAAGTGTATCATTATACCAAAAAGTGTGCGGGTTTAGACCAATACTCGGCAAAAGTTATAGATGATGACAATTACGCCCGTTTTATATGCGACGATTGCATGCAGTATATTCAAAATGTAGACTTTGTTTTAAAGGATATCCAAGATGGAGTAAACAAAAATAAGCAAGCATTAATAGATTATAAACATGAATTTGAAAGCTCTTTGAGACAGAATGAATCTGAAATAAAGGCTTTACTTGAAGCTATAGAAATGAGATATGAAGAAAGATCTAGGAAAATAGACAAAGTTCAAAAAATGTGTGAAAAAAATGTAGAAGTAGTTAAAAATTTACATGGAAATTTAAATGAAGTTGAAAACAAAAACAAAGATATGTATAATGCAATAGAGAAAAACAATATGAAAATGTGTAATGAACTAAAAAAGGTGATCAGCGAGACAAACGTTAAAACGAAGATGACATATGCTCAGACCGTTTCAAATAATATAGTGATGCCAGATGTTTCTAAAAATGTCCCCTTGATCATAAAACCAAAAGAAAAACAAAGTGTGGAAAAAACAAAAGCGGAATTAAATGAAAAAGTAAATCCAATGAATTTTAAAATTACGAATGTTGAAAATAGAAAAAATGGAGCATTAGTCATTCAAAGTGCGAATAGTGAGGAAAGAGATAAAATGAAAGAAGCAATACAAAATGAAATAAGTGACAATTACGAAATAACGGTGCCAAAACAAGTCGAAATGCAAATAATAGTTACGGACATGAACTTTAAAATACCCGGAAAAGAACTTTTAGAAAAAATTAAGAAACAAAATGACATACTGCAAAGAAGTGAACTAGAAGTAATAAAATTGTTTGAAACAAAAAGATACAATAAAATAATATATAACGCGAAAATAAAAGTAGATAATGAATCTTATGCTAAAGTTATGGCAAATCAAAAAATAAGTGTCGGTTGGGACAGATGTAGAGTCTTTGATGGAACAAATGTAATACAATGTTTCAAATGTCAAGGATACAATCATAAAGCATCGGACTGTAGAAATGATGAGATTTGTTACAAATGCCATGGAAAGCATAAAAGTAATGACTGTAGTAAAGAAGTTTTAAATAAATGCATAAATTGTATAAAAGAAAATATAAGACTTAATTTAGGACTAGATGAAAGTCATAACACTAATAGTAGAGAATGCCCCGTATATCAAAACAAGCTTGGTTTAAAGAAGAGGAGGATAGGCATTTCGGCCTAACAACCAAAGCAAATACATGGAATATATACCAACATACAAGGACTAATTAATAATTTTAACCAACTAGAAATAACAATCGAAGAAGAGAAGCCAGACTTTATAATTATATCTGAAACACATTTGACAGAGGCTGTAGATGAATCCGAAATTGAATTGAAATATTATCAACAGTTTAGCACATTATCTAATTCTAACAAAACTGGAGGAGTAACTATATATTTCAAAAAATGTTGGAACATCAAGAAAATCAAAGAATATGTGAAGGAAACAAAATATTGGATAAGTGTTTACAAAGTACAATACGAAAAAATATCAGTTTTAATAGCAGCAGTATATAGATCGCCAAGTAGTCAGAAAGCTGAATTTTGTAATGATTTTAAGGAGATAATGGAAGAAATATGCGAAGTGAACTGTGATATAGTAATAGTAGGTGATTTTAATATAGACTGGATGAAGAAAGACTTTTATAAAAATAAGTTAGAAAGTATCCTGAATGATAATGGCTTAAAACAAATATTAAACGTGTATACTAGAATAACAAGGAACTCCAAAACATTAATAGACTATGTAATAACGAATAACCAAAATATTTTAGCAAAAATAAACACAGATAACAAAATAGCAGATCACGAAACTATTGACATTTTTATCAACAATGAAAATATACATAATGATGAAGTAGCAGAAGTGGAGATATTTAAATACAATAAAATCAATTTCAGAAACGAACTTGGTGCAATAATAGAATGTAATGACATAAATAATCTAAACTATTATGTAAACCATCTCGATGAAAGCCTCGAAAACACAATAAAAAAGTTTACTTTAAAAAAGAAAATAAATAAAGACTATGGTAATAAATGGTTTAATAATGAACTTAAAAATATGAAAAGAAAAAAAATTTTTAGATACCAAAGAGCAGTTATTGAAAACACTAATGAGGCTTGGAACAGCTATAAAACAATAAGAAATATGTATAAAATTAACATTGAAAAAGAAAAAAACAAATATATAGATAATAAAATATGCAATACAAATAACCAAAAAGAAATGTGGAGCAAAATAAAAGAACTAGTGCTTAGAAACCCCAAACCTGTGATAAAAACTGTGATATTTAAAAATATTGAATATAAGGATAATATACAAATAGCTAATTGTTTTAATAATTACTTTGTAGATAGTATTAAAGAAATAAATAATTCCATTGATTACGTGCAATATGAAAATAAAATATCTGTGATAAACGTTAAATTCAAATTTCGTGCAATAAATCTACAGGAATTAAAAACTATATGTAAAGAATTAAATAATAAACCTGACTACAACAAAATAAATAACAAAATAATGTTAGATAACTGGGACTTGATAGGCAACAAATTACTTAATATAGTAAATAGATCGTTAGAAAATGGAATATTTCCAACTAACTGGAAGGAGTCCATAATTACACCGATTGAAAAAGTGAAAAATACGGTTAAGTGCGAAGAATACCGGCCCATCAATGGACTAAAAACTTGTGAGAAAATCCTGGAGAAAATTGTAAAAAACCAATTAGAAGAGTACATTGAAGAACATAAAATTATTTCAAAATATCAATCAGGTTTCCGGAAAAAACACTCATGTGAGACTGCGCTAAATTATGTTATAAACAGATGGAAATTTATGAAGAGAAATAATAAAATTGTAGCGATGTTCCTGGACTTTAAAAGAGCATTTGAAACAATCGATCGAGATATTTTATTAAAAAAATTATATATGTATGGTATACAGGGCAATGAATTAAAATGGTTTCAATCATACCTTACTAATAGAAAACAAAAAACAAAAGTTAATAATGCGAAATCAATGGAAATTCGAAACGACTTTGGCGTACCTCAGGGCTCAATTCTGGGGGCGCTATTATTTATCATATATATAAACGATATGGAAAAAGATCTGGAAAGATGTGAAATAATACTCTATGCTGATGATACTCTAATTTTCTCAGAAGCACCAACATATGAAATATGCTATGAAAATTTACAGGCGGATATGAGCAGAATCAACAATTGGTTAAAAATGAATAAATCAAAATTAAATGAAAACAAAACAAAGATAATGGAAATCAATATGAACAATGATATAACTTTCAAAATAAATGATGTGATAATAGAAAAAGTAAATAATATTAAATACCTGGGGTTTCTAATTGATAATGAGTTAAATTTTAAAGAACATGTAGAATATATATGTAAGAAGATTGGAAAAAAAATTGGATTTTTTAAACGAATTAGAAATAAAGTATCAATTATAACATCAATAAATATATACAACACAATTATCAAACCACATTTCGAATATGGATCGACTATACTATATACGTGCTGCACAGACTCCCAAATAGAAAGACTACAAAAACTGCAAAACAAAGCAATGCGAGCTATTTTAAAATTCAACCGTTTTACGTCAATAAATTATATGCTGGAGACTCTAAAATGGATGAATATACATCAAAGATTGGAGCTTACAACAGTGATGTTTATCAAGAAGATGGAGATGGGTGACGCACCTGATTATTTGATAGAACAATTACAGTATGTTGGTGATGTTCAACCCTACAACCTAAGAAATAATGATGATTTTAGATTACAACGTGCAGATACAAACTCAATACAACGTTCACTTTTTTACAAGGGACTTAAAAGATATAACATGATGCATCATAGTATCAAAGATGAAACAAATATTAATTCATTTCGAAAAAAAGCTGTCAATTTTATTAGAAATACCAATGTAAATTAAATTTATTTCCGAGAAAGTATGATTTTGAAAATATTTTTTAAAAATGTAATGTAAAGTATTATAAAAATACTACTAATAAATAATAATAATAATAAAGAAACATAGATCAAAAGAGTGCGAAAAAGAAATAATAAACAAGTGTATTAATTGTATTATAGCGAACAAGAATTTAAATATGGGGCTTGACGAAAATCACGTCACATCAAACAGAGAGTGTCCAGTCTATAAAAACAAACTCTATCTGAAAAAGAAGAGGTTGGGGTTAGATGTATAACAAACACAGCAAATATATGGTATTTATACAAATATATGTGGATTAGTTAATAATTTCAATCAACTGGAAGTTATTGCTGATGAACAAAAACCAGACTTTATAATCCTTACAGAAAGACATTTAACAAACACTATAGAAGAACAAGAAATACAACTAAGAGAATATGTGATCAATATAATACTCGCTCAAATTCAAATAGAACAGGTGGAGTTATAATTTATTTTAAAAAGCAATGGAATGTGATAAGCATTTTGGAAAAAGTTTCTGATTATAATTATTGGATAAGTGCGTACATGGCGACAATTAAGAACAAGAAATTTCTCATATTAGCGGTTTATAGATCACCAAGCAGTAGTGAAATAGAATTTTGTCAAATCTTTGAACAAGTAATGGAAGAAATATGTGAAGCACAGTATGAAATAATAATTGTTGGCGATTTTAACATAGACTGGAGTAAAGAAGGAACATATAAAAACAGACTAGAGTGTGCATTTAATGATAATGGACTTCAACAAATAGTAAACGAATACACGAGAATAACCGCAAACACAAACACAATAATTGAATTGTCGTCACAAACAGTGAAAATGTATCAACCACAATTAACAATGACAATAAAATAGCAGATCACGAAGCAATAGATATAAAAATTATAGGAGAAAATCAAGATCAAATCAGCGAAAAAGAAATTGAAATATTTAAATACAATAAAGAACTCTTCAATCAAGACATAAGTGCAATATTAAGATATTGAACACAATGATTTAAATAGTAAAGTTAACAATTTTGACTCGGCCATTGAAAGTGCGATTAGGAAATTTACAAATAAAAAATAATAAATAAAAAAAGTAACGTAAACAAGTGGTTTAACAAAGGACTTAATATACTAAAGAGAGAAAAAATTATTAAATATGAAATAGCTAAGACAGAAAATACAGATGAAGCATGGAGTAATTATAAAATAACAAGAAATACATATAAAACTAAAATTGAAACCGAGAAGAACAATTACATTAATAAAAAAATAAAAGAGGCCAAAGACCAAAAACAAATGTGGAGAGAATCAAAGACTTACCCCAGTTTTTGACTTCGTATTTAAGTACAAAATTAGTTAATTTTTCCATAAACTTAAGTTGTGTTTAAATACACTTTCAGTTTTTCAGTCTAAAATTAATTTTGGTATTTAATTGTGATAAAAGTATGGTAGCACAAATAAATAGTAAGAAAAATACTGAAAATGATCCAATACAAGAACCTTTTTACCGAAGTTTTGTTCCAATGAACAGCTGCTGTACCAATTTTCAGGTTGTTGAATGTAAACAAACAATGAAAAACACATGGTTGTATGAAAAACTTAAATTGAATTTAAATGTACAATGTGGGCCATTTAAATCTTATTTAAATTCGAAGTGAAAAACAAAATTTTGTATTTAAATACACTTTAAGTTTAAATAGTACTTAATTTTGAAGTTAAAAACTGGGCATTAGTCCTTAAGAAATATAAAACTGTGATAAAAAATGTGATATTTAATGATATAGAATATAAGGATAACTACCAAATAGCCACCCAATTCAATAATTATTTTGTAAATAGCATTAAGTCAATTAATAATATGATAGAAAATGTGCAATATATAAACAATATACCTGTGATAACTAATAGATTTAAATTCCGTACACTGCAAGAAATTCAAAATATTTGTAAAAACATGAAAAATAAACCAGACTTCAACAACGTTACAGTTAAACTTATTATTGATAACTGGAATGTTTTAGGAAAAATCATACATGATATAGTAAATAAATCACTTGCAAAAGGAGTTTTCCCAGACAATTGGAAATACTCAATGATAACACCAATAGAAAAAATTGCAAAAACAAATAAAGTAGAGGAATTCCGCCCAATAAATACTTTAAAAACATGTGAAAAAATTATCGAAACAATCGTTAAGGATCAACTGGAAGCATACATGGAACAACATAAATTATTCTCAAAATATCAGTCCGGATGTAGAAAACATTTTTCATGTGAAACAAAGGTCAATTATGTGATAAATAAATGAAAATACATTGATAGAAAGAAAACTAATTGAAACTATTGATAGAAAAATACTGATCCAAAAATTATATATGTATGGTATCAGAGAAACTGAATTAAAGTGGTTCAAATCTTACCTTACAAATAGAAAACAAATCACAAAGGTTAATGGCATAAAGTAAAAAGAATAAAATAATGAATTTGGAGTACCCCAAGGTTCCATTGTAGGCGCACTATTATTTATAATATTCATTAACGATATGCCAAATATACTAAACAAATGCCAAACAATTCTCTATGCAGATGACACATTAATTTACGCAGAAGGAGAAACAGATGAAAATAACATAAATAATTGGTTTAAAATGAATCAATTAAAACTTAATGAAAATAAAACTAAACTACTTGAAATAAATATGAACAGTGACTCGATCTTTACAATTAATAATGAAACAATAGAAAAAGTAAATAAAATCAAATATCTCGGTTTTATAATCGATAAAGACTTAAAACTTAATGAACACATTGCATATATATGTAAAAAAATAGGCAAAAAAATTGTTTTTTTAAACGGGTTAGAAATAGTATATCACAAATAACTGCAATACATATGTATAACACAATGAAAAACCACACTTTGAAATCGGCTCCACAATCTTATACACTTGCTGCTCAACAACACAAATAGAAAGACTACAAAAACTACAAAATAAAGCTATGAGGTCAATACTAAAATACAATATACATATATGCTCCAAATCAACTAATGCTAAACACACTAAATTGGTTAAGTGTTCAACAAAGACTGGAACTAAATACTTTGCATTTCATCCAAAAAATGAAAATACGTAACGCACCTGAATATCTTACTGAACAACTGGACTATGTAACAGAAGTACAACCATACCATCTTAGAAACGCCAAAACTTCAGACTACCAAGGGTGACAACAACAGCAATGCAATGACCTCTATTCTACAAAGGACTAAAATTATACAATTTTCTACCAGATACTACAAAAACAGAAAGAAATATTAATATATATGTGAGAAATATAGTACAATTTGTTAAAAATGATATAGTTAATCATATTGTTACGTTTTTAGACCTTTTCGTAAAAACGCTTTTTATCTATCCTTCAAGGATTCGTTTAATTGCATCAAATTAAAAACACAGACAATTACTTTTAGAAATATAATGCGGCAACACTTTATTTACTATTTAATTAACACGAGTATTTGTACTACTAAACACTTAGCGATGTTCACACGTCTAGATTTAAAATCTCACTGAATCCCGCTGTTCACTGGCAGCGACTTTATATAGCAAAATGACGTCGTCTGGTAACTTCGCGAAGCATCTGGTCATTGTTGTTGTTGGTTGTGCTTTACTTAACATGTAGCTATATACGTGTGTTTGTATATATGACAATGCTGTCTTGTGTTTTGTTTATTGTAACTATGTGTGGTTGTATGTATGAGTGTTCTGTGTGTTGTGTAGTTTTGTTTCTTCTTGTGCTATGTGGGCATGTTGCTGTGTATATTTGTGTGTATGTTGCTGTGTATATTGATGTACATGTTTAGTTTTTTATTAGCAGCGAATACTTGCGTACAAGATCATTAAGAATAACATCATCATCTCTTAGCATTGATGTTGCTAGGTTTTTCGTTATTGTTATTTACACTTATTTTTGCACAGCCTCGAATGATCTTGTATATTCTCTACGATGTATCCGGAATATTCCATTTCCGTTAATTCAAATATTATCTGCATGGTGTTGACCAGGGTTGTAACATTTTGACAACTAGAGATGGTTTGACAGTGCTGCCAAGTACATATAGCCACATTGTCGTTATATTTGAATCTATTTTTAAACTTTGTAACACTGCCGCCCACTTAAGCCTGTTCGACCCGAATAGGCATACAATCACCTCTTCCATAGTGCGGCAATCGTTCGAGATGTACTATCTTCATTTTCGACCTTGGGCTATTGTGCTTCTGTATCCGGTACACAACGTCATTCACTCTCTTAATCACTTTATACGGGCCATCCCAGTGAGTCTGTAATTTTGGGGACAATCCTTTCTTCCGTTGTGGGTTATAAAGTAGAACCAATTGACCTTCCATAAATCCCTCCGAATTTGCTGCGCGGTCATATCTAGCCTTCATCTTGTCACTGACCATCTTGATTCTATTACGCACGAAATCATGCAGCTCGTTTAAGTTCTCCTGCTCTTGGGACGTAGTGGCTCCTTCTTCTACCGCTGGCTTAACACCAAATTCCAAGTCACCAGGCAGTTTTAATTCCGTCCCGAAGATAATTTTAGCTGGCGTTCTCGATGTGGAGTCGTGTACAGCTGACCTATATGCCATCAAAAATTTGGGAATGTGCTCGTCCCAATCTTTCTGATGGTTGCTTACCACTTTTCGCAGGTACTCTTCTAAGGTGCGATTGAACCTGTGCCATCAGACTGTGGATGCAACGGCGTTGTTCTGGTTTTCTTTATCCCATATAATTTGCACATTTCCCTGAATATGGCAGACTCGAAATTCCTTCCTTGGTCGGAATGTAATTCTATTGGGACACCATAGCGACATACCCAGTTGTTGACGAACGCATTTACAACTGTCTTTGCTTCTTGGTTAGGTATGGCATATACCTCTGGCCATTTACTAAAATAGTCCATTACCACAAGAACATAACGATTTCCGGCTTCAGTGACGGGAAAAGGACCTGCTACATCCATTGCGATCCGCTCGAATGGTGCTCCTGAGTTGTATTGCTGTAGCTGTCCCCGGCTTCTTCTTACTGGTCCTTTGGCTGCTATGCACTGTGGGCAGTTTGCTATCCAATCGGCTACGGCTTGTTGACATCCAACCCAATAAAAACGCTGTTTCAGTTTCTCAAGTGTTTTTGTGACTCCAAGATGACCGCCACTAGGTCCATTGTGAAATTCTTGCAAAACTTTACTTATCTTGGAGCATGGCACAACTACCAAATTTGAAGTTGTTTTGCCATCTACACTTTCCCATACGCGGTATAGGCACCCTTCTATTACCTTGAGGCTGTTCCACTGAGCCCAATAAGATTTGGCGAGTGGGCTCTCAGCCGAAATTTCATTCCGGGACGGTCTTCTGTCCTCCTCTTTGGCTGCTATAATTTTTCCCAGTATACTGTCGTCCCTCTGTGCCGCTGACCAGTCTTCATCAGAGTCGATGTGCATTAGCCGAACATCAACAACGCCTTCCTTTTGTTCGGTTCTAACGCAATGTTTACACTCTAAACAGCAGGGTCTTCTTGAAAGAGCATCCGCATTGTTATGTTTTGTGCCCCTTCTATGCTCAATACTGAAGTCGTAGCTCTGCAGGCGCTCAATCCACCTTGCCAGTTGCCCTTCAGGATTTTTAAACTGCAATAACCATCTCAGTGCAGAATGGTCAGTCCTTAATGTAAAGTGTTGACCATACAGGTACTTATGGTAATGTTTAATGCATTCCAATACTGCCAGAAGCTCACGTCGTGTCACACAGTAGTTCCTCTCAGGTTTTGAGAGTACACGGCTATAGTATCCTATGACTTTCTCAGTGCCATTAACTACTTGGGATAGCACGCCCCCTATGCCATAGCCGCTCGCATCAGTATCCAGCACAAATTTTTCTCCAGGTATGGGATACGCTAGTACTGGTGACGTACACAATAATCCTTTAAGTTTCTGGAATGCCTTTTCCTGTGGCTCGCCCCAATGGTATGGTCTCGACTTCTTCGTCAGCTCATGCAGGCTTGCAGCTACACTGGCAAAATTTGGCACAAAGCGTCTGTAGTATGTACAAAGGCCCAAAAAGCTGCGCAATTCATGAAGATTTTTAGGTTGATGCCAGTCCCTTACTGCTTGTATTTTATCTTCATCTGTTGAGATTCCGTCTGCTGTAACACGATGCCCCAAATACTTCACTTCTTTCTGGAACAATGCACATTTCTTCAGGCTGAGTTTCAATCCAGCTGATGATATCCGTTGAAGAACTTCTGCCATGTTTTTGAGGTGTTCATCAAAAGTTTTCCCCATCACGATTATGTCATCCAGATATACCAAGCATGTCTTCCAGTGGAGTCCTTTCAGTACCTTCTCCATTAGGCGTTCAAATGTGGCCGGAGCATTGCAGAGACCAAATGGCATAACTTTGAACTGCCATAATCCGTTACCGACGCTGAAGGCAGTTTTCTCCTTGTCTTTCTCTGCAATCTCCACTTGCCAATATCCGCTTCGCAAGTCTAGCGTAGAGAACCATCTCGTACCAGCTAGCGTGTCCAAAGTGTCATCGATTCTGGGGAGCGGATAGCTGTCCTTCTTGGTTATGTCATTGAGCTTCCTGTAGTCTACGCAGAATCTAGTACTGCCATCTTTCTTTTTAACTAAGGCTACTGGCGAACTCCAAGGACCAGAAGATGGCTCAATTACGCCTTCACGCTCCATTTCTCTTACAAGCTCTTTGACTTCATCTCGCTTTGCTAGGGGTACACTTCTAGGTGGCTGTTTAATCGGCCTAGCTTCGCCTGTGTTTATTTCATGTTTAACCAATGCAGTTCTACCCTGACTTTGGTTTCCCATGGCGAAGATACTGGCATGTCTTTTTAGCAACTGTTTGGCTTTATTTCTTTCTGTCGCTGACAGTCCTGCTACCCATTTTCTTACGTACTCCTCAAATTGTTCACGTTCTTTGGCGGACAAATTGGTAGGCTCTATCTTCCTCTCACAGTTTATTATTGCCTCTGCTGGAGTACACTGGCCAATATCGCAATTTTCTTTGATGACTTTTTCATGGTCTGCCATGTTAAGTACTCTTATAGGGACTATTCCTCCTTTACTAGTTTTTACTAGAGCTTTTGCTGTTATAAGGTCTCTCTTTAGATCTACTGGTTCTACAACCCACAACCGATTGTCCTCACAATCTCCCTTCATACGCGCCCATATAACTGTTTCAGACTGCGGCGGTAACGTCTGACTCTCAATAGCAAATACTTTTCTTACTTGCGGCTTGCTGTCATACCCAACATCAAGGGGTATTTCCACATTACGCCAAATCATCAGCTGTTGCCCCATGTGTAGATTAATGTCATGATTAATCATAAAATCGGCTCCAATAATTACCTCATCGACAATATCGGCAACAATAAACACATGCCTCACGTTGATGTTGGCTATAGTCACCTTCACTTCAATCTTACCATAGACAGTGGCAGGCTCTCCAGTAGCTGTACGTAGCCGTATATTGCTTAAACGATCGCATTTCCCCTTTACTATATCGGGCCTTATTATTGACTGCGACGCCCCTGTGTCTATGGTAAGTACGTGCTTTTCCCCGTTGATGTGTCCAGATGCAGTAAGGTTGCTATTTTTCTGCTGCATCACTGATATGGAGATTGTGGGGCCCTCGTTTGTGGGAGCTAGCTCTTGCCCCTTAGCGCTAGCTCGTTTTAGTTTAACGGGGACTCTTGTGATTTTGTTTGGTTCACCCGTTTGCTGTTTCTTAGTGGCGAAACAGATCTACCTCTTTTCCTTGGTGCTTTGCAGTTGCGCTGAAAATGACCGATTTTTCCGCAGTTTAAGCATTTAGGCTTTTCTTTGGTAGCACTTTCCGCCAAAAGTTGTCGCATTGCCTCCTTAACACTAGCGACCAGGTTATTATCATTCTCGGACAAAACATCCACATTCCGCACCTTACATATCTGTGGCTTGAAAACCATCCTTGCAGTCTCTTGTGCCAGCGCAAATGAAACAGTCTCAGCGAAAGTGGATTTCTGCGTTGCGCACACAGCCAGTTTAACATCAGAGTCGCGAATACCATTAACGAAAGCCTCAGTTTTAAAGTGGTCCAGGAACGGGTGACTCTCGCCTGGATATGTGAGCTGCACTAAACGCTCGATTTCCATTGCGAAATCTTGTAGAGACTCGTTAGGCTTTTGAACTCTACATCGCAATTCCATTCTGTATAAATCGCGCTTGTGCTCACCACCATACTTGCGCTGCAATGCTGCCATTATTTCATTATAGTTGTTTCTGCTGCTTACTGGCACGGTCTCAAGTACCTCTGCGGCTGTACCCTTTAAGGACAAAATCAACTCTATGGCCTTTTCTTCCGCATCCCATCCATTTCTGCTAGCAACCGTCTCGAACTGGAATCTAAAGATGCCCAATGGTACGCTGCCGTCAAAGCATGGCGCTTTTATTCGCGCAGAAACCTCCGCAACTGCTCGTACTGTCCCTCCACTACGCTCAAGGTTATGCACTTTGTCCTCTAGAGCATGAAATTTTTCTTCGAACTCTTTTGCATGCTGTTCTAGGCCACCGCTTTCTAGATGTTGGACTCTCTCTGCCAGCTCTGAGAATTTATTCTCAATAGAATCCACCCTCCTATTAATGGCCTCAGAAACCTCGACCAGAGTCTCGTTGGTGGCTCTATTTGACTCCAACAGTTTTGTTTCCACTCCCTGTATTTCGGCTACCAGCTTTTCACTGCTGATTTCTGAGTTCTGCTTTATTCCAGTTATTTCGGCTACAAGCTTTTCAGTGCTGATCCTTGTTGCTTCCTGTATCTGGATCATCATAGCAGCGAACATTGAATTTATGTCCATGCTGCTGGTCGTAGCAGGAGGACATACCTCTACATCGTCTTTGTCCTCAAACTCGTACGTCCCGATGTCGATGCCGCGATTCTTAAACTCATCTATCAGCCTCTTCTGCAGTTCAGCCTTGTTACCTGCTGTTGGTAATTCCCGCTTACTAAGCTCCTTTTTTAGCTGATGAACTTTCAGTTCATCAAATTTCATAATTATTATTTTTTTTAATGTCCTTTTTTTTTCTTATATTGCAATGTCCTTTTTAATTATTTTTGCAATCCCACTTCTGACACCAATTGTTACGTTTTTAGACCTTTTCGTAAAAACGCTTTTTATCTATCCTTCAAGGATTCGTTTAATTGCATCAAATTAAAAACACAGACAATTACTTTTAGAAATATAATGCGGCAACACTTTATTTACTATTTAATTAACACGAGTATTTGTACTACTAAACACTTAGCGATGTTCACACGTCTAGATTTAAAATCTCACTGAATCCCGCTGTTCACTGGCAGCGACTTTATATAGCAAAATGACGTCGTCTGGTAACTTCGCGAAGCATCTGGTCATTGTTGTTGTTGGTTGTGCTTTACTTAACATGTAGCTATATACGTGTGTTTGTATATATGACAATGCTGTCTTGTGTTTTGTTTATTGTAACTATGTGTGGTTGTATGTATGAGTGTTCTGTGTGTTGTGTAGTTTTGTTTCTTCTTGTGCTATGTGGGCATGTTGCTGTGTATATTTGTGTGTATGTTGCTGTGTATATTGATGTACATGTTTAGTTTTTTATTAGCAGCGAATACTTGCGTACAAGATCATTAAGAATAACATCATCATCTCTTAGCATTGATGTTGCTAGGTTTTTCGTTATTGTTATTTACACTTATTTTTGCACAGCCTCGAATGATCTTGTATATTCTCAACGATGTATCCGGAATATTCCATTTCCGTTAATTCAAATATTATCTGCATGGTGTTGACCAGGGTTGTAACATTTTGACAACTAGAGATGGTTTGACAGTGCTGCCAAGTACATATAGCCACATTGTCGTTATATTTGAATCTATTTTTAAACTTTGTAACAATATGTTGTAAAGAAAAATTTGTAAAAATAATTATATTTGAATAATTTTAAAGTATTATAAATACTACTAAATAAATAAAAAATATAACATAAAAAAATTTTCATGTTTAGCAATCACTCGGCAATTAACAATGAGATAATAAACGTAATATCAGTTCTCTTTTTTGTATTGGCATAAACTTCGTGGGAGAAATACGATTGAAGAAAATTGAGCTAATTGAAATAAGAGCAGTTATTGTTTTCAATGAAAGAAAGAGATAAAAACATGAAATCACGATACAAACAATGCAATCTACATCAGTGCAATCTTAAAATATTTTGATGTTGATGAAATCTCGATTGCAACCCGAAGTGAAATCAGAAACACGAATACAAACTATGCAATCCACATGCAATTTGCCAGATTGCGGAAACGCATTTTATTGTGTGTACGTAATTTTAGGTTAGCTTCGTGATGAAACGAATATAGGGATTCAGCGTTACGGCAGATAACAGT
This sequence comes from Linnaemya tessellans, assembly GCA_951800035.1. Classification (NCBI taxonomy): domain Eukaryota; kingdom Metazoa; phylum Arthropoda; class Insecta; order Diptera; family Tachinidae; genus Linnaemya; species Linnaemya tessellans. The sequence goes on along the minus strand of OX637533.1, from coordinate 85,736,500 downwards.
TTGGCTACAACTGATATGTTCTTCTTTTATTGTCAAACAGCTTTGTATGTGACTAGTGTTTCGACATTTCTGGATGAATAGATATACATTGAGCACACCTATGTTTGCAAGGTTATGTGAAAAAACGAAAATGTGGAAACACCCAATCAAGGCAAATTCATAACAAGTGGCCTTAGTTCAGAAATTGGTCATCAGCTGTTACCAAGGCAAAATTATTGAACTGTCAAAGTGTTTTGGTTTTTCGTTTTTGTGTGCGGCCATTATTTTTTCCAAAGCATTTCATTTGACAATTCAATAAATTTTACACAGAGTTGCATAAGTGAGTCCCCGTTTTTGAATTCGCCTTGCACCCAATTATGAAATAATCAAAATAAAGTGGAATACGTTTTTCATCAGCAACCACTTTAAGGCCGAGACACATAGAATCCGTCATACGTTATACGTCGCTTTTTTCAACTGACATGAACGTACTGACGGAAAAGGCTAGCACAATGATTACTTTGTTGACGGATATTAAATCAATTGTATGTTCCCCATTTTATTTATTTATGTTTAATTTATATATTTTATAAATATTTTTTTGTATATTATTTAATTTTTCCTGAACACACAATACAAAAAATTAATTAAAACAGTTTGAAAAACTCATCGATTTCTGTCAAAGTATTCAACGTACGTCAAAAATTAAAAGTTGGCCAACTTTCGTACTTTGCTTTGACGCAGAAGTACTGAATGTGATAACTCACATAAGAAAGCATGTATTTCTAAGGTCTGAAGAACCCAGATGGCATCTGTGCATCAATATTTTGCAAATATTTTTGTAAAGTATTCTACGAAGAAAAAAATATAAATTTGTTGATGGCTATTTGACCCCAAGGGTTCCGCCAAGTAAATCTCCCATCCTCTGGAATTCTGGGGGGGGGGGGGGGTTAATTCAAAGAAACAAAATAAGAAAACAAGAATGAAATTTAATTTACAATTTTATATTTCAATGTTTATAATGAAAAGATAAAACATTAAACAAGTAAATATTCTTAAGTTTAACAGCTACTTCTTTGCTAGATTTTTTTGTTGATGCAAGAGGATGAGAATGCCTAAACTTAAACAAATAATATTAAGCAAATAAGTTTTATCTAGAATATATGTATATCATATGAGCTTACCTTCATTTCTAGATTTTCGGTACGACATATTTTTGTTTTACACAAAACCGAGGATTATTCTGTGATTTGTGCGCCCGCGTGCTAAGTGCATCAATGAATTCGTCTACTGACCGGGAAATATGTTGGGTGTAGTGTGCTTCACTAATGTACAATGCATACCGCTGATTTGTAGTGTATTTTGCAAAGTGTAACACACAAACACTATTCTTTCTCACCAATATCAAATTGGTAATGAAACTACAAAACGCTGATCAATCAGAATATTTTGAGTGACACTAATTCAAGTGTATAAATAAATTGAGTGCATTCCAATGCAATGTTCTATGATTGGTCAGTAAACAGAAGTAATTCGAATCCTTTCACATTTTCATAAATGTGAAAGAGACGAATAATATATTTAATAATATTAAAATAAGTTAGAAGGGCTAAGTTAAATTTGTAAAACTAGTATATAAGCCAAAGAAAAATTTAAATAAAACAGACTTGATTTTTTAACGTAATCCGGCACACTCCTGCCTAGTTTATTTTAAGTCTCAAATATTTCGGCATTCCTTTGAACGCCTAGTGTCGAGCTGGAACCCTTCAGCTGTATAAAATAAATAAAGGGCTACAGGGAAAATTCCAATAGAAAATAAAGACACACATTACATGGCGATCCTGCAAACGGACCAGATCCTCTGATCCTAAAGACTAAGATCCTGCAGTCAAACCAAACCAAAAAAAAATTCAAAAACAAAATACCAAATTAAATGGAAGAAGAACTAAAAGAAATTTTTCAACGTTGGGAGACCTACCTACAACAAGAGTACAATCCAGACCCCGTGGACGAATCTGCGCCGAAATACACACCACTACCAAAGACGGCTGGACCAAAGGCAATCTCCATTGAAGAATATAGAAGGCGAAACCACCAAAACAACCGTTGGGAACCAACGATACCAAAAGCTAATCCACAAAGGAAGAAAAGAGGTGGAAAGAAATTTAAAATCAGGAAAGCCAAGGCACTCCTGTTTAAAGAACTAACATTGGCCACCACTAAAAAAGAACAGCAGGACATAAAAAACAAAATTAACGCGCTACCATGAAATAACAAAAAAAAATCTTATAAAAAATAAATTAGTTGTCAAAAAAAAAAAAAACAAAATTTTTAAATATATGTATAATCAAATAAACATTAATTACAATTTAACGTAAAAACAAAAAAAAACAATTTATATTAATAAAATACACAAATGGTAGGTCCTATTTGGGGCAACAGAATAGAAAATAAAATGGGTAAACCACAAAGCAACGTGGAAATCCAAGAAAACATAGTAAATAATGGAGATGGAAACAACTATAAGGATATAATGCCAGAATATATGAAAACTCTAATAATAATAGCAATATTGTTATATGTAGTCTACAAAATTAATATTTATTTTAAGAATTACGTATTAAAACACAGAGACAGATGCAACACAAATAATTCTATTACTGATGTTTAATATTTTATTAAAAATACACAAATAATTGCTAATCTACTGTTTTCAAGGTATATCTAGGTATAAATAATATAATAATAAATAATTATGTAGTAATAATAATGCAATAACCAATTTATAAACAAAAAGAAAAACATCTATAAAACAGAAATTCAACTAAATTAAATGGAAGAGAATATTTTAAAATTAAAAGATATATGGACAAATTTAAAGAAAAGTCCAGGAAGGACATATACAGAAAAAACCTTACAAAATAAATTAGAATCTATTAAAGAAATAAGAAAACAATTTGAATTAACGGAAATTGATGAAAAAGATAAAGAAAAAGCTATAGCATTAAAAATAGAATTTAACAATATTTTTAAAAACATTAAAGATTATTTGCTAAACAGTTCTAAAGAAGTAAGAGAAAACAATAATACTACAATGGCAGCATTCAGTTTAGAAACGACTTCAAAAGCACTCCCGCTTTTCTCAGGCAATTTCATAGAATTAGAAAGTTTCTTAATAACAGCGGAATTAATCAATAAGATTTTATCCGCCGAAGCCAAAATAGTTTTTCTACAGTACGTATATCATGCTAAATTGACTTCTAATGTCCGAACAGCGATAGGAACCTACACAAAACCTGAAAACTTTGAAGAATTAAAAACTCTATTAAAACAGAGATATAAGAGCAGGGAAACAATACAGGAGCTACAAAATAAATTAAATGCATTATATCATGGCAAAATGGCAGTAAATACATTCAGAGAAAAGATAACAGGTATTACAGATAAATTAAATAAACTAGGGATAGAAGAACTAGGAAACAATGCCTCTCAGCCAGAAAAGAATGTCATCGTTAAATTAAATAACAAACTAGCTCTAGACATCTTTAAGAAAGGCTTAAATGAAAACTATAAATCGACCATATATGCTGCTCGACCAAAGGATATGCAAGAAGCATGTGAACTCGCATTGGAATTGGAAAGTGAGCAAAAGGTAAATCATAGCTCAATTCTACATTATAGAAGAAAACAAACACAATTCCAACAGCAAACATTTAACAAGCAAAATCATCATAATTACACTAGAAATAGCAATAATTTCAAACACAACCCTTTTAGAAATAACAATAACTTCCCTATAAATAACTCTCCAAGGGACAATCCTGAGTTCTCTAGAAACAACAGAAATGATAGGTATAAAAACTTCAACTACAACAGATTTAACAACATTAATAATTTCAATACAAACAACAGAAGTACACAAAACAACAATTACAGAAATAATAACACACGCATACACGCCGTACAAAATTCGGGAAACACAATGGGCTCGGAATACATAGATATTCCGGACAGCCACAATTAAAAATATGGAAAATTTCAGATAATAACACTAACTTATAATCACTTCTTACAAAAATAAACAACTAACATTCTTAATAGACACAGGGTATACACCATTCGAATTGGTTTATGGAAAATTACCACACTTGCCATCCGATCGTTTAGATACTGAAAGAACATTTTACAATTATGAAGATTATGTACTAGAACTAAAAACCAAACTAAAATACTCTCTAAATAGAGCTAAAAATATGCTATCAATAGCTAAAGAAAAAAGAATTAACAATACAAAATACCAAAATAAACTTAATTTAGATATAGGAGATTTAGCTTTAATTAAAGTAGAAAATAGAAAAAAGCACCAAAGTCCGTACAAGGGACCATACAGAATAATAAGAAGAAGGTACAGAAAAGGAAATTCATAATAATAACCTAAAACCATATAAATCATTGCTAAATAACTCATAGAATTAACACAAAAAAAAAATCAAATTAAACATAAAATATATACATAAATAATTAATATAAGAAAACTTATTACAAAAAGTTAAGACATCCTAACATATTTTAAACAAAACTTATATAATTGTGTGCTACTTTATAAATAAACAAACCTAATTAAACCTATTACTAAGCAAAACATGTACATATATGAATATTCAACTATAATTGTAATTTAATATATTGTGAAAATTTAAGATGGAAGGAAAAATCACCTCCATAATTTTTCTCTTAAGGGTGAGGGTGTAGTGTGCTTCACTAATGTACAATGCATACCGCTGATTTGTAGTGTATTTTGCAAAGTGTAACACAAACACTATTCTTTCTCACCAATATCAAATTGGTAATGAAACTACAAGTGTATAAATAAATTGAGTGCATTCCAATGCAATGTTCTATGATTGGTCAGTAAACAGAAGTAATTCGAATCCATTCACATTTTCATAAATGTGAAAGAGACGAATAATATATTTAATAATATTAAAATAAGTTAGAAGGGCTAAGTTAAATTTGTAAAACTAGTATAAATATAAGCCAAAGAAAAATTTAAATAAAACAGACTTGATTTTTTAACGTAATCCGGCACACTCCGCTGGAACCCTTCAGCTGTATAAAATAAATAAAGGGCTACAGGGAAAATTCCAATAGAAAATAAAGACACACATTACATGGGAATCACCAATACCTATAAAAACAATTTATTGTTATCACAACTTTTATTTGTAGCTTTAAACAATATACATACTTACATATCCTATTTAAGTTTAAAACTATTCGAGTTCATATTTGCTTGGCCCGTATTCTTTATTGCTGCAAGGAATTTTATAATTGATTGAAATATATTTTTTAGTAGTATTTAAAATACTTTTTATAATTTCTTATATGAAAAATTTTCATAGAAAGGTACAATGTTTAAAGTTTAATTTTACAACGTTATTAATGTTGTGGTATATTGGTTTTTACAAATTGTATACGTTTGCGATTAAAATTTTTAATATTCTCTTAATTTTTGGCATCTTGTGGTAGCAGGTTGTATAAATTTAAGCCCTTGTAAAATAGTGATCGCTGCATAACATTAGTTGTCACACGCTGTATCCTAAAGTCTTGTGCGTTTCTCAGGTTATATGGTTGTATTTGTCCAACATATTCTAATTGCTCACATAGGTATACAGGCGCGTTTCTCATCTTCATTTTTTGTATAAAATTTAGCGAGTTAAGTTCTAGTCGTTGTTTTATATTTAGCCAATGCAGTGTATTTAACATAAGTTGGATTGATGTGTATCTATTGTATTTCAAAATTGATCGCATCGCCCTATTTTGTAATTTCTGAAGTCTTGATATTTGTGTTTCAGTACAGCATATATGTATATAATATTGTAGATCCATATTCAAAGTGCGGTTTAATTATGACATTGTAAATATTAATTGCGGTTAACGTAGAGACTTTACCTCGGAGTCTCTTAAAAACCCGATTTTTTCCCATTTTCTTACACATATAGTCAATATGCTCTTTAAACTTTAAGTTCGTGTCTACTATAAAACGTAGATATTATATACTTATACTTTTTACTTTTTCTATTTCTATATTATTAATTCTTATTACTAAGTCACTGTTCATGTTTATTTCCATTAATTTAGTTTTGCTTTCATTTAGTTTCAAGTTATTCATTTTTAGCCATTCACTTTTGTTAAATCGTGGTTTAGTCTAAACTGGCATTGCTCTTAATTTTCAGCTTCCGTCAATATCAGAGTATTGTCCGCATAAAGACCATTTTACATTTCTCTAATATATTTGGCATGTCGTTTATATAAATTATGAACAATAACACGCCCAAAATCGAACCTTGTGGAACAATGAAATCGTTATTTATTATATTGGATTTTACATTATTTACTTTTGTTATTTGTTTTCTGTCCGTTAAGTACGTTTTAAATCATTTTAGTTCCGTTCCTCTTACACCATATCTATACAATTTTCGGAGGAGTATTTGTCTATTTATAGTCTCAAAAGCTCTTTTAAAGTCTAAAAATATTGCAATTATTATACCCTTCACAAAAAAGTGAAAGGGTATATATAGGTTTGTCATTCCGTGTGTAATTTATTCGATATGCACATGGGACCCCAAAAAGTATATATATTTTGGATGCGATGTCCGTCTGTCTGTACGTGAAATCGGTTTTCCCAAGCCTAGAAGAGCTAGAGACTTCCTTCTTGGACCGTTGGATTGGAAATGAACTTAAATAGAGTGCTATAGAAATTCAGAGAGATCCGAAGTATGGTTCCAGAGCTGGGAAGCTTACACCTATTTCTCGACGCAAAATTTATACCAAAAATCAATTATTTTTTTTAATGTTTGTAAATTAAACCAATTTCTTACTTTGGGAAGCCTCAATGGTCTATTAAAAACTAAAAAAAATAAAAATTTTTTTTCAGGGATGGAAAATTTAAAATTTTTTTTCGGCCCATTCCGTATTTTGTAGTTTATGTAGTAACTAAAATTGTTAAAAATTTTAAGTTTTTCTTTTACAAAACCTCTTTATACGTCATGAAGATTTGCATTGGACAAAAAAAAAAATTATATTCAAATTTTGCTTCCAGGGGTGGGAAATTTATTGTTTTTTATACATGAAAGTAATCAAACAGGCAAATGATGTTGTTTTTTTGCTTTTTGCTAACTAAGCCTGTGTTATAATTTAGGAAAATTGGTATCAAAAATTCAAAAATAAAACATAAAATTTCGAATCCAGGGATGGACAAGTGCAATATTTAATAGTACATGAAAGTAATTCTTATTCTGTTGTGATTTTTGAAAATAGTTTGTAATTTACAAATTGTGAATTCTCAGATGGTTTTCAGAAGTATATGCCTAAGATAAGTTGATTTTAACTTTTCAAAACTGTGGTTAAAGTCTACTGATGATTTGGTAAAGCACCAATGAAATGCATATGGACATTGCTTACCCGCCAACAAATAAATTTCATTTATATATAATAGTATTGTGACAACAATGTGTCAAATAAAAATTTCATAACAGTTTGATTTAGATTTTATTTTTCATTTTGCCTTATAAATACTTTTCTTGTTATCCAATGGATTTCTGATTGTATAAAGGTGTAGAAAAATAAAATAGATTCATATCGAATATAATTTATTTGTTGGCTCAGTTTTTATGAGTTTCAAGGCCTACTATGCTTATTCTGTTGTGATTTTTGGAAATAGTTTGTAATTTAGAAATTGTGAATTCTCAGATGGTTTTCAGAAGTATATGCATAAGATAAGAGGTTTTTAACTTTTCAAAACTCTGGTTAAAGTCTACTGATGATTTGGTAAAGCACCAATGAAATGCATATAAACATTGCTTAACCACCAACAAATAAATTTCATTTATATATAAAGTTTTTTTTGGTACATGCAATATGTACATGTTATAACCAAACTGGTTACAAAATTTGAGTTTTTCTTAAACAAAACTACCTTATACCTCATGAAGATTTGCATTGATAAAAAAACTTTTAAAAATTTAAATTTCGTTTCCAGAGGTGGGAAATTGAAATTTTTTTTATACATAAAAGTAACCAAAAAGGCAATTGACGTTGTTGTTTTTATTCTGCTATCTAAAACTATTTTACATTTTAGGAAGAACAAAATTGGTATCAAAAATTTCCAAAAAGATTAAAATTTCGAATCCAGGGATGGATAAGTGCAATATTTTATAGTTCATGAAGGTGACCAAAATGGTTGAAAATTGTAAATTTTTCTTAAATAATACTACTTTATTTCTCATGAAGAGTTGCATTGGTTAAAAATAAAACAAAAAAATTATAATTTCACTTCCAGGGTTGGGAAGTTTAAATTTTTTTTGGTACATGCAATATATTGTAGTACATGAAACTGACCAAAATGGTTGCAAATTTTAAGTTTTTCTTAAATAAAACGACTTTATACCTAATGAAGACTAGGATTGGTAAAAAAAATTAAATTTCGCTTCCAGGGATGGGAAATTGATATATTTTTTATACATAAAAAAACTACTTTATACCTCAAGAAGCGTTGCTCTGGTAAAAAAACAACAACAAAAAAATTTCGTTCCTAGGGTTGGAAAAATTAATTTTTTTTGGTACATGCAATATTTTGTAGTACATGTAATAACCATAATGGTTGCAAAATGTCAAGTTTTTGTTTAACAAAACCACTTTATACCTCATGAAGATTTGCATTAATGAAGAAAATTTTAAAAAATTTAAATTTCGCTTCCAGGGTTGGGAAAATTAAATTTTTTTTTACATAAAAGTTACCAAAAAGGCAATTGAAGTTGTTTTTTTACTAATTAAAACTATTTTTTTAGTTCAGGAAAAACAAAATTGGTATAAAAAATTTAAAGAAAAATTAAAATCTAAATTCCAGGGTTGGAATATTTTGTAGTACATGAAAGTGACCAAAATGGTTGCAAATTTTAAGTTTTTCTTAAATAAAACGACTTTATACCGAACGAAGACTAGCATTGGTAAAAAAAATTAAAAATTGGCTTCCAGGGCTGGGCAATATAATATTTTTATACATAAAAGTAACCAAAAAGGCAACTAACGTCGGTATTTTACTAATTAAAACTATTTTTTAGTTCAGGAAAAACAAAATTGGTATCAAAAATTAAAAATTATATTAAAATTTTGATTCCAGAGTTCGATAACTGCAATATTTTGTGGTACATAAAAATGACCTACATGGTTACATATATTAAGTTTTTCGTAAATGAAACTATTTCATGCCTCATTAAGAGTTGCATTGGTAAAAAAAATTTAATTTCGTTTCCAGGGTTGGAAAATTGAAATATTTATTCTGCATAAAAGTAACCAAAAAGGCAATTGACGTTGTTTCGTTTTGCTAATTAAAGCTGTTTTATAATTCAGGAAGAACAAAATTGGTATTAAAATCTTAAAAAGTCAAAATTTCGACTCCAGGGGTGAACAAATAATATATTTTATAGTACATGAAAGTGGCCAAAAAGTTTAAAAACTAAAATTTTTTGTCAAGTAAAACTATGTTATATCTTTTAATTAAACCTACTTCCTGTTTTAGCAAGAAAAAAAGAAGAATTACATCTGTGAAGGGTATTTAAGATTCGGCACAGCCGAATATAGCACTTTTACTTGTTTAGTATTAGATTTTTAATTTCTTTCCACATTGTTTTTTGATCTTTGGCATTGTTTATTTTTCTTTCGATATACTTGTTTATTTCAAAATTAATTTTAGTTATATAAGTGTTTCTTAGCGTTTTCTACCTATTCCATGCTTCATTTGAATTCAATAACTTCGCTATTTGATAATTTTTTCCTGTTTGAGCTATCTTAGCTGTGTATTGAACCACTTATTTATACATCTTTGACCTCGTATCATTTCTTTATAGGTAAACTTTTGTATTGTTTCTTCGATCACTGCGTCAAAAAAAAATATATTATTATTTATATGGTAAAACGCATTCAGATTGAAGCGCGATGTTAATTCGTTATTAAATGTATTTTTATTATATTTAAAAGGTACTATTTCTTTTTGCTGTACGACTTCTTGTACTCTCATTTCACATGCTATTGTTATATCAAGTGCTTCGTGGTCCGATATTTTATTATTCATATTACAATTCATTGATATATTATCTTTGTTAGTCACAACGTAGTCTATTATTGTTCTTGTATTTATAGTTATTCTTGTGTAATCATCAACTATTTGTTTGAGTCCATTGTCATAAAATATACGTTCCATCTTTTGTTTGCAAAATCCATTACTTGACCAGTCTATGTTGAAATTTCCTACTATTATTATATCACAATTGTATTCACATATATCTTCCACAAAATTTTCAAAGTGCTCACAAAATACTGGTTCACTATAACTAGGGGATCTATACAACCCTGCCACGCGTTTAACCAGAACTTTGAATTATTGACTTTTTCTAAAACATTTTGAACTTTCCATTTTTTCTTATAATAGATTATAATACCGCCAGTTCTTTTTGAATCACACAATGTCATAATTTTTCCATAACCTTTTATTGATATTTCATGCTCATTTATATCTTCTGTCAAATGAGTTCCCGATAGCACTATAAAATAAATAATTTCCACATGAACATTTGTATATATTCCACGTATACTTTTTAATTGCTAATCGCTTAAAGATATTCGACTTTTTTTACTGTTCACTTTATTTTCATAAACCGGACATTCTCTGTTCATGGTGGGTGCTGTTGGCTGAAGTAGTAGAACACGAGACTATGAAGCGGAGGGTCGTGAGTTCGAGCCCGCGCTGAGTCATGAAATATTGTGTGGAATTCTTCTAAACAGCATTAGTGCGTGGTTGTGTTAGTTGTTGCCCGCCTGTTTCAATGATGAAGGCATAGTCACTGATCACTGAACATAATTGGCAGCGACTGACACTATCATGTACTAAAAGCAGACTAACAGCACCCACCTTCGTCGGCCCTGTAGCAAAAATTAGCCGGCGAAGTAAAAGGTTGAAATAGCTACAAAAACAACTGTCTATCTTCTCATCTTTCCTAATCTGTCCCCTCAATACTATCCCCTCGTTTTCAGTTCCGGCGCAATGCATTGCATATATAGGGGTCATCCCCTGAGTGCTGGTCCTACTCCTAAAAAAAAAAAATGATTTTCATCTAATCCCATATTAAGTCTTTTATTTATTTTTACGCGGTTAATACATCTCTCAAATTTTTTTTCTATCACATTCTTTATGGCTATGGTTTCCATGACATTTCAGACATGTTTCATTATTTCTGCAGTCTTTGGCGATATGGTTATACCCATTACATTTATAACATATTATTACATCAGTTCCATGGAATACTCTACATTTTTCCCACCCAACGTTATTTTTTTGCACTGATATTAGTTTATTGTACGATTCGTTATCTACGTGTAACTTCACGTTGTAAACAATTTTATTATTCCTCTTGATCTCATATAATTTCTTAATTTTCATTACTGATATATTTAATATTGGATTTTGCTTTTTTATTCTTTCGATTAACTCATTTTCCGAATATTTAAACGTAATACCCGTTATTGAAACACACATTTCTATAGTTTTAGGTACCTTAATTTCGTAAGCTTCACTCATTTTACTTTGAATTGCTTCTTTTATTTTTTCCCTGTCCTCATTATTATCCGCTTGAATTATTTCTTCTATTTTCTATATTCGATATTTTCAGATTTAACGGGTCCACTTTTTTGTTGAACTCATCTTTAGTTTTTTCAATAGGTTGCTTTCCTTTAGGTTTTATTACCAATGGCACTTTCCTTGTCATATCTGGCATCACTGTTTTTGTTTTTACAGATTCCGCATATGACATTTTGCTTTTTGTTGCTGTTGTTTCTTTTAACGCTTTTTTGATCTCATTGAACATTTTGTTATTGCTTTCTTCTATACAATTATACATTTCTTTGTTTTTGTTTTCAAAATCATTAACACAGCCATACAGTTTTTGAACTTCTACAATTTTTTCACAGATTTTTTGAGCTCTATCTATTTTTTAAAATCTTTCTTCATACCATTTTTCAATTGCTTCAAATAGTTTTTATTTCTGACTCATTTTGTTTTAATATCACTTTAAATTCGTCTTTATATTCGGTTATATTTTGTTTATTTTTATTTACACTTGAATTTCTTTTAAAACGAGATCCACATTATGGATGTATTCGCTGCAATCATCACAAATAAATCTAACGAAATTTTTTTCCTTCTAGAACGCCAATGGAGTACTGGTCAAGACCCGAACATTTTGAGGCGTTAGGATACACCTTTTTATAAACTCTACTGCAATGAATAACAGTTTCACCTCATATACTAGTCTTACATTTACGCTGCAATTACACATGCAAGTAGTGGCATGGCATCGTTGTATATGTACGTATTATCAACGAAAAATTATTCGAAATAGTATAATCTCATGCAATTTGCTTTTTTGTTTACACATGCAATTGTTAGTTCATTTTCAAAATGACGTCAAAGCGTAAACTTCAATTTTGATTCCATTTCAACTTTTTGTTTTGTTTGTTATGTAGAGTTACCGAGTTCACCATATAGGCGCATTTTTGGGGAAAAGGTTAGCATATATTATTATTAATATTATTTTAATAATATTAATCCTCTTTAATTAAAAAACTTGCTATTTCTTATGCGAATTTCAAGATGTCGTATGGCAACTCTCTTTCAATAAGAATGGTTTACTAGAATGCATAAATAAAGTTATCATTCATTCCTTTTGTATACTTTGAATAGATTGGTGGTTTAAATTACGACACAAGATATACTGCATAATAATAAATTAAATAAGTTAAAACTTTAATTACAATTTTACTGTAATCCAGAAAGTTTGCAATAAATTTTTGGCAGGGTAACATTGATTATCGTTTTGACATTTAGTGGCATGCAAGTGCCAAATTTTTACTCGCATGCAAAATTAGCTGCCACTAGAAAAAATGTATGTGCATTAGTACAAAGTTGTAAGTGTATTGACTTTTTCGAACTCCCAGTGGCATGTGTAACCGCTAAGATAGTGCATTCCTCAGGCATATCAATGCATTTATTCTGATTGCACTTAAGTTTCAATAGTCTGCTATATTATTTAAAAACTTTTATTGTTCACATTCGGTCCTCAATTTGTTTATTAAATTCTGATCTTCTCTTTAATTTCTAACGCAGTTTTATTTAAAATATTAATATTTTTACGGAGCTCTATGCAAATGCCTATAATGAAAAAACCAACTACCAATATTAATGGACTTATATATACCTACAACAAATATTATCTAAGCTAACCTTTACCACAGACATAATTCTTTACTTCTGTAGTTTCCATGCGATGGTTTCCCAGCATAACACAAATCACAGGATATTTTGTTGATCTAGGTGCTGAGTTAACCAACGAACTCTATGTTGGTAACCACTGAACCTATAAAAGCTTTTATTATGATTATGTATAACATTAACATTAAGCTTTTATTATGATTATAGGTGTGTTTCTTTACTTTTTGGGTAAAGTTCGGTAACATGAGAGCTAACTATAAATTCTCTCAATAAAAGACAAAAATGTGCAAAAGTACGGGAACGCGAAAAACCAAAACTATTGTATGTCAAAATTATTAAATAAAAACTTGCATGTGGTATATACATACATACTTACTTATGTATGTTTTACTTACATGTTGCAGCGTATCTATAATATTTTCTTTCTTAATTTTATGTAAAAACTTTGTTCGCCAGAAGTTTTTAAATCTTTTTTGCAACAACTTTCCAATTTTTTTATGTTTTTTTGTCAATTAAATTTTTCTTTGATGTTGTTTCGTACAAGAAGAAGAAGAAAATTACTCTCTCAAAAAGTCTCTCATTTGCCCAATTTTCGAGTACGGGAACGCTTTTCGGTAAGATTGGGATCCCGTCAGTCAGTCATATGTTTAAAAGTGTTAGTGAAAAAGTTCTGTATGTATTAGTTTTAGTCATTCATATCTTGTAGGGTATTTATTAAATTTGTCTGCAAAATAACTAATAATAATGTATAAAATTATTATTTTATACATATGTATTCCTTCTAGAATCATTAGGTTTTGCTAATATGATAATGGAGGAGCCACCACAACAGCAGCCACAAAATAAAAAACTAATTGTACAGAGAAGTCCACCCATAGGCACATATGGGCCTATGCCCATAGGCTAACTAGACTCCGCTACAATAAACTAATGACTGAAACTAATACACATATAACATTTTCACTAACACACCAAGGGCGAATTAATACACGTGACCTTATTAGCGCAGATGATTCTCAGGTGTTTGATTCGCCTATAGCCGTTAAAAACCAATCCTTCAAAATTGACTTTTCATACATAAATATTTTGTCGAGCCACTTAAAATTTTATGTTGAAAAATTTAAGTTTGTTTGTGTTTTTTTTAAATAAGACGTAAATATATATAATATATATAATTTTCGTGCGCCTTAAACTAATTTGTGTTGTGTTAATATATAAAATATTAAAAACAAGATTTTAAAAATGACTTTTTGCCGTGTATGCAAAAATTAATTACCCAAAAGGTGGAGGAAATTTGTTTCGTGTTCCTATCAAGGAAGAGGACCGAAGAAGATGGAGTGAGATTTGTGGTGTTAGTCTAACACCGACTAAAGGTGCATAACTCAAAGCAACGTTTTATGGGCTTAAAAAATGCTTGAAATAAATATTTCAACATATTTCTTTCCACATTGTTTTCTTAATTATTTTTTAATACATAAACATATTTCGTTAATAACAGACTAAAGTATTTATATATACATACACACACATATATATATATATATATATATATATATATATATATATATATATATATATATATATATATATATGTATATATGCATACAACTTTGAATGATATCTTACGCTTGTTAACTTCATTTCAACCCCCATTTCGTTCTTGTATATCCTATAGATCACAGAATACGCCTATGCTATAGATTATAAATTCCAAATAAGTCTTTTAAGTTAATTTTATCACAATTAATTGTTACACATATTCGTGCAATTACTTGAAAGGTATTGAAATGTATTCATTTAAAGCTTACCTTGCATAATATATTTTAATATTGAAAATTATCTATGTATTGGTTTAAGTGTTATGTATAAATATACATACTAACAAACCGTTGCATTAAGTTCTTTTTATTTTTAAGTTTTTTTAATAACACTAAGTCCAATAAAAAATATTTTGACTAAATAAATTTACATGGAAATGGAGGAAGCTTTAATAATAAGGATTTCTCACTACAAATACATAAATATTAGAGTTGTACAAAACAGCTCTTTTGAGTGAGCGCTCTTTTCGGCTCCGCTCACTTTACTGAATTAATTCATTCATTTGTTTCACTAGCTCAGTTGATTCCTTAGCTCAGCCATAATTCATGAAATGAAAATGTCATGAAAGAAAATGAAAGAATCAGACTAGCTAATACAACAACCACTAATGCCTTTTTATTTTTTCCTTAATACTCGTATGTAATATAAAACACATATATTGAACATAAGTAATAACTAGATAAATATTTAAGTGATTTTAAATATTTTGCATTCGAACCTATTTTAATAAAGTAATATTTTCTATTTAACCTTGTATTTTGTAGATTTTTCTCAGTTAATTTACGTATATGTTTATATATGTATGTATATATACGCACCAAGTTAATAAGTACTGAAATATGTATCATGGCAGTGCTGTTTAAAAATTTTCATCTGGCAGCTCTAATAATATAAAGCGCTACACCATGTGTGTATATGCATTGAGTGAATTAATTCCTTTTTTTCATATAGATTTTGACATACCAGCATTGAAAAGAGCTACTGAAAGAGACAGATTCAATGACGCAATTGAAACAACTGAATCACTGAATCAACTGAAAGAAGTGAAAGAAAAGAGCTACTGAAACAACTGAAAGAATTGAAAGAAAAGAGCTACTGAAACATATGAAAGAAAAGAGCTACTGAAACAAATGAAAGAAAAGAGCTACTGAAACAAATGAAAGAAAAGAGCTACTGAAACAAATGAAATAAAAAAAGAGCTACTGAAAGAAATAGATTCAATGAAACAACCAAGGCGAATTCATACTAGGTGGCCTTAATTCAGAAAATGTCGATCAGCTGATACCAAGGCAAAACTCACGGGCTGTCAAACTCTTCAGTATCGCCATCACAATCGCCATTTTTCTTATATCTTTCCATTTGACAGCTCGTGATATATTTCTGCAGGGTTGCAAATCGAGTTCACCTAGTAGTGAATTCGCCTTGGAAACAACTGAATCACTGAAAGAAAAGAGCTAAAAACGCTCAGTAAAGTGAAAGATTCACCTCACTCGGTTGAATGAATGATTCAATTGAATTAATTCATTCAGGAGCCGTACAACTCTAATAAATATATGCAGTTGATGTGGTCACATAGGTATAAATTTACTGATGCTTTTTAAACCAAAACATATTATAACCTAGTTTCTGGTTTCTTAACCAGTTTTTAATTATTTTATTCTGATATTTTTAAGCTTAAGATCTCTTTATTTTATTTTCAATATTTCGTCACACAAAGGATTGACGAAATATTGAAATTAAATTAAAATAATGAGATCTTAAGCTTAAAAATATCAGAATATAATACTAGTATATTATGTTGCGACCTGTGTACGTACGTTTTATTTACAAATGTATGTTCATTATGTTACACGCTTACCGATTTGTATCATAACCAGAGTAAAAAGCTAGCGACTTTATATACATATATATATATATATATATATATATATATATATATATATATATATATATATATATATATATATATATGTACATTTATTTTATTAGCTAAATACCCACTAAACCTACACTATATAGAAGTAGCTTATAAAATAGTTTTACAACAGGCGTACTACTATACGCTTCAAAGTTATACATTTTTTCGTGAAAACTATTGCTACATGTTTGTTACTAATTATTTAATAAATAAGCACATAACAATCAATAAAATTAAAGACAATGTCTTATATCAGGCCATCTTTCCAAAATATTGTTTGTCCAATTGCTTGTTGATTGCCCAGAGCCATAATTTTGTGCCACAAGTTATAAAAAAACAGTAGACCATATTTGGATTTCTTTATACTCGAGATGGTGTATTATAGTTGCAGTGCTTTCTTGTGGATTCAACTCATACTGGTTCAATTAATACTTTCTTGTGGCTTAAAGTAAAGTTGGCCCAATTACTGCTTTCTCAATTCCTATCCTATCTAAATCTACAGAAAAACACAATATATTATACATGCTTGTGTACCTATAATGCATGAACATACATATTGTTACAAAGTTCAAAAGTAGATTTAAATATAACGACAATATGGCTATATGTACTTGGCAGCACTATCAAACTCATCTCTAGATGTCAAAATGTTACAACCCTGGTCAACACCATGCAGATAATATTTGAATTAACGGAAATGGAATATTCCGGATACATCGTTGAGAATATACAAGATCATTCGAGGCTGTGCAATAATAAGTGTAAACAACAATAACGAAAAACCTAGTAACATCAATGCTAAGAGATGATGATGTTATTCTTAATGATCTTGTACGCAAGTATTCGCTGCTAATAAAAACTAAACATGTACATCAATATACACAACAACATACACACAAATATACACAGCAACATGCCCACATAGCACAAGAAGAAACAAAACTACACAACACACAGAGCACTCATACATACAACCACACATAGTTACAATAAACAAAACACAAGACAGCATTGTCATATATACAAACACACGTATATAGCTACATGTTAAGTAAAGCACAACCAACAACAACCATGACCAGATGCTTCGCGAAGTTACCAGACGACGTCATTTTGCTATATAAAGTCGCTGCCAGTGAACAGCAGGATCAGTGAGATTTTTAATCTAGACGTGTTAACATCGCTAAGTGTTTAGTAGTACAAATACTCGTGTTAATTAAATAGTAAGTAAAGTGTTGCCGCATTATATTTCTAAAAGTAATTGTCTGTGTTTTTAATTTGATGCAATTAAACGAATCCTTGAAGGATAAGTAAAAACCGTTTTTACGAAAAGGTCTAAAAACGTAACAATTGGTGTCAGAAGTGGAATTGCAAAAATAATTAAAAAGGACATTGCAATTTAAGGAAAAAAAAAAGGACATTAAAAAAAATATAATTATGAAATTTGATGAGCTAAAAGTTGAACAGCTAAAAAAGGAGCTTAGTAAGCGGGAATTACCAACAGCAGGTAACAAGGCTGAACTGCAGAAGAGGCTGATAGATGAGTTTAAGAATCGCGGCATCGACATCGGGACATACGAGTTTGAGGACAAAGACGATGTAGTGGTATGTCCTCCTGCTACGACCAGCAGCATGGACATAAATTCAATGTTCGCTGCTATGATGATCCAGATACAGGAAGCAACAAGGATCAGCACTGAAAAGCTTGTAGCCGAAATAACTGAAATAAAGCAGAACTCAGAAATCAGCAGTGAAAAGCTTGTAGCCGAAATAACTCAAATAAAGCAGAACTCGGAAATCAGCACTGAAAAGCTTGTAGCAGAAATACAGGAGTCAAATAGAGCCACGAACGAGACTCTGGTAGAGGTTTCTGAGGCCATTAATAGGAGGGTGGATTCTATTGAGAACAAATTCTCAGAGCTGGCAGAGAGAGTCCAACATCTAGAAAGCGGTGGCCTAGAACAGCATGCAAAAGAGTTCGAAGAAAAATTTCATGCTCTAGAGGACAAAGTGCATAACCTTGAGCGTAGTGGCGGGACAGTACGAGCAGTTGCGGAGGTTTCTGCGCGAATAAAAGCGCCATGCTTTGACGGCAGCGTA
This sequence comes from Linnaemya tessellans, assembly GCA_951800035.1. Taxonomy (NCBI): domain Eukaryota; kingdom Metazoa; phylum Arthropoda; class Insecta; order Diptera; family Tachinidae; genus Linnaemya; species Linnaemya tessellans. The sequence goes on along the minus strand of OX637533.1, from coordinate 85,717,580 downwards.
CCATTGGGCATCTTTAGATTCCAGTTCGAGACGGTTGCTAGCAGAAATGGATGGGATGCTGAAGAAAAGGCCATAGAGTTAATTTTGTCCTTAAAGGGTACAGCCGCAGAGGTACTTGAGACCGTGCCAGTAAGCAGCAGAAACAACTATAATGAAATAATGGCAGCATTGCAGCGCAAGTATGGTGGTGAGCACAAGCGCGATTTATACAGAATGGAATTGCGATGTAGAGTTCAAAAGCCTAACGAGTCTCTCCAAGATTTCGCAATGGAAATCGAGCGTTTAGTGCAGCTCACATATCCAGGCGAGAGTCACCCGTTCCTGGACCACTTTAAAACTGAGGTGTTCGTTAACGGCATTCGCGACTCTGATGTTAAACTGGCTGTGTTCGCAACGCAGAAATCCACTTTCGCTGAGACAGTTTCATTTGCTCTGGCTCAGGAGACTGCAAGGATGGTTTGTAATCCACAGATATGTAAGGTGCAGAATATGGAGGTTTTGTCTGAGGAAGATAACAGCCTAGTTGCTAGTTTTAAGGAGGCAATGCGACAACTGTTGGCGGAAAGTGCTACCAAAGAAAAGCCTAAGTGCTTTAACTGCGGAAAAATCGGTCATTTTCAGCGCAGCTGCAAAGCACGAAGAAAAAGAGGTAGATCTGTTTCGCCACCAAGAAACAGCAAACGAGTGAACTTAGAACCACAGCAGCAACATCATAAGAATCATCACAATAAGTCCAACCATGGCGGTGGTGGTCAATCGTGCGATGCTGGTCGTAAGCGGCAGAACCATCCAAATCAACGTGGAGACAATCAGCAACGCAACAGCGGTAATTATTGTTCCAGTCGTATGATGGAAAATTATAGCATGAATCATTACAACCAACGCAATTATCAGGGCGGTAACCCTAATCGGCGCAATTGGAATACAAGTCGTGGCAACAATATGAGCAATTATGGAATGGGACCACGTTCTAATATGCGTAACATAATGGCCTATAGATCAGCTAATGGTCCCAGTGTGAGTCAGAAGCCTTTAGGTAATCCCATTAAGTTTGAGCAAGATTTCGATTGTGAACAAGCAAATACTAAGTTCGAAGAACTTCGGTCACGACTACCAAAACATAAGGTGAGCGATGAACCAAAATCAGAACAGATGAATGGCGAAACTGATAAAAAGGATGAGTTCGGCAATGAAACTGGAGCTGGTGAACATGAACCAAGAGAAAAAGAAATTACTGTAGGCTACGATAAGACCAAAACATTCTTTGATAATATTTCCGGTAGAACTACACGAGTTCGTACAAAGAATAAGAATTATGATTGGCGCCAGGAACGGATATTGAATGGTGAAACATTTGGTGTGTCATCTACAAGGCGCGGAGTTTATAGAGGACGCGGCAACTACAATAATCGTAATATAAGCAATTACAGTGGTGACAGTTACAACAATCGTGGTTATTATGGCAATAATTATCGTAATCGCAGCAACAATCGGAGTAAGATGCATAACAGAATCCAGATGGTCAGTGACAACATGAAGGCTAGACAATTGGTTCTACTCTATAAAACCCAACGGAAGAAAGGATTGTCCCCAAAATTACAGACTCACTGGGATGGCCCGTATAAAGTGATTAAGAGAGGGAATGACGTCGTGTACCGGAAACAGAAATGCTATAACCCAAGGTCGAAAATGAAGATGGTACATCTCGAACGATTGGCGCACTATGGAAGAGGTGATTGTATGCCTATTCGGGTCGAACAGGCTTAAGTGGGCGGCAGTGTTACAAAGTTCAAAAGTAGATTTAAATATAACGACAATATGGCTATATGTACTTGGCAGCACTATCAAACTCATCTCTAGATGTCAAAATGTTACAACCCTGGTCAACACCATGCAGATAATATTTGAATTAACGGAAATGGAATATTCCGGATACATCGTTGAGAATATACAAGATCATTCGAGGCTGTGCAATAATAAGTGTAAACAACAATAACGAAAAACCTAGTAACATCAATGCTAAGAGATGATGATGTTATTCTTAATGATCTTGTACGCAAGTATTCGCTGCTAATAAAAACTAAACATGTACATCAATATACACAACAACATACACACAAATATACACAGCAACATGCCCACATAGCACAAGAAGAAACAAAACTACACAACACACAGAGCACTCATACATACAACCACATATAGTTACAATAAACAAAACACAAGACAGCATTGTCATATATACAAACACACGTATATAGCTACATGTTAAGTAAAGCACAACCAACAACAACCATGACCAGATGCTTCGCGAAGTTACCAGACGACGTCATTTTGCTATATAAAGTCGCTGCCAGTGAACAGCAGGATCAGTGAGATTTTTAATCTAGACGTGTTAACATCGCTAAGTGTTTAGTAGTACAAATACTCGTGTTAATTAAATAGTAAATAAAGTGTTGCCGCATTATATTTCTAAAAGTAATTGTCTGTGTTTTTAATTTGATGCAATTAAACGAATCCTTGAAGGATAAGTAAAAACCGTTTTTACGAAAAGGTCTAAAAACGTAACAATATCTATATTATTTTAAAACATACTTACATTTGGATCAGCATAACATTGTACCTCATACACATTGTTCATCGTTAAAAATTAAACCAAATCAATATATATCAAGGCAGATTTACCAGGTACTTTCAGTACCGCAGCTGTATATTGAAATTTGTTGAGCTACTGTCAAAAGTTTATATACAAGCAACATAAAATGTTTTTTTTTTGTTAAATCTTCCTTGTTAATGATGCCTCTTCTTCCTTGATTTTGACATTAGCTCTTCATATTCTACCAACAAAATACGTGTGGTTTTTGGTGTTGTTTCATTGTTGTACTAGTAAGAGTACCTGGTAAGTCTGCCTTGATATATATAAATCAATGCCACTTTTCGTTGTAATTTTATAACTCAAGGACGGGCTCACCTATCCAAACCAAATGTTTAACAGCCATACCGAACTACGCGTCCACACGAGCAATAAATTTGGCAATTATTGCCGTGGCAACCGTCAAATTTGATTGCCGACACAAGATATTAACGTGTGGACCACATGAATATATGTTAGAACACATATTCGGCAACAAATGTTATAATACATTGCCGAGCAATAATCTTTTAACACATGCTGTCAAATTGAATTGTCGTTTGATTGAAATTTATGTCTTATAAGAAAACAACACTGTTTATAATGTTTTAAGATATGTACGTGTTCGCTACGAGATATACAAGCAAGAACATTGGCAATTTACGTCGCGTTTCTGCCGGCGTTATTGCTTGTATCATGACACGAGATGTTGCTCGTGTGGTCGCAGTGTAAATACGGCCGGAAAGCGGAACGTTTTTTTCCGCTGAGCTTTAACGCTGATATGCCATACCTAACATAGGGTCTACAACTGCGATTAACTCTGACATAATATTTGAAAGAACGTCGGCAGAATGAGAGAACGGATTTCTTCATCTTAATCTTAATGTTTGCCAAGGAGAATACTACTCTTAAAAGAATTCATAATTCATTGGCAGCCGTGGAGAGGGTGTTTATAATTTGCGAAGAAATTTGATAAAATTATTGGTGTTTATTGTTTGCAGAGTGAACTAAATTGTAAAATAATTGTGTCACAATTGTAAAATCAGCATTCACAAACAACTAAAGATTTTCAATGGCGACTTTTTATACACATATACAAATGCATGTGCTTATTTGACAGTTTATCTCATAAGATTGTTGTTATAGGATTTCTTATAACAACGCTCTCAAAAAAAACCTTATAAGATTGAGATAACACTAATTTGAAGTCTACACGTAACACAATTCGCTCTGCGATTGAATTTGACGCTCTCATCTTACATATTATGTTACGTGTAGACCCCATGTAAACAAAAGCGGCAACGTTATGTCAAAAAACAATAAAAACAGGGTTATCAAACAAACAAATTAAACAACCCTGATTATTTTAACAACTGGACGGACGACATATGTGATTTTGTTATTGAAATTATGTACAAATTACAAACGTGCATACATATGTATGTATATAATGATATTGGAAATATTTTCTTACCTCCATTTTCTAATACGAAGTGCACAAATTTTTTCTTTTATTATTTATTTAACTTTTGTAAATTTTTGGCTTTTTTCTCTGGTTAGAATTGTTTTCTTTTGCAACTAACTTCATTAGAAAACGCTCTGTCAAAATCGGATTTTCCAACAGCAAAGCGTTGCCGCCGCGTTATTTCGATATGCTCCATACAAAATGTATGGACATGAGCATTTTAGACAGTTAAAAAACGCTTGCCGCCCGTATTTAGGGATGGCAGTAAGGTTGGTTCGGGCCAAGGTTGCCGTTGAAAATTTCGAAAAAGTGTCATAAAAAGGTTATTTAAGAAAAAAAGGTATTTTAAATTAAAACAGGGTAAATTTTTTTTAACAAAAATATAACATATATTTCAATTTTAAAAAAATCAAAAACGAATTTTAACAATGAAATTTATTTGTTGGTGGTCAAGCAATGTCTATATGCATTTCATTGGTGCTTTTCCAAATCATCAGTAGACATTAACCACAGTTTTGAAAAGTTGAAAACCCCTTATCTTATGCACATACTTCTGAAAACATCTGAGAATTCACAATTTGTAAATTACAAATTATTTTCAAAAATCACAACAGAATAAGCACAGTAGGCTTTGAAACTCATACAAAACTAACCCAACAAATAAATTATATTCGATATTATTGTATTCTGATATTTTTAAGCTTAAGGTTTTTTTTTAATTTAATTTTTAATTTAAATATTTCGTCACTCCTTTGTGTGACTTCTTCAGGATATTAATTATTTTATTTAATTTCCTGAAGAAGTCTCACAAAGGAGTGACGAAATATTGATATTAAAAATTAAAATAAAGAGACCTTAAGCTTAAAAATATCAGAATACAATAATAATTAAAAAGGGTTCAAGAAACCAGAAGAATTATATTCGATATGAATCTATTTTATTTTTCTACACATTTATGCAATTAGAAATCTATTGGATAACAAGAAAAGTATTTATAAGGCAAAATGAAAAATAAAATCTAAATTAAACTGTTATGAAATTTTTATTGTATATATTGTCACAATTCTATTTTAAATGAAATTATAAACGTATATGAAAATGAGTGGCACGATCAAAATTAAATAGAAGGCTATAAAAAAACAGTCCATCCATTTTTAACCCTTTCGGCCCCGCTCCTGAACCAAATGTCGGAAAAATTCTTTTTTATGATATCCTTGGTTAGTAGATCTAAATTAAGGATTTTTGAAGATTTCGGACTTCTGGAGTTATCGGGTCACTAGATATAGGAAGTTAATTATAAGCAACTTTGTGCCGTTGAGGAACTACTTAATGGCAATGAAAAAACAATATTTTTTTTATTATTTATTTATTAATCAAGAATCCTTTTTGGTATTATAATAAACTAGGTATGATATTCTACAAAACAATTTTTACTGGTATTGCAACATAGGTGAACACCACATTTTACACATTTTGAGAGCGGTGTTCCCGTCTTGCATAGGCGGCATCGGCCTTTTCCTCCCCATTCCATCAATGGCCGCTTATATCGTATCTCTTCGAATTCGGAGGATCATGATTAATTGTATGGCGCTTGGAACTGGAACTAGACGAAAGAGAAAACGGAGACGACTGTGCTGAACTTATTTCCTCTTGTTCGAAAGTATTTCCACTGGGTCGTCCTCTTTTCCTTTGTACTGAACCCGAGGATGATGATGCAGCATTTAGCAACTCATTCGCTATTTCCATTTGAAATTTTATTAGTGGAATATGTTTTGCATTCGGGTCCACCATTTTGAGGTGCTTGCGATACAAAAGCCTCGAATTGGTTACTACCGTTCCCAAAGCCCAGTAAAATATTCGCATGTACCATTTAGTAGAGCGATGATTAATTTTATAAAGATCCATTAGCATGTCAGATAGATCAACTTTTGGATCAAATTGTTTTTTCCTCCATCGCAACGTAGACAATTTTATTTTGTTTATGCCACAAAGCGCTCAGGCCTCTCTGGATACTCTTCGGCATTCTCTTCAGTGGCGATAAGTTCTAGTAAGTCTATCTCGATTTCCTCACCTTTCTCCAAAATTTCTTTTAACCCTTTCTCCAAAAATTCTGCCAGCCTTCAGGGCAGCCTCTATATCTGCTTCACAAAGTCCTTTGCGTGGTTTGGACATGCCTGCGATATCAATGTTTTTACTACCACCGTTGCCCAAAGTTGCTTATAAGCAACTTCAATAAACAAAAAAATATTGCTCCGTAACAATGCAACTTTTTTAACTTCTTTTTTTTTAACTTTTTATTACAACTTTAATTGTTAAAACTTCGTACTTATTTTTTTTTAATTATATTTTCTAAGTATTTTTATTTATTTTTTACTTTTTGCACTAAAATTTCAACACCTGCGTTTTCCTGGACTTCACACCAAAGAATGAATTGTATTTATGTTGATCGCGACGCTGCTGCTACTTTTTTGTTGTTTTTTAGTTCTAAGAACTATAATCAACCAACTCTATGTGCACTTTCATGAGTTAGTTACAATTGTTTGAAATAAAACGGTACCTAAAAAACAAAGTTGCTTATAAGCGAAAGGGTTAATATATATATAAGAGCTTTTCACTGCCAAACCAAAGAAAAGAAATTGCATTGGTTTTATTGCTTTGAATACATTCACACAAAAATAATGTTGATGTCGTCACTACACACTACAATAATGAAGCGAATGAAAACACATTCGCACAGAGATCGTATGATGAAATATGATGTATGTGCTGCATGTATTACCTAAATGTCAACAGTCATTCACAAAGATTCATGAATACCGCGCCTGTATTCATGAATCTTTGTGAATACCTGTGAATGAAGGGTACAAAGAACTAAATTAAAACACATAAAAGAGAAATTTGGTATTGCACGTAGGATGAGTGTTGTCAACACTCACGTGCCGATAGTTATTTCGAAACATAACAAAAAGGGCTAAAATAATTTCAACGATTTTTTAATACAGCTTAGAAGATGGCACGTATTGTGGCATAAGAAAGTTTATGGTTTTTTATCAAAATATTATTTTCATAATCACTATTATATGAAACCCCTGTATATTTTTCGTGTATTAACTTTAAATCTGTAATAAAAAACATTAATGAACTTATTATTTAACATTTATTTTTTTAATTTACGAGCATATGTTAAAAACAAAAAATTAATTCAATCTCTCCTGTGTAATTATTAAGTAACTTTCTATATGTTATATAAAATAAATATTAAGGAACTTTTTATTCAACATTTAAGTCTTTTTTTATATTGTCAAAATAGGTTTAAAAACAAGGTTTACTAAAAAAGTAGATACATAAATAATAGTTTATTATTTCAGGTTTGCTTGTATTTAAAAATTGAATTTAAAAATAAATTATTTACTGACTTAGGTAACAAAAGTATAAGAAGAAGTACACACCAGAGTTCGAAATAGTATTTTATCCTCTGTACACACAAATTTACATCAACGACATTGGAAAAACCGACATTGCAAAATGTATGCATGCCCCACTTTATACACAAATAAATCGTGAGTGTACAGGACTGTACATCATACCTTAAGTGTTTTGTAACTTCATAAAATTAATGTTAAATAATAAAATTAATTGTTAAATAAAATATTTTCATTACGCAGGCAGGCAATAGAAATAAAAACAAAACAGAAATGCTGCTATTTTACAAGAATTTGCTGCATTTTGGATTTTTGCAAATGAAATGATATGTGAAAGAGTTAAGTATACTTTCAGTAATAAAACGATCGTTATTTATGCAACAAGTGACGTCATATTGGAATATAAAAATGCCAGGAAAACGAGGGTAAACTATTATGTGTATGGAAATATAGCATCTCCCATTCATGTGTTAAAGGTGTCCATTAAATTTTGTTACACATTTCTGAGACCTCTGGTACACACATGAAAATACCGTGGTACTGCCCTCATACATTTTGAATTCTCAAAGCTAAAAGTTATTTCTTATTTTTCTTTGTGTTAATAAGCGATACAACAATAACAAAGAAATTATTTTAGTTAACATAAAGGCGTAGGAAAAAAAACCTATTTCCCAAAATATCGGAGATTTGACTTTTTTGAAATTGTTCAGATGGACGATGAATGTATTAACAAAAATACATTTTAACCCCCTTATTCATAAAAATTATGAGAGTCTAATAACAGCGTAATAAAAAAAATTTCATATGAAATTTGCTCTATTACACTCTTATAAGCCTCTCATAATTTTTATGAATAAGGGTGTAAATATTTAGCATTTTAGAAGGATTTTCTTTGTAGAATTTTAATATGTTTAAAATGTTAATGTTTTCTATGGAAAATCTCCTTTTCGTCAAAATTACCAAAATTATTGTTGAAAAACGTACTAACTAAAAGTATTCAAATTAAAGTCTACTAGACCTTTCAAGTAAAAATCAAAATAAATCAAAATACTGCAATAGAAAAACTAAAAGAAATACTGATACTTTGGAGTTTTAAAAAGCGTTTAATCTACCACAAAATCAGTAAAATTCGGAACACTGTCTATATTTCAACAGAAACATATGTATGTACGTACATACGCACAATTTGTGGTTTTTGTTCGCACAAGCAAATATTTTTTTATACCCTCCAAAAAAGAATTTGGAGAGTATATTCACTTTGTCATTCCGTTTGTAACGCATCGAAATATCCATCTCAGACCCCATAAAGTATATATTCTTGATCAGTGATGAAATCTAAGACGAACTGAGCATGTCCGTCCGTCCGTCCGTCTGTGGAAATCACGATTCAGTCCAAACGAAAAGAGCTAGACTCTTGAAATTTGGCAGAAATATATTTTAAAACTTAGAGCAGGTTAAGTTCGAAGATGGGCTAAATTGGGCAAGAGGGAAAAAAGTTCCCCTAAGAAGAACTAAACCAACCCAGAAAAAACAACATAATTTTTAAAGTTTTTTGGTTATTTTGTTAAGCAAATGATATATTTTTATGTCAAATACGATCTAACGCCTTAAACTTGGAGCCATTAAATAAAATAAAAATATTTTTTGACCCCGCCCACTTCAGTGGGCGTTATTATAGGCAAAAATAGCATAAAAATTTAACAAATTGTTTTACTTAAGCCTACATTCCTTAAAAATAACACTTTTAAGCTTTAATGACGAAGATGAGACGAAACCTGGTACTACTCTGCCCTACCCCCTCCTTCCCCTTCGCCCCCTAAATGACCCTACCAAAAAAAATTTTTTTTTGAAATTTTGTATATAATCATCCCAAGCATTTATCTTTGGAGTTTTATGACTGCCGATTTCTGCCCGACCTCCCCCCCCCCGACCTCTTCCTTTGCCCCCTAAATGACCCTACCAAAAAAAATTTTTTTGTTTAAATTTTGTATATAATCATCCCAAGCATTTATCTTTAGAGTTTTATGACTGCCGATTTCTGCCCTACCCCCCCCCCCCCCCTCTTTCTTTGCCCCCAAAATGACCCTACCAAAAAAAAATGTTTATTATAAATTTAGTATATAATCATCCCAAGCATTTACCTTTAGAGTTTTATGACTGCCGATCGCTGCCCTACCCGCCCCCCTCTTTCTTTGCCCCCTAAATGACCCTACCAAAAAAAAATATTTATTTTTAATTTTCATCCCAAGCATTTATCTTTAGACTTTTATGACTGCCGATTTCTGTCCTAGGCCCCCCCCCCCGCTTCTTCCTTTGCCCCCTAATTGACCCTACCAAAAAAAATAAATTTTAATTTTGTATATAATCATCCCAAGCATTTATTTTTAGAGTTTTATGACAAAGGTGAAATGTTTCTTCCACAGCCCTTGCCAGAGCGACCCCGCCAAAATACAGTTTTTATAGCCTCCAAAGAGAATTGTGATGAAGTCTAAGACGGTCTAGCAATGCCCATACGTTCGTCTGTGGAAAACATGATATTGTATATTTTTGAACCCCGCCCCCTTTAGTGGGCGTTGACGTACGATATTATATAAAGGAACTCTGTCCCGCCAAGTTAAACATTTCAAATTCACTTACTAAATATTTGGAGGGTATTTAAGATTCGACCCGGTCGAATATAACGTTTTTATTTGTTTATTTCTTATTTCTTCTATTTATGCATGAATGCCATGAATACCATGTGAATACTATGAAATCTGATGGTCAGCAATGAATACGTGCCAGAGTCTCGAGCTGTTTTCAAAATTTTTAAGTGGCATGAATGTAAGGGTGGATTAACTTGTGTTGGCATAACAAAAGTAGTGCGAAAAGAAACAGTCAAAGCAAATGGAGAGCTAAATACAAGCATGTGCATTGATGTTTTTGGGCAGTTAGCAATGAACATATGAATGGCCAATAAAAGTGAATATGCAATTTCTTTTCTCTGTGCCAAACCTTAGTCTCGGTTCGCACTATGAAATTTTATTTAATGAAAGTAGCAGTTTGTTGGTGAGAGGGGAGAGAAGAATGGTGTCCGATACACACTTTCACGTTCACTGAAATTCTGTTTTGTATTGTAATTCGTAATTGTCAACATGAAGGTGGCTGTACCATTATTTTTCATTTTACTTTATTTTTATATTCTTTTAATGGTAGTGACAGCAAAAATTTGTTTTAGAGTGCAAAATAGACATTTTAATATTAAAAAAGTTGAAAATAATAATAATAAAATATTAAGTTTCATGAAATTAACTTTCAGTGTGCAGACACGAGTGAAATTTTAAAAGAGAATTTCAGAAATTTCATGAAAGAAAATTTCATAGTGCGAACCGAGACCTAAAGGCAGAATTAGTTTGTACGATTTGTTCTGAATCGGCTGTTTTGTTTCTGTTCAATTGAAAATCTGTATGTGTGGTTTGTTGTTCCCTTTTCGTTCTGTTCTGTTGCGGATAAATCTGTAGAAAATGGAATTCAACGTTAAGTGACAGCCAACAGTGCGTATATATTAGTTTTTTGTGGTGACAAATATTACACATTTTTTGTTAACAGTTTTTTTGTTTTAATTCAATATTTTTTAAGTTCGTACACAAAATATTTATTTTTGAACTATTAATTTCTTTAATTCATAATTTTTCACAAAATTATTTATTTTCAAAATATCAATTTATTTGTTTTGATTACCTTTTGCTTTTAAAAACAGCTAATTCCATTAACAGAACAAGTAATTACAAAATATTTTCTACAGAACTTCACAGCAACAAAAAGTAAAAACTAACGAAGCCTTAAGCCGAAACACACATATATCAGGGCATACTCACAGTTGATCCTCATTTCATTTTACACAATTGTCAAACTTTATATGAAAAAATAGGTGTGCATGGAATATCGTAGTCGAATGCAATTTTTATATGTACGCTCACAAAACTAATGTACGGATTTTGTATTCAGCACACATATATAAAAGATAAGTGTACTGAAAACTTTCGTGAGGAATATTGGAACTTCAACTCATTTTCAAAAAGGGTCAAAAAGTTGCATACATTTTGTTAAAATGATACAAAGGAATAAATTAAAAAAAGGGTCATAAAAAGTGTCAGTGCCATGAAAAAGGGACAAAAGTGATACTTTAGTATCTAAACGGCAACGCTGGTTCGGACTATTTAGTAGATGGTTTGCACAGAACCGGCAGAGCGGTTTTTCATTTATCACATTTTTTGTAACAAATGGATCCAATATATAGAAATGAATGTGGTGGTTGCTTGAATCTGAAAGTTTGTCCTTTAATTATATTATAGCGAAATATTAATCCACCAAAACTGTGTTATGGCACCAGATTGGCAGTGAGAAAGTTATTAGCAAATTTTGTTGAAGCTACTATCTTAACTGCTTAATCAAAAGGAGAAGTTTGTTCGATACAGCGTATCCCAATGATTCCAACTGATATGCCATTTGCGTTCAAACGATCACAATATTCTGTGCGTTTATCATTTGCGATGTCCATCAACAAGGCCCAAGAGCAACCACTTAACGTTTGTGGTGTGAATTTGACTTTTGACAGTAGTTCAACACACACCAAGGAAAATTCAATACACAGCTGCGCTACTGAGAGTACCTGGTAAATTTGCCTTGGGGCAGCAAATTTCTTTGTTTGTTATCTTTTTTATTCGTTCGAACTAATTTGACATTTCATTTTTGTTTACATAAAAATTAAATTTTCTCGGCAGGAATCAAGGCGAATTCATACCAGGTGGCCTCAGTTCAGAAATTGTTGATCAGCTGTTAGCAAGGAAAATGATTGAACTGTCAAAGTGTTCTTCCGGTTTTTTTAGATTTCTTAAAATCATAAAACTAATTGTGCGCCAAAATCGTAAGTGATAAAAGTTTATTAATAAAAACTTGGTTAATACTTTATAATTTAATAATAATAATTTATATCAAATTTCAAGGGTCTGGCTCTTTTCGTTTGGGCTGAAATATAATTTCTACAGACGGATCTTAGATTTCATCACTGATCAAGAAGATATATCCTTTATGGGGCCTTAGAAGAATATTTAATATATAATAATAATAATTGAAACTTATTATATAAAATTTTGCAATATTTACGTACAATGTAGAATATTTTTTATAATATATTGAATTAGAACAAAACAATATAACTGAATGAAATCAATAGAAACTCGTCACTCCCTAGTTGATTTTAAAATTCGTTTCGAAATAGAACAAAATTTGGCTGAATGTATGCGATTGTTCTGCTGCAAGAAAACTGGCATAATTTAAACGATCAAATAAATTTTCTTCCAGATTTTGTATAACTAGTGTCTTGATCAAAAAGAACAATTATTATTATCGTATGTTGCGGGATTGGCAGCAGCCGATAGTTTTGTCTGGTGGATTGTTGATCAATTTGCTAATTGGTTTGGTCACATTTTATAGATGCAATTTGTGCTTTAGATGTTTGTATTGCGAATGGTGGATATAGAATGGGATTGCATATGGCAGTCGCGACCATCAATCCACACCATGCGATGTATTGTGATCCACACAGTGTCGTATTTAATAGTAGATGACAACAGAACTGCCACCTATCAGCAGGTAGTAGAGGCTGAATAGTATGGGAATAAATGAATACTTTTCCAACAAATGTTCAAGGACAAAGGGAAAGGGTTCATGACCTTTTTGTTGCTGTAAGATTACGGTGGCCCGTTGAATTTTTTTTACTCGAACGTTGTTGGTAGGAAGTTCTTGAGTCAGTTCGATGTTAAAATTTCAATTTTAGGTAGACAATTGCATAGTGTCAGTGAAACAGTGCAGACGTTGTACGGGAAAATATACATATATATGTATAGTGGAAAATAAGGAAATATATAAAAGAAAAAGGAGGAATAAATATAGTAAGTAAGAATATATGTATAGTATTTAGAATTTTGATATCCTAAGAAAAGTTAAAGCGTTGCAGATAGGAAAGCTGGGTGAGGAATATATGAAGGATTGGCATAATATCGACAGTGGCATAAAATCTACAGTGGCATAAAATCTACATTGGCATAAAATCTACATTGGCATAATACCTACACATATAATATTTAAGGACGTTAAAGCCGAGTGTGGTGATTTAATTATATTTGGATTTCTTTATACTCGAAATGGTGTATTATAGTTGCAGTGCTTTCTTGTGGATTCAACTCATACTGGTTCAATTAATACTTTCTTGTGGCTTAAAGTAAAGTTGGCCCAATTACTGCTTTCTCAATTCCTATCCTATCTAAATCTACAGAAAAACACAATATATTATACATGCTTGTGTACCTATAATGCATGAACATACATATCTATATTATTTTAAAACATACTTACATTTGGATCAGCATAACATTGTACCTCATACACATTGTTCATCGTTAAAAATTAAACCAAATCAATATATATCAAGGCAGATTTACCAGGTACTTTCAGTACCGCAGCTGTATATTGAAATTTGTTGAGCTACTGTCAAAAGTTTATATACAAGCAACATAAAATGTTTTTTTTTCTTAAATCTTCCTTGTTAATGATGCCTCTTCTTCCTTGATTTTGACATTAGCTCTTCATTTTCTACCAACAAAATACGTGTGGTTTTTGGTGTTGTTTCATTGTTGTACTAGTAAGAGTACCTGGTAAGTCTGCCTTGATATATATAAATCAATGCCACTTTTCGTTGTAATTTTATAACTCAAGGACGGGCTCACCTATCCAAACCAAATGTTTAACAGCCATACCTAAATACGGCCGGAAAGCGGAACGTTTTTTTCCGCTGAGCTTTAACGCTGATATGCCATACCTAACATAGGGTCTACAACTGCGATTAACTCTGACATAATATTTGAAAGAACGTCGGCAGAATGAGAGAACGGATTTCTTCATCTTAATCTTAATGTTTGCCAAGGAGAATACTACTCTTAAAAGAATTCATAATTCATTGGCAGCCGTGGAGAGGGTGTTTATAATTTGCGAAGAAATTTGATAAAATTATTGGTGTTTATTGTTTGCAGAGTGAACTAAATTGTAAAATAATTGTGTCACAATTGTAAAATCAGCATTCACAAAAAACTAAAGATTTTCAATGGCGACTTTTTATACACATATACAAATGCATGTGCTTATTTGACAGTTTATCTCATAAGATTGTTGTTATAGGATTTCTTATAACAACGCTCTCAAAAAAAACCTTATAAGATTGAGATAACACTAATTTGAAGTCTACACGTAACACAATTCGCTCTGCGATTGAATTTGACGCTCTCATCTTACATATTATGTTACGTGTAGACCCCATGTAAACAAAAGCGGCAACGTTATGTCAAAAAACAATAAAAACAGGGTTATCAAACAAACAAATTAAACAACCCTGATTATTTTAACAACTGGACGGACGACATATGTGATTTTGTTATTGAAATTATGTACAAATTACAAACGTGCATACATATGTATGTATATAATGATATTGGAAATATTTTCTTACCTCCATTTTCTAATACGAAGTGCACAAATTTTTTCTTTTATTATTTATTTAACTTTTGTAAATTTTTGGCTTTTTTCTCTGGTTAGAATTGTTTTCTTTTGCAACTAACTTCATTAGAAAACGCTCTGTCAAAATCGGATTTTCCAACAGCAAAGCGTTGCCGCCGCGTTATTTCGATATGCTCCATACAAAATGTATGGACATGAGCATTTTAGACAGTTAAAAAACGCTTGCCGCCCGTATTTAGGGATGGCAGTAAGGTTGGTTCGGGCCAAGGTTGCCGTTGAAAATTTCGAAAAAGTGTCATAAAAAGGTTATTTAAGAAAAAAAAGGTATTTTAAATTAAAACAGGGTAAATTTTTTTTAACAAAAATATAACATATATTTCAATTTAAAAAAAATCAAAAACGAATTTTAACAATGAAATTTATTTGTTGGTGGTCAAGCAATGCCTATATGCATTTCATTGGTGCTTTTCCAAATCATCAGTAGACATTAACCACAGTTTTGAAAAGTTGAAAACCCCTTATCTTATGCACATACTTCTGAAAACCATCTGAGAATTCACAATTTGTAAATTACAAATTATTTTCAAAAATCACAACAGAATAAGCACAGTAGGCTTTGAAACTCATACAAAACTAACCCAACAAATAAATTATATTCGATATTATTGTATTCTGATATTTTTAAGCTTAAGGTTTTTTTTTTTAATTTAATTTTTAGTTTAAATATTTCGTCACTCCTTTGTGTGACTTCTTCAGGAAATTAATTATTTTATTTAATTTCCTGAAGAAGTCTCACAAAGGAGTGACGAAATATTGATATTAAAAATTAAAATAAAGAGACCTTAAGCTTAAAAATATCAGAATACAATAATAATTAAAGGTCAAGAAACCAGAAGAATTATATTCGATATGAATCTATTTTATTTTTCTACACCTTTATGCAATTAGAAATCTATTGGATAACAAGAAAAGTATTTATAAGGCAAAATGAAAAATAAAATCTAAATTAAACTGTTATGAAATTTTTATTTTATATATTGTCACTCCGTGCTGGAGTCTTGTAGTCTCCCAACGGACGGGTCCCCAGGTGGCGGATAGGGGGAGACCGACATGGTGCCTCTTCTGATACGCTGCACAAGTGGTCAGCTGGGTCACTATTAGGTCTTGGGTCTGACTCGAACTTGCGGGCCTTCACACACCACTGAAGGCCCGCAGGGTTGGCTCGGATCAGGCTCCATACTAGGACAACCCCATTCAAAGGATCTCATCGGCTAGGGCGCACCCTGTCAAAGAGGCGCCTTGGCTGGTAGAACCAAATGAGGGGCATCATCCAGGGCTACTTCCCACCCCTGTCGACACCCCACCAAAGGTGAGGCAGAGATGGGAAGGCAATCTGACACGTTCAACATTCCTTAGTTTGGGTTCGTGGCGGTAGCAGCCCCTACAGTCCCAAGAGCGATACACGACACAACACTGTTGGTGGTGGACCGTTCTAGACATGGATGATGCTCCTCTAGAATGTAGGAAATCCTGGTTGGAGCCCGCGGACCAAAACTACACGTCTTGTAAGGTTAAGGTGGTTGGTAGCAGTGCCGAGAACCTGAATGGCTAGTTAGTGGTTAAAGAGGACTAGTCTCTAACAGCTCCCCTCCGACGCCAGAGCACGGGTCGGTTGTAACCAAAAATAGTTGCCTAACCCACGGCATGCCGTCACTGCGGTGGGTGGTCCACCTGTTACGCGCAACTCGTGGGAACAAAATTGACACAAAAACAAAACTAAATAAACCGCTAGCCCTCCCACTAGGGAAGGCTAGATTGCAGCGCAGCGTGTCCTTGGACGTAAGCCCAAGTACATCTGCAGCAGCAAAGGCTAAGGCCAGCAAAGGTGCGCCAACCGGAAAAACTCCGGC
Organism: Linnaemya tessellans; assembly: GCA_951800035.1. Taxonomy (NCBI): domain Eukaryota; kingdom Metazoa; phylum Arthropoda; class Insecta; order Diptera; family Tachinidae; genus Linnaemya; species Linnaemya tessellans. The sequence goes on along the minus strand of OX637533.1, from coordinate 85,700,600 downwards.
AGTGCCACAAGCACCAATTTTAAAATCGGTGGGTGCGCCAGCTGGAGTAAATTCAGCAGTGCCACAAGCACCCGCCAAAACCACATCAGCAGCTGCACCGGCTGCCTCAAACACAGCTGAGGCACGAGCAGCTGTCTTAAATGATAAGAAAGGGCGCAATCGACAATTCGATGCGCGGAAATCCTTCGCTGAAGAGCGGGCTGCTCGACGCCATATCGAGCAGTTAGGCAAAAAACAAGCGAAGGACCTAACCAGTGAAGAGAAATCCGCGCTGGCATGGGCCAAGGCCCGTCTGGCTGCCCAAAGCGGCTCCAATGCTGAAGCGTTCACTAGTTCAGCGCCGAAAAGGCAACGCTCAGCGGAAGAGCCGCAACAGCAGAAAAAAACGCAGCCATCGAGCAAGCGACCCAGGCAGGAGGCTACGGTTATAAATAGGCCTTACAGCGAAATTGCAAGAAACCCGCTGGTAAGGGCTACTGTTGACCGCAGTAACAGCGACGGCTCAATCAACCACGAAAAATGGGGATTGATCTGTCAAAGATTACTGAATGTCTACCTGTAGAATCCAGAGGGGATTCAAGGGCACTCGCCGCAATTTACAGATGCCGGCTGGTTCCAGGGCCACGTCAAACTGGTCTCATGTAGGGACGAGCCGTCGACATTGCAGCTTAAGAACCTGATTGAGTCCCTAGGGGACGTGTGGTCGGGCGCGAGGTTGGAATTGATCTCGGTCAGCGACATTCCCCGCCGACCGAGAGCAATTGCGATCATTCCGGCGGAACCACATGACCCTGCGGAAATCCTAGACATCTTCCGGAGAGGAAACCCAGACCTACCTACCAGTGACTGGAGAGTAGTAAAGGTTTTCGAGCCGGTAGGTGCCCGCAAGAAGGCGATCGTGGTCCTTAACAAGGAGACGTTGTCTCTACTCCGGGGTAGGCAGGGCCTGGTGTACTATGGGTTCATGGGCATCAGGCTCCGTATATACCGGGGTGATGACAAACCCGATCCCGAAAACTCCGACCGAACGGAGGGATCGCAAGGGTCAGCCAAGGCTACCGAAAAAGAGGGCATAGTTGACACCGCGGAATCAGCAACTTCGGGATGTTCCCAAACAGACTCATGTCTGCTTGGAGACCTCCTGGAGAGACTGGAGTTCGCGGAAGACGAGAACGCGATTCTGGACCCAAATCCAGAGGTCGCGGAAATCGTCGTCAACTATGACCCGGATATTTAAAATGGCGAAGGTTATCCAAATCAACCTTCACCATTGCAAGGCAGCTTCTGCTGCGTTGACCCTCCGACTCTCTGAGAGCGGAGAGGATATTGCGCTGATCCAGGAGCCATGGACCTCCAAAGGCAAAATTCTTGGTCTCGGCGTAAAGGGCTACAAACTGCTGTATGCCAAAAACTCAGGTAATGATGATAAAAACATTAGATCCTGCATACTAGCGAAAGCCAACCTGAATATCTTCATTCTATCTAATTATAGTGATGAAGACACGGTGACTGCAGCCTGGGAGACAGGACAAACCTCCGTGTGGTTTGCCTCCTGCTATATGGCCCACGATCACCAGGGCCCACCTCCAAACAAACTGGTCCGCAACTTGGTTCAGGTTGCAAATGCAAAAGGCACTCCCATAATACTTGGAGCCGACGCAAATGCGCACCACCATATCTGGGGCAGCACAAATACAAATGAAAGGGGTGAGTGTATCTTTGATTTCATTCTAGAAAACAAACTAGTGGTGTCAAATCAGGGTTCAGAACCAACTTTTATCGTATCAAACAGACAGGAGGTGTTAGATATAACACTTATAAGTGCAAGACATGCTAATTTAATACGAGATTGGAAGGTCTCCTCTGACTGTTCCTTCTCGGACCATCGCTATCTAACCTTTGCGGTTGGCAATTTAGGTAGTAGCATAAGACTGTGCGTCAACAGACGTAGAACAAATTGGGAGGAACAGAGCTCTATCCTCACCAATTCTATTGCGCATCCTCCAACCATAGGGGAAGCTGCGGACATTGACAAGGCAGTGGACACACTGACGAATGCGTTTGAGATGGCCACAGGCCTATCTTGTAGGCCATCTGTACTCCGTGGTGGACTGATGATATAGCAGTCACCAGGAGGAACTGCCGCAAGCTTTTCAACGAGGCAAAGAGAACGGGAAACTGGACACTCTATAAAGCCTCCTTGAATAGATTCAAGAATGAGGTCAGGAACGCAAAACGCAAGACCTGGAGGAGCTTCTGCACCAGTGTAGAATCTACCTCCGAGACATGCAGATTGCGTAGGATCCTAGCCAAACAGCCGTCGATACCCGACTACATCCACAAGGATGACGGCAGCTGGACCACTAATGGTATCGAATCGTTAGAGGTTCTTATGGACACCCACTTCCCGGGTTCCCAATCTGATGTGGTAATACCGCAGGTATACTCCTCACACAGCCAGCCTTCTGCTTCCATTGACATGGATGCGGAAAGGATATGCTGGGCCATTAATAGTTTTCATCCGTTCAAATCTCCAGGACCGGATGGCATTATACCCGCGGACCTACAACGGAACGCAGCTCTCGTAGTTCCATGGCTACTAGCTATATACAAAGCTTGTATCCTTTGGTCATATATTCCAACAAACTGGACAAAATGCGTCGTGATCTTCATTCCTAAGGGAGGGAAGACTTCGCACACTAAGGCGAAGGATTTCAGACCCATAAGCCTGACATCCTTCCTTTTGAAAACACTGGAGAGGGTTATAGATGTTCACATAAGAACATCCATAGATCACTCTCTCCTCACCGCGTCTCAGCATGCCTACACCAAAGGCAAGTCGACTGAGACTGCCCTTCACTCGCTCGTGGGACATATAGAGAAATCCCTGGAGCACAAGGAGTATACTATGGCCGCCTTCATGGACATTGAAGGGGCCTTTAACAACATTGATCCGATGTCAATTATTCACGCTCTAGGCGAGCTGGGTATTGACCGGACGACCATTCGGCTTATTGAAAATTTGCTCTCACGCAGAATTATTACCTCCACCTTAGGTATAGCCACCATCACCAGGAGGGCCCACAGGGGAACACCGCAGGGTGGGGTGCTTTCACCCTTATTGTGGAATGTAACGATGAATCTGCTGCTTAGAAGTCTGGAGACCATGGATATTAAGACTGTTGCATATGCAGATGATGTTGCAGTGGCAATATCGGGTTTCCATCTTGACACTATGTCACGGAGGCTGGAGACAGCATTAAAAGGGGTTAACGATTGGTGTTTGAGAAGCGGACTCAGCGTCAACTCTACAAAAACGGAACTGGTACTCTTCTCGAGAAGGTACAAGATTCCCTCATTCATCCACCCAAGACTGAATGGCATTACCTTGAACCTCTCGGATAAAGTCAAATACTTGGGTGTTATGATTGATAGTAAGCTATTATGGACTTCTAATGTCCAGGAAAGAGTGAAGAAAGCCTCGATGGCAATTTATGTCTGTAGGAGAGCAATTGGCCCTACCTGGGGCATAAGCCCAAAGGGGGTAAATTGGATACTAGAGACTGTGATAAAACCTATACTATTCTATGGTATTGTGGTCTGGTGGAAAGCACTGGACGTGGCGAGGAACCGATCCAACATGGAGAGGGTTCTCCGCAGAATGGCACTTATGATAACGGGTGCTCTTAGAACGACGCCAACAAGGGCGCTTTTTGCCGTGCTGTGCTGGCTTCCGGCGGACCTGACTGCTATAAAGCTGGCTCTACGCACCGCAGTCAGAATGGACACAATAGGCGCATGGACCCATAGACCATGGGGTCATGCTAGCATTTTGGACACGATGGGTAATCTACCGCATCTTATCGACTACTGCACTCCGGTACCCTACCTCAGTAGGAAATTTAGGTTTTCTCTGGCGGAAGGGTTCTCCCCATTGCACGGATCCGTACAGATTTTTGCGGACGGTTCCAAACGGGGGGGGGCAGGGTCGGTGGGGGTGTCTTTATTCCAGACTTTGGAATCGAGATGTCCTTCAGACTCCCGGATGAATGTAGCGTTTTACAGGCGGAAATATCTGCCATCAAAAGAGCAGCGTTGTGGCTAAGGTTTTATCGGATATCGAACCGGGACATCCAATTCATTACCGACAGTCAGGCTGCAATAAGGTCTCTTACGGGGGTGTATAGCACATCCCTACTTGTCCAGGAATGCCGCGGAGCCCTTGACGGACTTGCGGAACATTCACGCATCACCTTGAACTGGGTGCGGGGACATGGGACCACCATGAGCAATATTAAGGCGGATGAACTGGCGGGGAGAGGAACCACACTTCAGGAGGCCGACATTGACCAACTAAGTGGGATTCCACTCTCATCCTGCTGGAGACGCATTGATAATGCACTATTCGAATTAGCTCAGGACAGGTGGTTCAGAGAATCCACTTGCGAAATATCAAGAGTCTTATGGCCCCGCCTGGACTCTAGGAGGACGAGGGATCTTTTGAACTTCGCAAGAGGTCATCTACGCAATATGGTGGCCACAATTACTGGTCACTGCACCTTTGGGATCCATGCCAGGCGCATGGGTCTTCCCTATAATGACTACTGCTCCAGTTGCAATGATGAGGAGGAGGAGGAAAGCATTGCACACCTCCTCTGCTTCTGCCTTGCTCTGGAGGAGCAGCGCCTGCAGTCTCTGGGCAGGACACGCTTTGGAGACATTTCGGAGATATCAGAGATAGGGCTAAGATACCTGAGTCTCTTTATTAGGAGCAGTGGCTGGTTCGGCAGCTGACTCCCCTGGGACGTGTATGCACGACCATAGCTGTTGGTTATGTATCCCATTCTCTTCTTTACTTTCTTCTTTACTATCTTCTTTACTATCTTTCTTACCTTAACTTCGACTATCCCTACTTCTTCCTCATCTCTTATCTTTTCACTCTTCCTTAATACAGGTATCACAAAGGGATCAACATAATTGGACCCAAGTGGGCTGGACTCTCTTTTCTTTCCTTTACCTGCTAACCTAACCTAACCTATATTGTCACAATTCTATTTTAAATGATATTATAAACGTATATGAAAATGAGTGGCACGATCAAAATTAAATAGAAGGCTATAAAAAAAACAGTCCATCCATTTTTAATATATATATAAGAGCTTTTCACTGCCAAACCAGAGAAAAGAAATTGCATTGGTTTTATTGCTTTGAATACATTCACACAAAAATAGTGTTGATGTTGTCACTACACACTACGGTAATGAAGCGAATGAAAACACATTCACACAGAGATCGTATGACGAAATATGATGTATGTGCTGCATGTATTACCTAAATGTCAACAGTCATTCACAAAGATTCATGAATACCGCGCCTGTATTCATGAATCTTTGTGAATACCTGTGAATGAAGGGTACAAAGAACTAAATTAAAACACATAAAAGAGAATTTTGGTATTGCACGTAGGATGAGTGTTGTCAACACTCACGTGCCGATAGTTATTTCGAAACATAACAAAAAGGGCTAAAATAATTTCAACGATTTTTTAATACAGCTTAGAAGATGGCACGTATTGTGGCATAAGAAAGTTTATGGTTTTTTATCAAAATATTATTTTCATAATCACTATTATATGAAACCCCTGTATATTTTTCGTGTATTAACTTTAAATCTGTAATAAAAAATATTAATGAACTTATTATTTAACATTTATTTTTTTAATTTACGAGCATATGTTAAAAACAAAAAATTAATTCAATCTCTCCTGTGTAATTATTAAGTAACTTTCTATATGTTATAAAAAATAAATATTAAGGAACTTTTTATTCAACATTTAAGTCTTTTTTTATATTGTCAAAATAGGTTTAAAAACAAGGTTTACTAAAAAAGTAGATACATAAATAATAGTTTCACTTACTTCAGGTTTGCTTGTATTTAAAAATTGAATTTAAAAATAAATTATTTACTGACTTAGGTAACAAAAGTATAAGAAGAAGTACACACCAGAGTTCGAAATAGTATTTTATCCTCTGTACACACAAATTTACATCAACGACATTGGAAAAACCGACATTGCAAAATGTATGCATGCCTCACTTTATACACAAATAAATCGTGAGTGTACAGGACTGTACATCATACCTTAAGTGTTTTGTAACTTCATAAAATTAATGTTAAATAATAAAATTAATTGTTAAATAAAATATTTTCATTATGCAGGCAGGCAAAGAAATAAAAACAAAACAGAAATGCTGCTATTTTACAAGAATTTGCTGCATTTTGGATTTTTGCAAATGAAATGATATGTGAAAGAGTTAAGTATACTTTCAGTAATAAAACGATCGTTATTTATGCAACAAGTGACGTCATATTTGAATATAAAAATGCCAGGAAAACGAGGGTAAAGTATTATGTGTATGGAAATATAGCATCTCGCATTCATGTGTTAAAGGTGTCCATTAAATTTTGTTACACATTTCTGAGACCTCTGGTACACACATGAAAATACCGTGGTACTGCCCTCATACATTTTGAATTCTCAAAGCTAAAAGTTATTTCTTATTTTTCTTTGTGTTAATAAGCGATACAACAATAACAAAGAAATTATTTTAGTTAACATAAAGGCGTAGGAAAAAAAACCTATTTCCCAAAATATTGGAGATTTGACTTTTTTGAAATTGTTCAGATGGACGATGAATGTATTAACAAAAATACATTTTAACCCCCTTATTCATAAAAATTATGAGAGTCTAATAACAGCGTAATAAAAAAAATTTCATATGAAATTTGCTCTATTACACTCTTATAAGCCTCTCATAATTTTTATGAATAAGGGTGTAAATATTTAGCATTTTAGAAGGATTTTCTTTGTAGAATTTTAATATTGTTACGTTTTTAGACCTTTTCGTAAAAACGCTTTTTATTTATCCTTCAAGGATTCGTTTAATTGCATCAAATTAAAACACAGACAATTACTTTTAGAAATATAATGCGGCAACACTTTATTTACTATTTAATTAACACGAGTATTTGTACTACTAATCACTTAGCGATGTTAACACGTCTAGATTTAAAATCTCACTAATCCCCCTGTTCACTGGCAGCGACTTTATATAGCAAAATGACGTCGTCTGGTAACTTCGCGAAGCATCTGGTCATTGTTGTTGTTGGTTGTGCTTTACTTAACATGTAGCTATATACGTGTGTTTGTATATATGACAATGCTGTCTTGTGTTTTGTTTATTGTAACTATGTGTGGTTGTATGTATGAGTGTTCTGCGTGTTGTGTAGTTTTGTTTCTTCTTGTGCTATGTGGGCATGTTGCTGTGTATATTTGTGTGTATGTTGCTGTGTATATTGATGTACATGTTTAGTTTTTATTAGCAGCGAATACTTGCGTACAAGATCATTAAGAATAACATCATCATCTCTTAGCATTGATGTTGCTAGGTTTTTCGTTATTGTTGTTTACACTTGTTATTGCACAGCCTCGAATGATCTTGTATATTCTCAACTATGTATCCGGAATATTCCATTTCCGTTAATTCAAATATTATCTGCATGGTGTTGACCAGGGTTGTAACATTTTGACAACTAGAGATGGTTTGACAGTGCTGCCAAGTACATATAGCCACATTGTCGTTATATTTGAATCTATTTCTAAACTTTGTAACACTGCCGCCCACTTAAGCCTGTTCGACCCGAATAGGCATTCAATCACCTCTTCCATAGTGCGCCAATCGTTCGAGATGTACTATTTTCATTTTCGACCTTGGGCTATTGTGCTTCTGTATCCGGTACACAACGTCATTCACTCTCTTAATCACGTTATACGGGCCATCCCAGTGAGTCTGTAATTTTGGGGACAATCCTTTCTTCCGTTGTGGGTTATAAAGTAGAACCAATTGACCTTCCATAAATCCCTCCGAATTTGCTGCGCGGTCATATCTAGCCTTCATCTTGTCACTGACCATCTTGATTCTATTACGCACGAAATCATGCAGCTCGTTTAAGTTCTCCTGCTCTTGGGACGTAGTGGCTCCTTCTTCTACCGCTGGCTTAACACCAAATTCCAAGTCACCAGGCAGTTTTAATTCCGTCCCGAAGATAATTTTAGCTGGCGTTCTCGATGTGGAGTCGTGTACAGCTGACCTATATGCCATCAAAAATTTGGGAATGTGCTCGTCCCAATCCCTCTGATGGTTGCTTACCACTTTTCGCAGGTACTCTTCTAAGGTGCGATTGAACCTCTCTACCATGCCATCAGACTGTGGATGCAACGGCGTTGTTCTGGTTTTCTTTATCCCATATAATTCGCACATTTCCCTGAATATGGCAGACTCGAAATTCCTTCCTTGGTCGGAATGTAATTCTATTGGGACACCATAGCGACATACCCAGTTGTTGACGAATGCATTTACAACCGTCTTTGCTTCTTGGTTAGGTATAGCATATACCTCTGGCCATTTACTGAAATAGTCCATTACCACAAGAACATAACGATTTCCGGCTTCAGTGACGGGAAAAGGACCTGCTACATCCATTGCGATCCGCTCGAATGGTGCTCCCGAGTTGTATTGCTGTAGCTGTCCCCGGCTTCTTCTTACTGGGCCTTTGGCTGCTATGCACTGTGGGCAGTTTGCTATCCAGTCGGCTACGGCTTGTTGACATCCAACCCAATAAAAACGCTGCTTCAGCTTCTCAAGTGTTTTTGTTACTCCAAGATGACCGCCACTAGGTCCATTGTGGAATTCTTGCAAAACTTTACTTATCTTGGAGCATGGCACAACTATTAAATTTGAAGTTGTTTTGCCATCTACACTTTCCCATACGCGGTATAGGCGCCCTTTTATTACCTTGAGGCTGTTCCACTGAGCCCAATAAGATTTGGCGAGTGGGCTCTCAGCCGAAATTTCATTCCGGGACGGTCTTCTGTCCTCCTCTTTGGCTGCTATAATTTTCCCCAGTATACTGTCGTCCCTCTGTGCCGCTGACCAGTCTTCATCAGAGTCGATGTGCATTAGCCGAACATCAACAACGCCTTCCTTTTGTTCGGTTCTAACGCAATGTTTACACTCTAAACAGCAGGGTCTTCTTGAAAGAGCATCCGCATTATTATGTTTTGTGCCCTTTCTATGCTCGATACTGAAGTCGTAGCTCTGCAGGCGCTCAATCCACCTTGCCAGTTGCCCTTCAGGATTTTTAAACTGCAATAACCATCTCAATGCAGAATGGTCAGTCCTTAATGTAAAGTGTTGACCATACAGGTATTTATGGTAATGTTTAATGCATTCCAATACTGCCAGAAGCTCACGTCGTGTCACACAGTAGTTCCTCTCAGGTTTTGAGAGTACACGGCTATAGTATCCTATGACTTTCTCAGTGCCATTAACTACTTGGGACAGCACGCCCCCTATGCCATAGCCGCTCGCATCAGTATCCAGCACAAATTTTTCTCCAGGTATGGGATACGCTAGTAATGGTGACGTACACAATAATCCTTTAAGTTTCTGGAATGCCTTTTCCTGTGGCTCACCCCAATGGTATGGTCTCGACTTCTTTGTCAGCTCATGCAGGCTTGCAGCTACACTGGCGAAATTTGGCACAAAGCGTCTGTAGTATGTACAAAGGCCCAAAAAGCTGCGCAATTCATGAAGATTTTTAGGTTGATGCCAGTCCCTTACTGCTTGTATTTTATCTTCATCTGTTGAGATTCCGTCTGCTGTAACACGATGCCCCAAATAGTTCACTTCTTTCTGGAACAATGCACATTTCTTCAGGCTGAGTTTCAATCCAGCTGATGATATCCGTTGAAGAACTTCTGCCATGTTTTTGAGGTGTTCATCAAAAGTTTTCCCCATCACGATTATGTCATCCAGATATACCAAGCATGTCTTCCAGTGGAGTCCTTTCAGTAGATTCTCCATTAGGCGTTCAAATGTGGCCGGAGCATTGCAGAGACCAAATGGCATAACTTTGAACTGCCATAATCCGTTACCGACGCTGAAGGCAGTTTTCTCCTTGTCTTTCTCTGCAATCTCCACTTGCCAATATCCGCTTCGCAAGTCTAGCGTAGAGAACCATCTCGTACCAGCTAGCGTGTCCAAAGTGTCATCGATTCTGGGGAGCGGATAGCTGTCCTTCTTGGTTATGTCATTGAGCTTCCTGTAGTCTACGCAGAATCTAGTACTGCCATCTTTCTTTTTAACTAAGACTACTGGCGAACTCCAAGGACCAGAAGATGGCTCAATTACGCCTTCACGCTCCATTTCTCTTACAAGCTCTTTGACTTCATCTCGCTTTGCTAGGGGTACACTTCTGGGTGGCTGTTTAATCGGCCTAGCTTCGCCTGTGTTTATTTCATGTTTAACCAATGCAGTTCTACCCTGACTTTGGTTTCCCATGGCGACGATACTGGCATGCCTTTTTAGCAACTGTTTGGCTTTATTTCTATCTGTCGCTGACAGTCCTGCTACCCATTTTCCTACGTATTCCTCAAATTGTTCACGTTCTTTGGCGGACAAATTGGTAGGCTCTGTCTTCCTCTCACAGTTTATTATTGCCTCTGCTGGAGTACACTGGCCAATATCGCAATTTTCTTTGATGAATTTTTCATGGTCTGCCAAGTTAAGTACTCTTATAGGGACTATTCCTCCTTTACTAGTTTTTACTAGAGCTTTTGCTGTTATAAGCTCTCTCTTTAGATCTGCTGGTTCTACAACCCACAACCGATTGTCCTCACAATCTCCCTTCATACGCGCCCATATAACTGTTTCAGACTGCGGCGGTAACGTCTGACTCTCAATAGCAAATACTTTTCTTACTTGCGGCTTGCTGTCATACCCAACATCAAGGGGTATTTCCACATTACGCCAAATCATCAGCTGTTGCCCCATGTGTAGATTAATGCCATGATTAATCATAAAATCGGCTCCAATAATTACCTCATCGACAATATCGGCAACAATAAACACATGCCTCACGTTGATGTTGGCTATAGTCACCTTCACTTCAATCTTACCATAGACAGTGGCAGGCTCTCCAGTAGCTGTACGTAGCCGTATATTGCTTAAACGATCGCATTTCCCCTTTACTATATCGGGCCTTATTATTGACTGCGACGCCCCTGTGTCTATGGTAAGTACGTGCTTTTCCCCGTTGATGTGTCCAGACGCAGTAAGATTGCTATTTTTCTGCTGCATCACTGATATGGAGATTGTGGGGCCCTCGTTTGTGGGAGCTAGCTCTTGCCCCTTAGCGCTAGCTCGTTTTAGTTTAACGGGGACTCTTGTGCTGTTGTTTGGTTCACCCGTTTGCTGTTTCTTGGTGGCGAAACAGATCTACCTCTTTTTCTTGGTGCTTTGCAGTTGCGCTGAAAATGACCAATTTTTCCGCAGTTATAGCATTTAGGCTTTTCTTTGGTAGCACCTTCCGCCAACAGTTGTCGCATTGCCTCCTTAAAACTAGCGACTAGGCTGTTATCCTCCTCGGGCAAAACCTCCACATTCCGCACTTTACATATCTGTGGCTTGAAAACCATTCTTGCAGTCTCTTGAGCCAGCGCAAATGAAACAGTCTCAGCGAAAGTGGATTTCTGCGTTGCGCACACAGCCAGTTTGACATCAGAGTCGCGAATGCCATTAACGAACGCCTCAGTTTTAAAGTGGTCCAGGAACGGGTGACTCTCGCCTGGATATGTGAGCTGCACTAAACGCTCGATTTCCATTGCGAAATCTTGTAGAGACTCGTTAGGCTTTTGAACTCTACATCGCAATTCCATTCTGTATAAATCGCGCTTGTGCTCACCACCATACTTGCGCTGCAATGCTGCCATTATTTCATTATAGTTGTTTCTGCTGCTTACTGGCACGGTCTCAAGTACCTCTGCGGCTGTACCCTTTAAGGACAAAATTAACTCTATGGCCTTTTCTTCAGCATCCCATCCATTTCTGCTAGCAACCGTCTCGAACTGGAATCTAAAGATGCCCAATGGTACGCTGCCGTCAAAGCATGGCGCTTTTATTCGCGCAGAAACCTCCGCAACTGTTCGTACTGTCCCGCCACTACGCTCAAGGTTATGCACTTTGTCCTCTAGAGCATGAAATTTTTCTTCGAACTCTTTTGCATGCTGTTCTAGGCCACCGCTTTCTAGATGTTGGACTCTCTCTGCCAGCTCTGAGAATTTGTTCTCAATAGAATCCACCCTCCTATTAATGGCCTCAGAAACCTCTACCAGAGTCTCGTTCGTGGCTCTATTTGACTCCTGTATTTCTGCTACAAGCTTTTCAGTGCTGATTTCCGAGTTCTGCTTTATTTGAGTTATTTCGGCTACAAGCTTTTCACTGCTGATTTCTGAGTTCTGCTTTATTTCAGTTATTTCGGCTACAAGCTTTTCAGTGCTGATCCTTGTTGCTTCCTGTATCTGGATCATCATAGCAGCGAACATTGAATTTATGTCCATGCTGCTGGTCGTAGCAGGAGGACATACCTCTACATCGTCTTTGTCCTCAAACTCGTATGTCCCGATGTCGATGCCGCGATTCTTAAACTCATCTATCAGCCTCTTCTGCAGTTCAGCCTTGTTACCTGCTGTTGGTAATTCCCGCTTACTAAGCTCCTTTTTTAGCTGTTCAACTTTTAGCTCATCAAATTTCATAATTATATTTTTTTTAATGTCCTTTTTTTTTCCTTAAATTGCAATGTCCTTTTTAATTATTTTTGCAATCCCACTTCTGACACCAATTGTTACGTTTTTAGACCTTTTCGTAAAAACGCTTTTTATTTATCCTTCAAGGATTCGTTTAATTGCATCAAATTAAAACACAGACAATTACTTTTAGAAATATAATGCGGCAACACTTTATTTACTATTTAATTAACACGAGTATTTGTACTACTAATCACTTAGCGATGTTAACACGTCTAGATTTAAAATCTCACTAATCCCCCTGTTCACTGGCAGCGACTTTATATAGCAAAATGACGTCGTCTGGTAACTTCGCGAAGCATCTGGTCATTGTTGTTGTTGGTTGTGCTTTACTTAACATGTAGCTATATACGTGTGTTTGTATATATGACAATGCTGTCTTGTGTTTTGTTTATTGTAACTATGTGTGGTTGTATGTATGAGTGTTCTGCGTGTTGTGTAGTTTTGTTTCTTCTTGTGCTATGTGGGCATGTTGCTGTGTATATTTGTGTGTATGTTGCTGTGTATATTGATGTACATGTTTAGTTTTTATTAGCAGCGAATACTTGCGTACAAGATCATTAAGAATAACATCATCATCTCTTAGCATTGATGTTGCTAGGTTTTTCGTTATTGTTGTTTACACTTGTTATTGCACAGCCTCGAATGATCTTGTATATTCTCAACGATGTATCCGGAATATTCCATTTCCGTTAATTCAAATATTATCTGCATGGTGTTGACCAGGGTTGTAACATTTTGACAACTAGAGATGGTTTGACAGTGCTGCCAAGTACATATAGCCACATTGTCGTTATATTTGAATCTATTTCTAAACTTTGTAACAATATGTTTAAAATGTTAATGTTTTCTATGGAAAATCTCCTTTTCGTCAAAATTACCAAAATTATTGTTGAAAAACGTACTAACTAAAAGTATTCAAATTAAAGTCTACTAGACCTTTCAAGTAAAAATCAAAATAAATCAAAATACTGCAATAGAAAAACTAAAAGAAATACTGATACTTTGGAGTTTTAAAAAGCGTTTAATCTACCACAAAATCAGTAAAATTCGGAACACTGTCTATATTTCAACAGAAACATATGTATGTACGTACATACGCACAATTTGTGGTTTTTGTTCGCACAAGCAAATATTTTTTTATACCCTCCAAAAAAGAATTTGGAGAGTATATTCACTTTGTCATTCCGTTTGTAACGCATCGAAATATCCATCTCAGACCCCATAAAGTATATATTCTTGATCAGTGATGAAATCTAAGACGAACTGAGCATGTCCGTCCGTCCGTCCGTCTGTGGAAATCACGATTCAGTCCAAACGAAAAGAGCTAGACTCTTGAAATTTGGCAGAAATATATTTTAAAACTTAGAGCAGGTTAAGTTCGAAGATGGGCTAAATTGGGCAAGAGGGAAAAAAGTTCCCCTAAGAAGAACTAAACCAACCCAGAAAAAACAACATAATTTTTAAAGTTTTTTGGTTATTTTGTTAAGCAAATGATATATTTTTATGTCAAATACGATCTAACGCCTTAAACTTGGAGCCATTAAATAAAATAAAAATATTTTTTGACCCCGCCCACTTCAGTGGGCGTTATTATAGGCAAAAATAGCATAAAAATTTAACAAATTGTTTTACTTAAGCCTACATTCCTTAAAAATAACACTTTTAAGCTTTAATGACGAAGATGAGACGAAACCTGGTACTACTCTGCCCTACCCCCTCCTTCCCCTTCGCCCCCTAAATGACCCTACCAAAAAAAAATTTTTTTTGAAATTTTGTATATAATCATCCCAAGCATTTATCTTTGGAGTTTTATGACTGCCGATTTCTGTCCTAGCCACCCCCGCTTCTTCCTTTGCCCCCTAATTGACCCTACCAAAAAAAATAAATTTTAATTTTGTATATAATCATCCCAAGTATTTATTTTTAGAGTTTTATGTCTACCTGTTTCTGCCCTACCCCCTCTCCCCCTTTGCCCTCTAAATGACCCTATCAAAAAAAAGAAATTTTAATTTTGTATATAATCATCCCAAGCATTTATTTTTAGAGTTTTATGACAAAGGTGAAATGTTTCCCCCACAGCCCTTGCCAGAGCGACCCCGCCAAAACACAGTTTTTATAGCCTCCAAAGAGAATTGTGATGAAGTCTAAGACGGTCTAGCAATGCCCATACGTTCAAAGGGTCAAAAGTGATACTTTAGTATCTCAACGGCAACGCTGGTTCGGACTATTTAGTAGATGGTTTGCACAGAACCGGCAGAGCGGTTTTTCATTTATCACTTTTTTTTGTAACAAATGGATCCAATATATAGAAATGAATGTGGTGGTTGCTTGAATCTGAAAGTTTGTCCTTTAATTATATTATAGCGAAATATTAATCCACTAAAACTGTGTTATGGCACCAGATTGGCAGTGAGAAAGTTATTAGCAAATTTTGTTGAAGCTACGATCTTAACTGCTTAATCAAAAGGAGAAGTTTGTTCGATACAGCGTATCCCAATGATTCCAACTGATATGCCATTTGCGTTCAAACGATCACAATATTCTGTGCGTTTATCATTTGCGATGTCCATCAACAACGCCCAAGAGCAACCACTTAACGTTTGTGGTGTGAATTTGACTTTTGACAGTAGTTCAACACACACCAAGGAAAATTCAATACACAGCTGCGCTACTGAGAGTACCTGGTAAATTTGCCTTGGGGCAGCAAATTTCTTTGTTTGTTATCTTTTTTATTCGTTCGAACTAATTTGACATTTCATTTTTGTTTACATAAAAATTAAATTTTCTCGGCAGGAATCAAGGCGAATTCATACCAGGTGGCCTCAGTTCAGAAATTGTTGATCAGCTGTAAGCAAGGAAAATGATTGAACTGTCAAAGTGTTCTTCCGGTTTTTTTAGATTTCTTAAAATCATAAAACTAATTGTGCGCCAAAATCGTAAGTGATAAAAGTTTATTAAAAAAAACTTGGTTAATACTTTATAATTTAATAATAATAATTTATATCAAATTTCAAGGGTCTGGCTCTTTTCGTTTGGGCTGAAATATAATTTCTACAGACGGATCTTAGATTTCATCACTGATCAAGAAGATATATCCTTTATGGGGCCTTAGAAGAATATTTAATATATAATAATAATAATTGAAACTTATTATATAAAATTTTGCAATATTTACGTACAATGTAGAATATTTTTTATAATATATTGAATTAGAACAAAACAATATAACTGAATGAAATCAATAGAAACTCGTCACTCCCTAGTTGATTTTAAAATTCGTTTCGAAATAGAACAAAATTTGGCTGAATATATGCGATTGTTCTGCTGCAAGAAAAGTGGCATAATTTAAACGATCAAATAAATTTTCTTCCAGATTTTGTATAACTAGTGTCTTGATCAAAAAGAACAATTATTATTATCGTATGTTGCGGGATTGGCAGCAGCCGATAGTTTTGTCTGGTGGATTGTTGATCAATTTGCTAATTGGTTTGGTCACATTTTATAGATGCAATTTGTGCTTTAGATGTTTGTATTGCGAATGGTGGATATAGAATGGGATTGCATATGGCAGTCGCGACCATCAATCCACACCATGCGATGTATTGTGATCCACACAGTGTCGTATTTAATAGTAGATGACAACAGAACTGCCACCTATCAGCAGGTAGTAGAGGCTGAATAGTATGGGAATAAATGAATCCTTTTCCAACAAAAGTTCAAGGACAAAGGGAAAGGGATCATGACCTTTTTGTTGCTGTAAGATTACGGTGGCCCGTTGAATTTTTTTTACTCGAACGTTGTTGGTAGGAAGTTCTTGAGTCAGTTCGATGTTAAAATTTCAATTTTAGGTAGACAATTGCATAGTGTCAGTGAAACAGTGCAGACGTTGTACGGGAAAATATACATATATATGTATAGTGGAAAATAAGGAAATATATAAAAGAAAAAGGAGGAATAAATATAGTAAGTAAGAATATATGTATAGTATTTAGAATTTTGATATCCTAAGAAAAGTTAAAGCGTTGCAGATAGGAAAGCTGGGTGAGGAATATATGAATGATTGGCATAATATCGACAGTGGCATAAAATCTACAGTGGCATAAAATCTACATTGGCATAAAATCTACATTGGCATAATACCTACACATATAATATTTAAGGACGTTAAAGCCGAGTGTGGTGATTTAATTATATTTGGATTTCTTTATACTCGAGATGGTGTATTATAGTTGCAGTGCTTTCTTGTGGATTCAACTCATACTGGTTCAATTAATACTTTCTTGTGGCTTAAAGTAAAGTTGGCCCAATTACTGCTTTCTCAATTCCTATCCTATCTAAATCTACAGAAAAACACAATATATTATACATGCTTGTGTACCTATAATGCATGAACATACATATCTATATTATTTTAAAACATACTTACATTTGGATCAGCATAACATTGTACCTCATACACATTGTTCATCGTTAAAAATTAAACCAAATCAATATATATCAAGGCAGATTTACCAGGTACTTTCAGTACCGCAGCTGTAGATTGAAATTTGTTGAGCTACTGTCAAAAGTTTATATACAAGCAACATAAAATGTTTTTTTTTTTCTTAAATCTTCCTTGTTAATGATGCCTCTTTTTCCTTGATTTTGACATTAGCTCTTCATTTTCTACCAACAAAATACGTGTGGTTTTTGGTGTTGTTTCATTGTTGTACTAGTAAGAGTACCTGGTAAGTCTGCCTTGATATATATAAATCAATGCCACTTTTCGTTGTAATTTTATAACTCAAGGACGGGCTCACCTATCCAAACCAAATGTTTAACAGCCATACCTAAATACGGCCGGAAAGCGGAACGTTTTTTTCCGCTGAGCTTTAACGCTGATATGCCATACCTAACATAGGGTCTACAACTGCGATTAACTCTGACATAATATTTGAAAGAACGTCGGCAGAATGAGAGAACGGATTTCTTCATCTTAATCTTAATGTTTGCCAAGGAGAATACTACTCTTAAAAGAATTCATAATTCATTGGCAGCCGTGGAGAGGGTGTTTATAATTTGCGAAGAAATTTGATAAAATTATTGGTGTTTATTGTTTGCAGAGTGAACTAAATTGTAAAATAATTGTGTCACAATTGTAAAATCAGCATTCACAAAAAACTAAAGATTTTCCATGGCGACTTTTTATACACATATACAAATGCATGTGCTTATTTGACAGTTTATCTCATAAGATTGTTGTTATAGGATTTCTTATAACAACGCTCTCAAAAAAAACCTTATAAGATTGAGATAACACTAATTTGAAGTCTACACGTAACACAATTCGCTCTGCGATTGAATTTGACGCTCTCATCTTACATATTATGTTACGTGTAGACCCCATGTAAACAAAAGCGGCAACGTTATGTCAAAAAACAATAAAAACAGGGTTATCAAATAAACAAATTAAATAACCCTGATTATTTTAACAACTGGACGGACGACATATGTGATTTTGTTATTGAAATTATGTACAAATTACAAACGTGCATACATATGTATGTATATAATGATATTGGAAATATTTTCTTACCTCCATTTTCTAATACGAAGTGCACAAATTTTTTCTTTTATTATTTATTTAACTTTTGTAAATTTTTGGCTTTTTTCTCTGGTTAGAATTGTTTTCTTTTGCAACTAACTTCATTAGAAAACGCTCTGTCAAAATCGGATTTTCCAACAGCAAAGCGTTGCCGCCGCGTTATTTCGATATGCTCCATACAAAATGTATGGACATGAGCATTTTAGACAGTTAAAAAACGCTTGCCGCCCGTATTTAGGGATGGCAGTAAGGTTGGTTCGGGCCAAGGTTGCCGTTGAAAATTTCGAAAAAGTGTCATAAAAAGGTTATTTAAGAAATAAAAAAGGTATTTTAAATTAAAACAGGGTACATTTTTTTTAACAAAAATATAACATATATTTCAATTAAAAAAAAAATCAAAAACGAATTTTAACAATGAAATTTATTTGTTGGTGGTCAAGCAATGCCTATATGCATTTCATTGGTGCTTTTCCAAATCATCAGTAGACATTAACCACAGTTTTGAAAAGTTGAAAACCCCTTATCTTATGCACATACTTCTGAAAACCATCTGAGAATTCACAATTTGTAAATTACAAATTATTTTCAAAAATCACAACAGAATAAGCACAGTAGGCTTTGAAACTCATACAAAACTAACCCAACAAATAAATTATATTCGATATTATTGTATTCTGATATTTTTAAGCTTAAGGTTTTTTTTTAATTTAATTTTTAATTTAAATATTTCGTCACTCCTTTGTGTGACTTCTTCAGGAAATTAATTATTTTATTTAATTTCCTGAAGAAGTCTCACAAAGGAGTGACGAAATATTGATATTAAAAATTAAAATAAAGAGACCTTAAGCTTAAAAATATCAGAATACAATAATAATTAAAAAGGGTTCAAGAAACCAGAAGAATTATATTCGATATGAATCTATTTTATTTTTCTACACCTTTATGCAATTAGAAATCTATTGGATAACAAGAAAAGTATTTATAAGGCAAAATGAAAAATAAAATCTAAATTAAACTGTTATGAAATTTTTATTATTAAGGCAGCTTCTGCTGCGTTGACCCTCCGACTCTCTGAGAGCGGAGAGGATATTGCGCTGATCCAGGAGCCATGGACCTCCAAAGGCAAAATTCTTGGTCTCGGCGTAAAGGGCTACAAACTGCTGTATGCCAAAAACTCAGGTAATGATGATAAAAACATTAGATCCTGCATTCTAGCGAAAGCCAACCTGAATATCTTCATTCTATCTAATTATAGTGATGAAGACACGGTGACTGCAGCCTGGGAGACAGGACAAACCTCCGTGTGGTTTGCCTCCTGCTATATGGCCCACGATCACCAGGGCCCACCTCCAAACAAACTGGTCCGCAACTTGGTTCAGGTTGCATATGCAAAAGGCACTCCCATAATACTTGGAGCCGACGCAAATGCGCACCACCATATCTGGGGCAGCACAAATACAAATGAAAGGGGTGAGTGTATCTTTGATTTCATTCTAGAAAACAAACTAGTGGTGTCAAATCAGGGTTCAGAACCAACTTTTATCGTATCAAACAGACAGGAGGTGTTAGATATAACACTTATAAGTGCAAGACATGCTAATTTAATACGAGATTGGAAGGTCTCCTCTGACTGTTCCTTCTCGGACCATCGCTATCTAACCTTTGCGGTTGGCAATTTAGGTAGTAGCATAAGACTGTGCGTCAACAGACGTAGAACAAATTGGGAGGAACAGAGCTCTATCCTCACCAATTCTATTGCGCATCCTCCAACCATAGGGGAAGCTGCGGACATTGACAAGGCAGTGGACACACTGACGAATGCGTTTGAGATGGCCACAGGCCTATCTTGTAGGCCATCTGTACAGCGTAACAAGCAAAGACCTCCGTGGTGGACTGATGATATAGCAGTCACCAGGAGGAACTGCCGCAAGCTTTTCAACGAGGCAAAGAGAACGGGAAACTGGACACTCTATAAAGCCTCCTTGAATAGATTCAAGAATGAGGTCAGGAACGCAAAACGCAAGACCTGGAGGAGCTTCTGCACCAGTGTAGAATCTACCTCCGAGACATGCAGATTGCGTAGGATCCTAGCCAAACAGCCGTCGATACCCGACTACATCCACAAGGATGACGGCAGCTGGACCACTAATGGTATCGAATCGTTAGAGGTTCTTATGGACACCCACTTCCCGGGTTCCCAATCTGATGTGGTAATACCGCAGGTATACTCCTCACACAGCCAGCCTTCTGCTTCCATTGACATGGATGCGGAAAGGATATGCTGGGCCATTAATAGTTTTCATCCGTTCAAATCTCCAGGACCGGATGGCATTATACCCGCGGACCTACAACGGAACGCAGCTCTCGTAGTTCCATGGCTACTAGCTATATACAAAGCTTGTATCCTTTGGTCATATATTCCAACAAACTGGACAAAATGCGTCGTGATCTTCATTCCTAAGGGAGGGAAGACTTCGCACACTAAGGCGAAGGATTTCAGACCCATAAGCCTGACATCCTTCCTTTTGAAAACACTGGAGAGGGTTATAGATGTTCACATAAGAACATCCATAGATCACTCTCTCCTCACCGCGTCTCAGCATGCCTACACCAAAGGCAAGTCGACTGAGACTGCCCTTCACTCGCTCGTGGGACATATAGAGAAGTCCCTGGAGCACAAGGAGTATACTATGGCCGCCTTCATGGACATTGAAGGGGCCTTTAACAACATTGATCCGATGTCAATTATTCACGCTCTAGGCGAGCTGGGTATTGACCGGACGACCATTCGGCTTATTGAAAATTTGCTCTCACGCAGAATTATTACCTCCACCTTAGGTACAGCCACCATCACCAGGAGGGCCCACAGGGGAACACCGCAGGGTGGGGTGCTTTCACCCTTATTGTGGAATGTAACGATGAATCTGCTGCTTAGAAGTCTGGAGACCATGGATATTAAGACTGTTGCATATGCAGATGATGTTGCAGTGGCAATATCGGGTTTCCATCTTGACACTATGTCACGGAGGCTGGAGACAGCATTAAAAGGGGTTAACGATTGGTGTTTGAGAAGCGGACTCAGCGTCAACTCTACAAAAACGGAACTGGTACTCTTCTCGAGAAGGTACAAGATTCCCTCATTCATCCACCCAAGACTGAATGGCATTACCTTGAACCTCTCGGATAAAGTCAAATACTTGGGTGTTATGATTGATAGTAAGCTATTATGGACTTCTAATGTCCAGGAAAGAGTGAAGAAAGCCTCGATGGCAATTTATGTCTGTAGGAGAGCAATTGGCCCTACCTGGGGCATAAGCCCAAAGGGGGTAAATTGGATACTAGAGACTGTGATAAAACCTATACTATTCTATGGTATTGTGGTCTGGTGGAAAGCACTGGACGTGGCGAGGAACCGATCCAACATGGAGAGGGTTCTCCGCAGAATGGCACTTATGATAACGGGTGCTCTTAGAACGACGCCAACAAGGGCGCTTTTTGCCGTGCTGTGCTGGCTTCCGGCGGACCTGACTGCTATAAAGCTGGCTCTACGCACCGCAGTCAGAATGGACACAATAGGCGCATGGACCCATAGACCATGGGGTCATGCTAGCATTTTGGACACGATGGGTAATCTACCGCATCTTATCGACTACTGCACTCCGGTACCCTACCTCAGTAGGAAATTTAGGTTTTCTCTGGCGGAAGGGTTCTCCCCATTGCACGGATCCGTACAGATTTTTGCGGACGGTTCCAAACGGGGGGGGGGCAGGGTCGGTGGGGGTGTCTTTATTCCAGACTTTGGAATCGAGATGTCCTTCAGACTCCCGGATGAATGTAGCGTTTTACAGGCGGAAATATCTGCCATCAAAAGAGCAGCGTTGTGGCTAAGGTTTTATCGGATATCGAACCGGGACATCCAATTCATTACCGACAGTCAGGCTGCAATAAGGTCTCTTACGGGGGTGTATAGCACATCCCTACTTGTCCAGGAATGCCGCGGAGCCCTTGACGGACTTGCGGAACATTCACGCATCACCTTGAACTGGGTGCGGGGACATGGGACCACCATGAGCAATATTAAGGCGGATGAACTGGCGGGGAGAGGAACCACACTTCAGGAGGCCGACATTGACCAACTAAGTGGGATTCCACTCTCATCCTGCTGGAGACGCATTGATAATGCACTATTCGAATTAGCTCAGGACAGGTGGTTCAGAGAATCCACTTGCGAAATATCAAGAGTCTTATGGCCCCGCCTGGACTCTAGGAGGACGAAGGATCTTTTGAACTTCGCAAGAGGTCATCTACGCAATATGGTGGCCACAATTACTGGTCACTGCACCTTTGGGATCCATGCCAGGCGCATGGGTCTTCCCTATAATGACTACTGCTCCAGTTGCAATGATGAGGAGGAGGAGGAAAGCATTGCACACCTCCTCTGCTTCTGCCTTGCTCTGGAGGAGCAGCGCCTGCAGTCTCTGGGCAGGACACGCTTTGGAGACATTTCGGAGATATCAGAGATAGGGCTAAGATACCTGAGTCTCTTTATTAGGAGCAGTGGCTGGTTCGGCAGCTGACTCCCCTGGGACGTGTATGCACGACCATAGCTGTTGGTTATGTATCCCATTCTCTTCTTTACTTTCTTCTTTACTATCTTCTTTACTATCTTTCTTACCTTAACTTCGACTATCCCTACTTCTTCCTCATCTCTTATCTTTTCACTCTTCCTTAATACAGGTATCACAAAGGGATCAACATAATTGGACCCAAGTGGGCTGGACTCTCTTTTCTTTCCTTTACCTGCTAACCTAACCTAACCTATATTGTCACAATTCTATTTTAAATGATATTATAAACGTATATGAAAATGAGTGGCACGATCAAAATTAAATAGAAGGCTATAAAAAAAACAGTCCATCCATTTTTAATATATATATAAGAGCTTTTCACTGCCAAACCAGAGAAAAGAAATTGCATTGGTTTTATTGCTTTGAATACATTCACACAAAAATAATGTTGATGTTGTCACTACACACTACGGTAATGAAGCGAATGAAAACACATTCACACAGAGATCGTATGACGAAATATGATGTATGTGCTGCATGTATTACCTAAATGTCAACAGTCATTCACAAAGATTCATGAATACCGCGCCTGT
Source organism: Linnaemya tessellans (assembly GCA_951800035.1). NCBI lineage: Eukaryota > Metazoa > Arthropoda > Insecta > Diptera > Tachinidae > Linnaemya > Linnaemya tessellans. Next base: position 85,677,146 of record OX637533.1, on the reverse strand, counting down.
ATTCATGAATCTTTGTGAATACCTGTGAATGAAGGGTACAAAGAACTAAATTAAAACACATAAAAGAGAATTTTGGTATTGCACGTAGGATGAGTGTTGTCAACACTCACGTGCCGATAGTTATTTCGAAACATAACAAAAAGGGCTAAAATAATTTCAACGATTTTTTAATACAGCTTAGAAGATGGCACGTATTGTGGCATAAGAAAGTTTATGGTTTTTTATCAAAATATTATTTTCATAATCACTATTATATGAAACCCCTGTATATTTTTCGTGTATTAACTTTAAATCTGTAATAAAAAATATTAATGAACTTATTATTTAACATTTATTTTTTTAATTTACGAGCATATGTTAAAAACAAAAAATTAATTCAATCTCTCCTGTGTAATTATTAAGTAACTTTCTATATGTTATAAAAAATAAATATTAAGGAACTTTTTATTCAACATTTAAGTCTTTTTTTATATTGTCAAAATAGGTTTAAAAACAAGGTTTACTAAAAAAGTAGATACATAAATAATAGTTTCACTTACTTCAGGTTTGCTTGTATTTAAAAATTGAATTTAAAAATAAATTATTTACTGACACACCAGAGTTCGAAATAGTATTTTATCCTCTGTACACACAAATTTACATCAACGACATTGGAAAAACCGACATTGCAAAATGTATGCATGCCTCACTTTATACACAAATAAATCGTGAGTGTACAGGACTGTACATCATACCTTAAGTGATTTGTAACTTCATAAAATTAATGTTAAATAATAAAATTAATTGTTAAATAAAATATTTTCATTATGCAGGCAGGCAAAGAAATAAAAACAAAACAGAAATGCTGCTATTTTACAAGAATTTGCTGCATTTTGGATTTTTGCAAATGAAATGATATGTGAAAGAGTTAAGTATACTTTCAGTAATAAAACGATCGTTATTTATGCAACAAGTGACGTCATATTTGAATATAAAAATTCCAGGAAAACGAGGGTAAAGTATTATGTGTATGGAAATATAGCATCTCGCATTCATGTGTTAAAGGTGTCCATTAAATTTTGTTACACATTTCTGAGACCTCTGGTACACACATGAAAATACCGTGGTACTGCCCTCATACATTTTGAATTCTCAAAGCTAAAAGTTATTTCTTATTTTTCTTTGTGTTAATAAGCGATACAACAATAACAAAGAAATTATTTTAGTTAACATAAAGGCGTAGGAAAAAAAACCTATTTCCCAAAATATCGGAGATTTGACTTTTTTGAAATTGTTCAGATGGACGATGAATGTATTAACAAAAATACATTTTAACCCCCTTATTCATAAAAATTATGAGAGTCTAATAACAGCGTAATAAAAAAAATTTCATATGAAATTTGCTCTATTACACTCTTATAAGCCTCTCATAATTTTTATGAATAAGGGTGTAAATATTTAGCATTTTAGAAGGATTTTCTTTGTAGAATTTTAATATGTTTAAAATGTTAATGTTTTCTATGGAAAATCTCCTTTTCGTCAAAATTACCAAAATTATTGTTGAAAAACGTACTAACTAAAAGTATTCAAATTAAAGTCTACTAGACCTTTCAAGTAAAAATCAAAATAAATCAAAATACTGCAATAGAAAAACTAAAAGAAATACTGATACTTTGGAGTTTTAAAAAGCGTTTAATCTACCACAAAATCAGTAAAATTCGGAACACTGTCTATATTTCAACAGAAACATATGTATGTACGTACATACGCACAATTTGTGGTTTTTGTTCGCACAAGCAAATATTTTTTTATACCCTCCAAAAAAGAATTTGGAGAGTATATTCACTTTGTCATTCCGTTTGTAACGCATCGAAATATCCATCTCAGACCCCATAAAGTATATATTCTTGATCAGTGATGAAATCTAAGACGAACTGAGCATGTCCGTCCGTCCGTCCGTCCGTCCGTCTGTGGAAATCACGATTCAGTCCAAACGAAAAGAGCTAGACTCTTGAAATTTGGCAGAAATATATTTTAAAACTTAGAGCAGGTTAAGTTCGAAGATGGGCTAAATTGGGCAAGAGGGAAAAAAGTTCCCCTAAGAAGAACTAAACCAACCCAGAAAAAACAACATAATTTTTAAAGTTTTTTGGTTATTTTGTTAAGCAAATGATATATTTTTATGTCAAATACGATCTAACGCCTTAAACTTGGAGCCATTAAATAAAATAAAAATATTTTTTGACCCCGCCCACTTCAGTGGGCGTTATTATAGGCAAAAATAGCATAAAAATTTAACAAATTGTTTTACTTAAGCCTACATTCCTTAAAAATAACACTTTTAAGCTTTAATGACGAAGATGAGACGAAACCTGGTACTACTCTGCCCTACCCCCTCCTTCCCCTTCGCCCCCTAAATGACCCTACCAAAAAAAATTTTTTTTTGAAATTTTGTATATAATCATCCCAAGCATTTATCTTTGGAGTTTTATGACTGCCGATTTCTGTCCTAGCCACCCCCGCTTCTTCCTTTGCCCCCTAATTGACCCTACCAAAAAAAATAAATTTTAATTTTGTATATAATCATCCCAAGTATTTATTTTTAGAGTTTTATGTCTACCTGTTTCTGCCCTACCCCCTCTCCCCCTTTGCCCTCTAAATGACCCTATCAAAAAAAAGAAATTTTAATTTTGTATATAATCATCCCAAGCATTTATTTTTAGAGTTTTATGACAAAGGTGAAATGTTTCCCCCACAGCCCTTGCCAGAGCGACCCCGCCAAAACACAGTTTTTATAGCCTCCAAAGAGAATTGTGATGAAGTCTAAGACGGTCTAGCAATGCCCATACGTTCAAAGGGTCAAAAGTGATACTTTAGTATCTCAACGGCAACGCTGGTTCGGACTATTTAGTAGATGGTTTGCACAGAACCGGCAGAGCGGTTTTTCATTTATCACTTTTTTTGTAACAAATGGATCCAATATATAGAAATGAATGTGGTGGTTGCTTGAATCTGAAAGTTTGTCCTTTAATTATATTATAGCGAAATATTAATCCACCAAAACTGTGTTATGGCACCAGATTGGCAGTGAGAAAGTTATTAGCAAATTTTGTTGAAGCTACGATCTTAACTGCTTAATCAAAAGGAGAAGTTTGTTCGATACAGCGTATCCCAATGATTCCAACTGATATGCCATTTGCGTTCAAACGATCACAATATTCTGTGCGTTTATCATTTGCGATGTCCATCAACAAGGCCCAAGAGCAACCACTTAACGTTTGTGGTGTGAATTTGACTTTTGACAGTAGTTCAACACACACCAAGGAAAATTCAATACACAGCTGCGCTACTGAGAGTACCTGGTAAATTTGCCTTGGGGCAGCAAATTTCTTTGTTTGTTATCTTTTTTATTCGTTCGAACTAATTTGACATTTCATTTTTGTTTACATAAAAATTAAATTTTCTCGGCAGGAATCAAGGCGAATTTATACCAGGTGGCCTCAGTTCAGAAATTGTTGATCAGCTGTTAGCAAGGAAAATGATTGAACTGTCAAAGTGTTCTTCCGGTTTTTTTAGATTTCTTAAAATCATAAAACTAATTGTGCGCCAAAATCGTAAGTGATAAAAGTTTATTAAAAAAAACTTGGTTAATACTTTATAATTTAATAATAATAATTTATATCAAATTTCAAGGGTCTGGCTCTTTTCGTTTGGGCTGAAATATAATTTCTACAGACGGATCTTAGATTTCATCACTGATCAAGAAGATATATCCTTTATGGGGCCTTAGAAGAATATTTAATATATAATAATAATAATTGAAACTTATTATATAAAATTTTGCAATATTTACGTACAATGTAGAATATTTTTTATAATATATTGAATTAGAACAAAACAATATAACTGAATGAAATCAATAGAAACTCGTCACTCCCTAGTTGATTTTAAAATTCGTTTCGAAATAGAACAAAATTTGGCTGAATATATGCGATTGTTCTGCTGCAAGAAAAGTGGCATAATTTAAACGATCAAATAAATTTTCTTCCAGATTTTGTATAACTAGTGTCTTGATCAAAAAGAACAATTATTATTATCGTATGTTGCGGGATTGGCAGCAGCCGATAGTTTTGTCTGGTGGATTGTTGATCAATTTGCTAATTGGTTTGGTCACATTTTATAGATGCAATTTGTGCTTTAGATGTTTGTATTGCGAATGGTGGATATAGAATGGGATTGCATATGGCAGTCGCGACCATCAATCCACACCATGCGATGTATTGTGATCCACACAGTGTCGTATTTAATAGTAGATGACAACAGAACTGCCACCTATCAGCAGGTAGTAGAGGCTGAATAGTATGGGAATAAATGAATCCTTTTCCAACAAAAGTTCAAGGACAAAGGGAAAGGGATCATGACCTTTTTGTTGCTGTAAGATTACGGTGGCCCGTTGAATTTTTTTTACTCGAACGTTGTTGGTAGGAAGTTCTTGAGTCAGTTCGATGTTAAAATTTCAATTTTAGGTAGACAATTGCATAGTGTCAGTGAAACAGTGCAGACGTTGTACGGGAAAATATACATATATATGTATAGTGGAAAATAAGGAAATATATAAAAGAAAAAGGAGGAATAAATATAGTAAGTAAGAATATATGTATAGTATTTAGAATTTTGATATCCTAAGAAAAGTTAAAGCGTTGCAGATAGGAAAGCTGGGTGAGGAATATATGAATGATTGGCATAATATCGACAGTGGCATAAAATCTACAGTGGCATAAAATCTACATTGGCATAAAATCTACATTGGCATAATACCTACACATATAATATTTAAGGACGTTAAAGCCGAGTGTGGTGATTTAATTATATTTGGATTTCTTTATACTCGAGATGGTGTATTATAGTTGCAGTGCTTTCTTGTGGATTCAACTCATACTGGTTCAATTAATACTTTCTTGTGGCTTAAAGTAAAGTTGGCCCAATTACTGCTTTCTCAATTCCTATCCTATCTAAATCTACAGAAAAACACAATATATTATACATGCTTGTGTACCTATAATGCATGAACATACATATCTATATTATTTTAAAACATACTTACATTTGGATCAGCATAACATTGTACCTCATACACATTGTTCATCGTTAAAAATTAAACCAAATCAATATATATCAAGGCAGATTTACCAGGTACTTTCAGTACCGCAGCTGTAGATTGAAATTTGTTGAGCTACTGTCAAAAGTTTATATACAAGCAACATAAAATGTTTTTTTTTTTCTTAAATCTTCCTTGTTAATGATGCCTCTTTTTCCTTGATTTTGACATTAGCTCTTCATTTTCTACCAACAAAATACGTGTGGTTTTTGGTGTTGTTTCATTGTTGTACTAGTAAGAGTACCTGGTAAGTCTGCCTTGATATATATAAATCAATGCCACTTTTCGTTGTAATTTTATAACTCAAGGACGGGCTCACCTATCCAAACCAAATGTTTAACAGCCATACCTAAATACGGCCGGAAAGCGGAACGTTTTTTTCCGCTGAGCTTTAACGCTGATATGCCATACCTAACATAGGGTCTACAACTGCGATTAACTCTGACATAATATTTGAAAGAACGTCGGCAGAATGAGAGAACGGATTTCTTCATCTTAATCTTAATGTTTGCCAAGGAGAATACTACTCTTAAAAGAATTCATAATTCATTGGCAGCCGTGGAGAGGGTGTTTATAATTTGCGAAGAAATTTGATAAAATTATTGGTGTTTATTGTTTGCAGAGTGAACTAAATTGTAAAATAATTGTGTCACAATTGTAAAATCAGCATTCACAAAAAACTAAAGATTTTCCATGGCGACTTTTTATACACATATACAAATGCATGTGCTTATTTGACAGTTTATCTCATAAGATTGTTGTTATAGGATTTCTTATAACAACGCTCTCAAAAAAAACCTTATAAGATTGAGATAACACTAATTTGAAGTCTACACGTAACACAATTCGCTCTGCGATTGAATTTGACGCTCTCATCTTACATATTATGTTACGTGTAGACCCCATGTAAACAAAAGCGGCAACGTTATGTCAAAAAACAATAAAAACAGGGTTATCAAATAAACAAATTAAATAACCCTGATTATTTTAACAACTGGACGGACGACATATGTGATTTTGTTATTGAAATTATGTACAAATTACAAACGTGCATACATATGTATGTATATAATGATATTGGAAATATTTTCTTACCTCCATTTTCTAATACGAAGTGCACAAATTTTTTCTTTTATTATTTATTTAACTTTTGTAAATTTTTGGCTTTTTTCTCTGGTTAGAATTGTTTTCTTTTGCAACTAACTTCATTAGAAAACGCTCTGTCAAAATCGGATTTTCCAACAGCAAAGCGTTGCCGCCGCGTTATTTCGATATGCTCCATACAAAATGTATGGACATGAGCATTTTAGACAGTTAAAAAACGCTTGCCGCCCGTATTTAGGGATGGCAGTAAGGTTGGTTCGGGCCAAGGTTGCCGTTGAAAATTTCGAAAAAGTGTCATAAAAAGGTTATTTAAGAAATAAAAAAGGTATTTTAAATTAAAACAGGGTACATTTTTTTTAACAAAAATATAACATATATTTCAATTAAAAAAAAATCAAAAACGAATTTTAACAATGAAATTTATTTGTTGGTGGTCAAGCAATGCCTATATGCATTTCATTGGTGCTTTTCCAAATCATCAGTAGACATTAACCACAGTTTTGAAAAGTTGAAAACCCCTTATCTTATGCACATACTTCTGAAAACCATCTGAGAATTCACAATTTGTAAATTACAAATTATTTTCAAAAATCACAACAGAATAAGCACAGTAGGCTTTGAAACTCATACAAAACTAACCCAACAAATAAATTATATTCGATATTATTGTATTCTGATATTTTTAAGCTTAAGGTTTTTTTTTTAATTTAATTTTTAATTTAAATATTTCGTCACTCCTTTGTGTGACTTCTTCAGGAAATTAATTATTTTATTTAATTTCCTGAAGAAGTCTCACAAAGGAGTGACGAAATATTGATATTAAAAATTAAAATAAAGAGACCTTAAGCTTAAAAATATCAGAATACAATAATAATTAAAAAGGGTTCAAGAAACCAGAAGAATTATATTCGATATGAATCTATTTTATTTTTCTACACCTTTATGCAATTAGAAATCTATTGGATAACAAGAAAAGTATTTATAAGGCAAAATGAAAAATAAAATCTAAATTAAACTGTTATGAAATTTTTATTATTAAGGCAGCTTCTGCTGCGTTGACCCTCCGACTCTCTGAGAGCGGAGAGGATATTGCGCTGATCCAGGAGCCATGGACCTCCAAAGGCAAAATTCTTGGTCTCGGCGTAAAGGGCTACAAACTGCTGTATGCCAAAAACTCAGGTAATGATGATAAAAACATTAGATCCTGCATTCTAGCGAAAGCCAACCTGAATATCTTCATTCTATCTAATTATAGTGATGAAGACACGGTGACTGCAGCCTGGGAGACAGGACAAACCTCCGTGTGGTTTGCCTCCTGCTATATGGCCCACGATCACCAGGGCCCACCTCCAAACAAACTGGTCCGCAACTTGGTTCAGGTTGCAAATGCAAAAGGCACTCCCATAATACTTGGAGCCGACGCAAATGCGCACCACCATATCTGGGGCAGCACAAATACAAATGAAAGGGGTGAGTGTATCTTTGATTTCATTCTAGAAAACAAACTAGTGGTGTCAAATCAGGGTTCAGAACCAACTTTTATCGTATCAAACAGACAGGAGGTGTTAGATATAACACTTATAAGTGCAAGACATGCTAATTTAATACGAGATTGGAAGGTCTCCTCTGACTGTTCCTTCTCGGACCATCGCTATCTAACCTTTGCGGTTGGCAATTTAGGTAGTAGCATAAGACTGTGCGTCAACAGACGTAGAACAAATTGGGAGGAACAGAGCTCTATCCTCACCAATTCTATTGCGCATCCTCCAACCATAGGGGAAGCTGCGGACATTGACAAGGCAGTGGACACACTGACGAATGCGTTTGAGATGGCCACAGGCCTATCTTGTAGGCCATCTGTACTCCGTGGTGGACTGATGATATAGCAGTCACCAGGAGGAACTGCCGCAAGCTTTTCAACGAGGCAAAGAGAACGGGAAACTGGACACTCTATAAAGCCTCCTTGAATAGATTCAAGAATGAGGTCAGGAACGCAAAACGCAAGACCTGGAGGAGCTTCTGCACCAGTGTAGAATCTACCTCCGAGACATGCAGATTGCGTAGGATCCTAGCCAAACAGCCGTCGATACCCGACTACATCCACAAGGATGACGGCAGCTGGACCACTAATGGTATCGAATCGTTAGAGGTTCTTATGGACACCCACTTCCCGGGTTCCCAATCTGATGTGGTAATACCGCAGGTATACTCCTCACACAGCCAGCCTTCTGCTTCCATTGACATGGATGCGGAAAGGATATGCTGGGCCATTAATAGTTTTCATCCGTTCAAATCTCCAGGACCGGATGGCATTATACCCGCGGACCTACAACGGAACGCAGCTCTCGTAGTTCCATGGCTACTAGCTATATACAAAGCTTGTATCCTTTGGTCATATATTCCAACAAACTGGACAAAATGCGTCGTGATCTTCATTCCTAAGGGAGGGAAGACTTCGCACACTAAGGCGAAGGATTTCAGACCCATAAGCCTGACATCCTTCCTTTTGAAAACACTGGAGAGGGTTATAGATGTTCACATAAGAACATCCATAGATCACTCTCTCCTCACCGCGTCTCAGCATGCCTACACCAAAGGCAAGTCGACTGAGACTGCCCTTCACTCGCTCGTGGGACATATAGAGAAATCCCTGGAGCACAAGGAGTATACTATGGCCGCCTTCATGGACATTGAAGGGGCCTTTAACAACATTGATCCGATGTCAATTATTCACGCTCTAGGCGAGCTGGGTATTGACCGGACGACCATTCGGCTTATTGAAAATTTGCTCTCACGCAGAATTATTACCTCCACCTTAGGTACAGCCACCATCACCAGGAGGGCCCACAGGGGAACACCGCAGGGTGGGGTGCTTTCACCCTTATTGTGGAATGTAACGATGAATCTGCTGCTTAGAAGTCTGGAGACCATGGATATTAAGACTGTTGCATATGCAGATGATGTTGCAGTGGCAATATCGGGTTTCCATCTTGACACTATGTCACGGAGGCTGGAGACAGCATTAAAAGGGGTTAACGATTGGTGTTTGAGAAGCGGACTCAGCGTCAACTCTACAAAAACGGAACTGGTACTCTTCTCGAGAAGGTACAAGATTCCCTCATTCATCCACCCAAGACTGAATGGCATTACCTTGAACCTCTCGGATAAAGTCAAATACTTGGGTGTTATGATTGATAGTAAGCTATTATGGACTTCTAATGTCCAGGAAAGAGTGAAGAAAGCCTCGATGGCAATTTATGTCTGTAGGAGAGCAATTGGCCCTACCTGGGGCATAAGCCCAAAGGGGGTAAATTGGATACTAGAGACTGTGATAAAACCTATACTATTCTATGGTATTGTGGTCTGGTGGAAAGCACTGGACGTGGCGAGGAACCGATCCAACATGGAGAGGGTTCTCCGCAGAATGGCACTTATGATAACGGGTGCTCTTAGAACGACGCCAACAAGGGCGCTTTTTGCCGTGCTGTGCTGGCTTCCGGCGGACCTGACTGCTATAAAGCTGGCTCTACGCACCGCAGTCAGAATGGACACAATAGGCGCATGGACCCATAGACCATGGGGTCATGCTAGCATTTTGGACACGTGTGGTTTTTGGTGTTGTTTCATTGTTGTACTAGTAAGAGTACCTGGTAAGTCTGCCTTGATATATATAAATCAATGCCACTTTTCGTTGTAATTTTATAACTCAAGGACGGGCTCACCTATCCAAACCAAATGTTTAACAGCCATACCTAAATACGGCCGGAAAGCGGAACGTTTTTTTCCGCTGAGCTTTAACGCTGATATGCCATACCTAACATAGGGTCTACAACTGCGATTAACTCTGACATAATATTTGAAAGAACGTCGGCAGAATGAGAGAACGGATTTCTTCATCTTAATCTTAATGTTTGCCAAGGAGAATACTACTCTTAAAAGAATTCATAATTCATTGGCAGCCGTGGAGAGGGTGTTTATAATTTGCGAAGAAATTTGATAAAATTATTGGTGTTTATTGTTTGCAGAGTGAACTAAATTGTAAAATAATTGTGTCACAATTGTAAAATCAGCATTCACAAAAAACTAAAGATTTTCCATGGCGACTTTTTATACACATATACAAATGCATGTGCTTATTTGACAGTTTATCTCATAAGATTGTTGTTATAGGATTTCTTATAACAACGCTCTCAAAAAAAACCTTATAAGATTGAGATAACACTAATTTGAAGTCTACACGTAACACAATTCGCTCTGCGATTGAATTTGACGCTCTCATCTTACATATTATGTTACGTGTAGACCCCATGTAAACAAAAGCGGCAACGTTATGTCAAAAAACAATAAAAACAGGGTTATCAAATAAACAAATTAAATAACCCTGATTATTTTAACAACTGGACGGACGACATATGTGATTTTGTTATTGAAATTATGTACAAATTACAAACGTGCATACATATGTATGTATATAATGATATTGGAAATATTTTCTTACCTCCATTTTCTAATACGAAGTGCACAAATTTTTTCTTTTATTATTTATTTAACTTTTGTAAATTTTTGGCTTTTTTCTCTGGTTAGAATTGTTTTCTTTTGCAACTAACTTCATTAGAAAACGCTCTGTCAAAATCGGATTTTCCAACAGCAAAGCGTTGCCGCCGCGTTATTTCGATATGCTCCATACAAAATGTATGGACATGAGCATTTTAGACAGTTAAAAAACGCTTGCCGCCCGTATTTAGGGATGGCAGTAAGGTTGGTTCGGGCCAAGGTTGCCGTTGAAAATTTCGAAAAAGTGTCATAAAAAGGTTATTTAAGAAATAAAAAAGGTATTTTAAATTAAAACAGGGTACATTTTTTTTAACAAAAATATAACATATATTTCAATTAAAAAAAAAATCAAAAACGAATTTTAACAATGAAATTTATTTGTTGGTGGTCAAGCAATGCCTACATGCATTTCATTGGTGCTTTTCCAAATCATCAGTAGACATTAACCACAGTTTTGAAAAGTTGAAAACCCCTTATCTTATGCACATACTTCTGAAAACCATCTGAGAATTCACAATTTGTAAATTACAAATTATTTTCAAAAATCACAACAGAATAAGCACAGTAGGCTTTGAAACTCATACAAAACTAACCCAACAAATAAATTATATTCGATATTATTGTATTCTGATATTTTTAAGCTTAAGGTTTTTTTTTTAATTTAATTTTTAATTTAAATATTTCGTCACTCCTTTGTGTGACTTCTTCAGGAAATTAATTATTTTATTTAATTTCCTGAAGAAGTCTCACAAAGGAGTGACGAAATATTGATATTAAAAATTAAAATAAAGAGACCTTAAGCTTAAAAATATCAGAATACAATAATAATTAAAAAGGGTTCAAGAAACCAGAAGAATTATATTCGATATGAATCTATTTTATTTTTCTACACCTTTATGCAATTAGAAATCTATTGGATAACAAGAAAAGTATTTATAAGGCAAAATGAAAAATAAAATCTAAATTAAACTGTTATGAAATTTTTATTATTAAGGCAGCTTCTGCTGCGTTGACCCTCCGACTCTCTGAGAGCGGAGAGGATATTGCGCTGATCCAGGAGCCATGGACCTCCAAAGGCAAAATTCTTGGTCTCGGCGTAAAGGGCTACAAACTGCTGTATGCCAAAAACTCAGGTAATGATGATAAAAACATTAGATCCTGCATTCTAGCGAAAGCCAACCTGAATATCTTCATTCTATCTAATTATAGTGATGAAGACACGGTGACTGCAGCCTGGGAGACAGGACAAACCTCCGTGTGGTTTGCCTCCTGCTATATGGCCCACGATCACCAGGGCCCACCTCCAAACAAACTGGTCCGCAACTTGGTTCAGGTTGCAAATGCAAAAGGCACTCCCATAATACTTGGAGCCGACGCAAATGCGCACCACCATATCTGGGGCAGCACAAATACAAATGAAAGGGGTGAGTGTATCTTTGATTTCATTCTAGAAAACAAACTAGTGGTGTCAAATCAGGGTTCAGAACCAACTTTTATCGTATCAAACAGACAGGAGGTGTTAGATATAACACTTATAAGTGCAAGACATGCTAATTTAATACGAGATTGGAAGGTCTCCTCTGACTGTTCCTTCTCGGACCATCGCTATCTAACCTTTGCGGTTGGCAATTTAGGTAGTAGCATAAGACTGTGCGTCAACAGACGTAGAACAAATTGGGAGGAACAGAGCTCTATCCTCACCAATTCTATTGCGCATCCTCCAACCATAGGGGAAGCTGCGGACATTGACAAGGCAGTGGACACACTGACGAATGCGTTTGAGATGGCCACAGGCCTATCTTGTAGGCCATCTGTACAGCGTAACAAGCAAAGACCTCCGTGGTGGACTGATGATATAGCAGTCACCAGGAGGAACTGCCGCAAGCTTTTCAACGAGGCAAAGAGAACGGGAAACTGGACACTCTATAAAGCCTCCTTGAATAGATTCAAGAATGAGGTCAGGAACGCAAAACGCAAGACCTGGAGGAGCTTCTGCACCAGTGTAGAATCTACCTCCGAGACATGCAGATTGCGTAGGATCCTAGCCAAACAGCCGTCGATACCCGACTACATCCACAAGGATGACGGCAGCTGGACCACTAATGGTATCGAATCGTTAGAGGTTCTTATGGACACCCACTTCCCGGGTTCCCAATCTGATGTGGTAATACCGCAGGTATACTCCTCACACAGCCAGCCTTCTGCTTCCATTGACATGGATGCGGAAAGGATATGCTGGGCCATTAATAGTTTTCATCCGTTCAAATCTCCAGGACCGGATGGCATTATACCCGCGGACCTACAACGGAACGCAGCTCTCGTAGTTCCATGGCTACTAGCTATATACAAAGCTTGTATCCTTTGGTCATATATTCCAACAAACTGGACAAAATGCGTCGTGATCTTCATTCCTAAGGGAGGGAAGACTTCGCACACTAAGGCGAAGGATTTCAGACCCATAAGCCTGACATCCTTCCTTTTGAAAACACTGGAGAGGGTTATAGATGTTCACATAAGAACATCCATAGATCACTCTCTCCTCACCGCGTCTCAGCATGCCTACACCAAAGGCAAGTCGACTGAGACTGCCCTTCACTCGCTCGTGGGACATATAGAGAAATCCCTGGAGCACAAGGAGTATACTATGGCCGCCTTCATGGACATTGAAGGGGCCTTTAACAACATTGATCCGATGTCAATTATTCACGCTCTAGGCGAGCTGGGTATTGACCGGACGACCATTCGGCTTATTGAAAATTTGCTCTCACGCAGAATTATTACCTCCACCTTAGGTACAGCCACCATCACCAGGAGGGCCCACAGGGGAACACCGCAGGGTGGGGTGCTTTCACCCTTATTGTGGAATGTAACGATGAATCTGCTGCTTAGAAGTCTGGAGACCATGGATATTAAGACTGTTGCATATGCAGATGATGTTGCAGTGGCAATATCGGGTTTCCATCTTGACACTATGTCACGGAGGCTGGAGACAGCATTAAAAGGGGTTAACGATTGGTGTTTGAGAAGCGGACTCAGCGTCAACTCTACAAAAACGGAACTGGTACTCTTCTCGAGAAGGTACAAGATTCCCTCATTCATCCACCCAAGACTGAATGGCATTACCTTGAACCTCTCGGATAAAGTCAAATACTTGGGTGTTATGATTGATAGTAAGCTATTATGGACTTCTAATGTCCAGGAAAGAGTGAAGAAAGCCTCGATGGCAATTTATGTCTGTAGGAGAGCAATTGGCCCTACCTGGGGCATAAGCCCAAAGGGGGTAAATTGGATACTAGAGACTGTGATAAAACCTATACTATTCTATGGTATTGTGGTCTGGTGGAAAGCACTGGACGTGGCGAGGAACCGATCCAACATGGAGAGGGTTCTCCGCAGAATGGCACTTATGATAACGGGTGCTCTTAGAACGACGCCAACAAGGGCGCTTTTTGCCGTGCTGTGCTGGCTTCCGGCGGACCTGACTGCTATAAAGCTGGCTCTACGCACCGCAGTCAGAATGGACACAATAGGCGCATGGACCCATAGACCATGGGGTCATGCTAGCATTTTGGACACGATGGGTAATCTACCGCATCTTATCGACTACTGCACTCCGGTACCCTACCTCAGTAGGAAATTTAGGTTTTCTCTGGCGGAAGGGTTCTCCCCATTGCACGGATCCGTACAGATTTTTGCGGACGGTTCCAAACGGGGGGGGGGGGCAGGGTCGGTGGGGGTGTCTTTATTCCAGACTTTGGAATCGAGATGTCCTTCAGACTCCCGGATGAATGTAGCGTTTTACAGGCGGAAATATCTGCCATCAAAAGAGCAGCGTTGTGGCTAAGGTTTTATCGGATATCGAACCGGGACATCCAATTCATTACCGACAGTCAGGCTGCAATAAGGTCTCTTACGGGGGTGTATAGCACATCCCTACTTGTCCAGGAATGCCGCGGAGCCCTTGACGGACTTGCGGAACATTCACGCATCACCTTGAACTGGGTGCGGGGACATGGGACCACCATGAGCAATATTAAGGCGGATGAACTGGCGGGGAGAGGAACCACACTTCAGGAGGCCGACATTGACCAACTAAGTGGGATTCCACTCTCATCCTGCTGGAGACGCATTGATAATGCACTATTCGAATTAGCTCAGGACAGGTGGTTCAGAGAATCCACTTGCGAAATATCAAGAGTCTTATGGCCCCGCCTGGACTCTAGGAGGACGAGGGATCTTTTGAACTTCGCAAGAGGTCATCTACGCAATATGGTGGCCACAATTACTGGTCACTGCACCTTTGGGATCCATGCCAGGCGCATGGGTCTTCCCTATAATGACTACTGCTCCAGTTGCAATGATGAGGAGGAGGAGGAAAGCATTGCACACCTCCTCTGCTTCTGCCTTGCTCTGGAGGAGCAGCGCCTGCAGTCTCTGGGCAGGACACGCTTTGGAGACATTTCGGAGATATCAGAGATAGGGCTAAGATACCTGAGTCTCTTTATTAGGAGCAGTGGCTGGTTCGGCAGCTGACTCCCCTGGGACGTGTATGCACGACCATAGCTGTTGGTTATGTATCCCATTCTCTTCTTTACTTTCTTCTTTACTATCTTCTTTACTATCTTTCTTACCTTAACTTCGACTATCCCTACTTCTTCCTCATCTCTTATCTTTTCACTCTTCCTTAATACAGGTATCACAAAGGGATCAACATAATTGGACCCAAGTGGGCTGGACTCTCTTTTCTTTCCTTTACCTGCTAACCTAACCTAACCTATATTGTCACAATTCTATTTTAAATGATATTATAAACGTATATGAAAATGAGTGGCACGATCAAAATTAAATAGAAGGCTATAAAAAAAACAGTCCATCCATTTTTAATATATATATAAGAGCTTTTCACTGCCAAACCAGAGAAAAGAAATTGCATTGGTTTTATTGCTTTGAATACATTCACACAAAAATAGTGTTGATGTTGTCACTACACACTACGGTAATGAAGCGAATGAAAACACATTCACACAGAGATCGTATGACGAAATATGATGTATGTGCTGCATGTATTACCTAAATGTCAACAGTCATTCACAAAGATTCATGAATACCGCGCCTGTATTCATGAATCTTTGTGAATACCTGTGAATGAAGGGTACAAAGAACTAAATTAAAACACATAAAAGAGAATTTTGGTATTGCACGTAGGATGAGTGTTGTCAACACTCACGTGCCGATAGTTATTTCGAAACATAACAAAAAGGGCTAAAATAATTTCAACGATTTTTTAATACAGCTTAGAAGATGGCACGTATTGTGGCATAAGAAAGTTTATGGTTTTTTATCAAAATATTATTTTCATAATCACTATTATATGAAACCCCTGTATATTTTTCGTGTATTAACTTTAAATCTGTAATAAAAAACATTAATGAACTTATTATTTAACATTTATTTTTTTAATTTACGAGCATATGTTAAAAACAAAAAATTAATTCAATCTCTCCTGTGTAATTATTAAGTAACTTTCTATATGTTATAAAAAATAAATATTAAGGAACTTTTTATTCAACATTTAAGTCTTTTTTTATATTGTCAAAATAGGTTTAAAAACAAGGTTTACTAAAAAAGTAGATACATAAATAATAGTTTCACTTACTTCAGGTTTGCTTGTATTTAAAAATTGAATTTAAAAATAAATTATTTACTGACTTAGGTAACAAAAGTATAAGAAGAAGTACACACCAGAGTTCGAAATAGTATTTTATCCTCTGTACACACAAATTTACATCAACGACATTGGAAAAACCGACATTGCAAAATGTATGCATGCCTCACTTTATACACAAATAAATCGTGAGTGTACAGGACTGTACATCATACCTTAAGTGTTTTGTAACTTCATAAAATTAATGTTAAATAATAAAATTAATTGTTAAATAAAATATTTTCATTATGCAGGCAGGCAAAGAAATAAAAACAAAACAGAAATGCTGCTATTTTACAAGAATTTGCTGCATTTTGGATTTTTGCAAATGAAATGATATGTGAAAGAGTTAAGTATACTTTCAGTAATAAAACGATCGTTATTTATGCAACAAGTGACGTCATATTTGAATATAAAAATGCCAGGAAAACGAGGGTAAAGTATTATGTGTATGGAAATATAGCATCTCGCATTCATGTGTTAAAGGTGTCCATTAAATTTTGTTACACATTTCTGAGACCTCTGGTACACACATGAAAATACCGTGGTACTGCCCTCATACATTTTGAATTCTCAAAGCTAAAAGTTATTTCTTATTTTTCTTTGTGTTAATAAGCGATACAACAATAACAAAGAAATTATTTTAGTTAACATAAAGGCGTAGGAAAAAAAACCTATTTCCCAAAATATCGGAGATTTGACTTTTTTGAAATTGTTCAGATGGACGATGAATGTATTAACAAAAATACATCTTAACCCCCTTATTCATAAAAATTATGAGAGTCTAATAACAGCGTAATAAAAAAAATTTCATATGAAATTTGCTCTATTACACTCTTATAAGCCTCTCATAATTTTTATGAATAAGGGTGTAAATATTTAGCATTTTAGAAGGATTTTCTTTGTAGAATTTTAATATGTTTAAAATGTTAATGTTTTCTATGGAAAATCTCCTTTTCGTCAAAATTACCAAAATTATTGTTGAAAAACGTACTAACTAAAACGATTCAAATTAAAATCTACTAGACCTTTCAAGTAAAAATCAAAATAAATCAAAATACTGCAATAGAAAAACTAAAAGAAATACTGATACTTTGGAGTTTTAAAAAAGCGTTTAATCTACCACAAAATCAGTAAAATTCGGAACACTGTCTATATTTCAACAGAAACATATGTATGTACGTACATACGCACAATTTGTGGTTTTTGTTCGCACAAGCAAATATTTTTTTTATACCCTCCAAAAAAGAATTTGGAGGGTATATTCACTTTGTCATTCCGTTTGTAACGCATCGAAATATCCATCTCAGACCCCATAAAGTATATATTCTTCATCAGTGATGAAATCTAAGACGAACTGAGCATGTCCGTCTGTCCGTCCGTCTGTGGAAATCACGATTCAGTCCAAACGAAAAGAGCTAGACTCTTGAAATTTGGCAGAAATATATTTTAAAACTTAGAGCAGGTTAAGTTCGAAGATGGGCTAAATCGGGCAAGAGGGAAAAAAGTTCCCCAAAGAAGAACTAAACCAACCCAGAAAAAACAACATAATTTTTAAAGTTTTTTGGTTATTTTGTTAAGCAAATGATATATTTTTATGTCAAATACGGTCCAACGCCTTAAACTTGGAGCCATTAAATAAAATAAAAATATTTTTTGACCCCGCCCACTTCAGTGGGCGTTATTATAGGCAAAAATAGCATAAAAATTTAACAAATTGTTTTACTTAAGCCTACATTCCTTAAAAATAGCACTTTTAAGCTTTAATGACGAAGATGAGACGAAACCTGGTACTACTCTGCCCTGCCCCCTCCTTCCCCTTCGCCCCCTAAATGACCCTACAAAAAAAATAATTTTTTTTTGAAATTTTGTATATAATCATCCCAAGCATTTATCTTTAGAGTTTTATGACTGCCGATTTCTGTCCTAGCCACCCCCGCTTCTTCCTTTGCCCCCTAATTGACCCTACCAAAAAAAATAAATTTTAATTTTGTATATAATCATCCCAAGCATTTATTTTTAGAGTTTTATGACAAAGGTGAAATGTTTCCCCCACAGCCCTTGCCAGAGCGACCCCGCCAAAACACAGTTTTTATAGCCTCCAAAGAGAATTGTGATGAAGTCTAAGACGGTCTAGCAATGCCCATACGTTCAAAGGGTCAAAAGTGATACTTTAGTATCTCAACGGCAACGCTGGTTCGGACTATTTAGTAGATGGTTTGCACAGAACCGGCAGAGCGGTTTTTCATTTATCACTTTTTTTGTAACAAATGGATCCAATATATAGAAATGAATGTGGTGGTTGCTTGAATCTGAAAGTTTGTCCTTTAATTATATTATAGCGAAATATTAATCCACCAAAACTGTGTTATGGCACCAGATTGGCAGTGAGAAAGTTATTAGCAAATTTTGTTGAAGCTACGATCTTAACTGCTTAATCAAAAGGAGAAGTTTGTTCGATACAGCGTATCCCAATGATTCCAACTGATATGCCATTTGCGTTCAAACGATCACAATATTCTGTGCGTTTATCATTTGCGATGTCCATCAACAACGCCCAAGAGCAACCACTTAACGTTTGTGGTGTGAATTTGACTTTTGACAGTAGTTCAACACACACCAAGGAAAATTCAATACACAGCTGCGCTACTGAGAGTACCTGGTAAATTTGCCTTGGGGCAGCAAATTTCTTTGTTTGTTATCTTTTTTATTCGTTCGAACTAATTTGACATTTCATTTTTGTTTACATAAAAATTAAATTTTCTCGGCAGGAATCAAGGCGAATTCATACCAGGTGGCCTCAGTTCAGAAATTGTTGATCAGCTGTTAGCAAGGAAAATGATTGAACTGTCAAAGTGTTCTTCCGGTTTTTTTAGATTTCTTAAAATCATAAAACTAATTGTGCGCCAAAATCGTAAGTGATAAAAGTTTATTAAAAAAAACTTGGTTAATACCTTATAATTTAATAATAATAATTTATATCAAATTTCAAGGGTCTGGCTCTTTTCGTTTGGGCTGAAATATAATTTCTACAGACGGATCTTAGATTTCATCACTGATCAAGAAGATATATCCTTTATGGGGCCTTAGAAGAATATTTAATATATAATAATAATAATTGAAACTTATTATATAAAATTTTGCAATATTTACGTACAATGTAGAATATTTTTTATAATATATTGAATTAGAACAAAACAATATAACTGAATGAAATCAATAGAAACTCGTCACTCCCTAGTTGATTTTAAAATTCGTTTCGAAATAGAACAAAATTTGGCTGAATGTATGCGATTGTTCTGCTGCAAGAAAACTGGCATAATTTAAACGATCAAATAAATTTTCTTCCAGATTTTGTATAACTAGTGTCTTGATCAAAAAGAACAATTATTATTATCGCATGTTGCGGGATTGGCAGCAGCCGATAGTTTTGTCTGGTGGATTGTTGATCAATTTGCTAATTGGTTTGGTCACATTTTATAGATGCAATTTGTGCTTTAGATGTTTGTATTGCGAATGGTGGATATAGAATGGGATTGCATATGACAGTCGCGACCATCAATCCACACCATGCGATGTATTGTGATCCACACAGTGTCGTATTTAATAGTAGATGACAACAGAACTGCCACCTATCAGCAGGTAGTAGAGGCTGAATAGTATGGGAATAAATGAATCCTTTTCCAACAAAAGTTCAAGGCCAAAGGGAAAGGGATCATGACCTTTTTGTTGCTGTAAGATTACGGTGGCCCGTTGAATTTTTTTTACTCGAACGTTGTTGGTAGGAAGTTCTTGAGTCAGTTCGATGTTAAAATTTCAATTTTAGGTAGACAATTGCATAGTGTCAGTGAAACAGTGCAGACGTTGTACGGGAAAATATACATATATATGTATAGTGGAAAATAAGGAAATATATAAAAGAAAAAGGAGGAATAAATATAGTAAGTAAGAATATATGTATAGTATTTAGAATTTTGATATCCTAAGAAAAGTTAAAGCGTTGCAGATAGGAAAGCTGGGTGAGGAATATATGAATGATTGGCATAATATCGACAGTGGCATAAAATCTACAGTGGCATAAAATCTACATTGGCATAAAATCTACATTGGCATAATACCTACACATATAATATTTAAGGACGTTAAAGCCGAGTGTGGTGATTTAATATATAGAGGCGTCACAAAATTCTGTTGAAGTGGCATCTCGTTGTGGATTGCAGCAAGGTGGGAAATATTTTAGCCGAGACAAAGATAACAAAGAACCTACCAGCTGGTAAGCTAGCAAAGTCAAGGCGAAACCAAAGAAAAAGTAAGTCAAAACAACCTGTATTTTTTTAAAACCCAGTGGAAAATATAGGCAGCGCGGTGAGGAAAATTATATTTCGTTAGACCTAGTGAAAGTAAAAACAAACAATAAATAAAAAAAACCCATAGGGAATTTTAAGGAAATAATATATATAGGAAGTTAGTATAAGTGCATATTATTTAAGTAATAAATTATATAGGTATTTTTAAGTGTTAGTGTACATAAATTGTGTTTTTGTGTAATTGTAAAAAAGGTCGTGCTAGCGCACAAGTAGGTAAAGTAACGTCTGGTTGTTAGGAAAATTGTGATTTTTCACTACTAGTTTTTTGTGTTGTCCTTTAGAGAGCTCTTTCAGGGATAGGTTAAATATCATTTGTCGTTTTTTTGTGTCAGCCTGATTTTTAGGCAGTTCTACGAGTGCAGTCCGACCTTTTAGGTAGGTAAATTTTTTTTCATATATAATTTTTATTTTGTTTGTTTGAGTGTTATATGTATATAAGATAAAATTCACTTCTGTGTATGAATTAGTTAAGTATGGAAAGTTTTTGTATAATAGTAAATTAGAGAATATGATTTTTATAGAATGAATAAATAAATTGATAGTAGATTAAGTTTAGTTTTGAGGATAGTTCTTAGTTAGAGTTAAGCAAAATAGAAATTTGTATATATATGGAAAATGTAAATAAACTTAAGAAAATATGAATCGTGAGTAGATAAATTAGGAGGGGATTGTTGTAGAAGGATGCGGTGATGGCAGAACGGATAAAGGGGTCCGTAAGATCGAGTTCGGGAGCGATTACGGCCAAGGAAGGGTAAAGGGCAACCGGAGGTCAACATTCACTTAAATTTTCTTTTAATTGTGGCGTACCAAGGGTAGCAACAGGGTTGAGAACTACGCCCAGAGGAAACCGTAAGTAGCTAGTCAGGTCCACACAACCCACAGCAAAATGGTATGTAACACGTAACAGTTTAATTCGATGGTCGAAAAGTTTCAAATTCGATTCCGGTTCTTTGTCCCACACAGAGAGTAGTTTGCTGTCTACTAGAGTAGCAAACATTTGAGACTTTAAAAATGATGATAAAAATGCCCGATGATGCTCTGGTTGGTCGGACAAAAACGATGACATCAAAATTCTGCAATGTCTCACGGTTACTCAACCATTCATCCCTATCCTGCTTTGGATAAATAACGAAAAACTCAGGCAAAAAACATGGACGTAACGATTTAAGAAAATCTCTCGTAAGGCATTATTAATGCGTAGATCTTGGTAATATTGTTCTTCCGCTGTTAACTTTGATATTGTTTTAATATCTCTGGTCCGGATCCAAGTAGGCGACATGCTAGAAGTGGCTACGACTGCTGTTGCATCACCATAGTCACCACCTGCTACAGGTGATGAAGTTTGCACGCCTTTACGTCTTAGAAAATAAGCAATACGAGGAACATGATCAATTTTCGAAGGATGAGCTACTATCCGCTGATAATGTAAATTAGTTGTAAGTTGCCGTCAGGTGATGACCCCAGAGTGTAAACTGTTTCCTGTAATTGCTGGAAATGTTCTTTGATTCGTCTTGCTGCTTGTACACCACTTGGCAAGGTGCAGCTACTTATCATAACATCATGATCACGGCAAGAATAACAGATTCTGAGGTTAGGTTCATGCAAACGATCGCGTTCAATTTCAAACTTATCTAATATTGAAATTAAATAAAATCGGTTTTGTGTGGAAACACAGGATGTTCTTCAGGCAATTGTATAATTTGTTTATCAATGTCCACAAACAGAGTGTAGCTTCTGAGCCAATATATAATACAATATATGGCTTGGTTCAGGCTTGTATTGTTTTTCGTTTTTGTGTGCGGCCATTGTTTTTTCCAAATAATTTCATCTGACAGTTCAATAAATTTTACACTAACAAAATATGTCTTTACACAGAGTTGCATAAGTTAGTTCACCTGTTATGAATTTTCCTTGGTCAGGCTCCTCCATCCATGCTGATGCCAACAGATCCAGCTATGCTTGAAGCAAATCTTAAAGGGCTATTAGACACGCATACTTGTCTGCAGACATGTGTGATGACATACCAAATTCACTGTCTAATAGCATGTATGTCGAGTACATCCGACATGTACATATGTTGGTTTTCAAAAATTTTTGATTTTCTGATGTCTGTCGGATACCAACATACTCGTCTAATAGCATGTCTGTCATACTTCATATAAAAATTCAGTTCGCTTGTTGATGCTGATGTGTGCTAATCGGAAAGTTGTAAAAAAAAGATATTGGTAACATAATATTTTGGGAAGAATTCATTAAACAATATAAATGCCTGCTGTAATTGTGGCAAATAAAATCATATTATAACACAATAAGCAATTAAAAACTATTGGATACAATAAATTCAAAGAAAAATTAATAAAAATAAATTGTAATAGTATTTCATTGATAACCATAGCCGTTAAACTTTCCGATTCATTGCCATGGTTTCGCTTCAAAAATTTATTTGTACTGAAGTATACCGTCACTGTTCGATAGTGTAATAGCAAAACAAAGAGCAAGGCGAATTCATACAAGGTGTACTCAGTTATGCAACTCTGTGTAAAATTTATTGAACTGTCAAATAAGATGCTTTAGAAAAAACAATGGCCGCACACAAAAACAGTTCAATTTGACAGTTCAATAATTTTGCCTCGGTAACAGCTGATCACCAATTTCTGAACTAAGGCAACCTGGTATGAATTCGCCTTGACACAAAGTATGCCATCACACATGTCTGCAGACAAGTATGCGTGTCTAATAGCCCTTTTATGCAGATGTATAATAGAGATAATGCAAGATAATAATAATAAATAATGCAGGCCCAAATGCAAGCCCGCCTACCCACCCAATTACGTTGCTCAAACACATTTGGCTTAACAGCAATCTGCTGCCGCGGAAAGCTTCTTTTATAATAATCTTATTGATAATCCACAAAAAACGGTAGCCGCTGCTATAACTTACAGTCCAACTGGTCAAGTAGGTATCGCAACACAATCCCAAGTTGCTTCAGAAAATTCAGTTGGATACCAAAATTATACTGTAGGCGGAACTACCTTGTACCACCTTACACACAGGCCTATTCACTACCAGTTTCTTTACCCCAAAAAAGACCTACAAATGCTATAACCATAATGCCGCCATCGGAAAAGAATAAGCAAAAAAAATTACAAGAGTCGAAATTGTTTTATTTTTTATAACAAAACTGATTTTATTAAATAAAAATGATTGTTTTTTAGAATGTAATTGTTTTTAAGACATTTTCACAATGTTTGTTTAGTTTTTATGGCGTGAAGAATAGCTCTTAAAATAAAAGAAGATTTTGACATTCCGGAAATTTTGCTTTCGTATCAGCTGATCGATATTTTCTGAACTAAGGCCACCTAGTAGTGAATTCGCCTTGGCAGCTAGTTAAAATAAAATTGCGTTTATTTGTCATCAAAATTGGAGATTGCAGCGCGATTATACCACACCATATGAATATGATATATACGTTTTTATTCATAGTATGTAATTCATTCCGATGCATGAAGTGAATACTAAAATAAGTTGCAAAATAACTTATTTTTGTAAATCAACTGTTTATAATATTAATTTTACTACACTACAGGATGATACACTACACTTTATATTGTACTTACCAAAATGTTTTTATTTTCGGTTTATTAGTCCCATTTCTGTTGTTGTTTTGAGCTTACTCCGTCCCCCCCAAAATACCAGGAGATGGGAGATTTACTTGGCCGAATCCCAGGGGTCAAAAAGCCACCACAAATTTAAAATTCATTCTCCTACAATCTGATTCCTGTTTCCCTCAAAAAGTCAGTTATGACATGGTAATTACTGACACTCTACCCCTTGAAAAAGTCGGTTGTGTTGTCGTACTGTCGCAACAGTACGACAACACATCGGATATTTCGCCCGTATCGTGTCGTACCTCCGGCATAAGAAAAGTAAATGTGAATCATCCATCGTCTCATCACGCGTTTCACATCGATCGTCATCCAGCACGTGCAGCCTCTTCATGTTATAAGGGCCGAACGAATGCCCCACCAAAATCCTGTTCAGTCGTCTTAAATCGATTGCTCCCATCTCGATATTTCCTCCTGAGAATCATGGCCTGGCACATATCTCGTCTGGTGTCTCCCTTCTCAGGGTGGAAACCCCACTCCTGCTTTCCGTCAAAGTGGCTATCCTCCCGAAACCCTTCTCCTTACTCAAGTCCACCGCCTTGAGGTCCATGTACAGTTCCACCGCCATGGACGAAAAACACTTGCCCAGTCTGAAGTTCCTAGTAATCCCCGACCTAGGATGATAGATGGCCCCCCCGGCAACCCCGTCTATGATAGATCCATCAGAATAAATCACCTCCAGCCCCCTGTTCAACAAATCTTCTCTCTTTGTCCCATATACCTGTGCTGCCATCTCATGACTCATGGCCCTCTTATTTTGATGGTAGAGGAGTTACCACCCTTACATTGCTGCCCCTCCCCGCGACAGTTGAGGCCCTCTCAGTGTCCACCAGAATGTTCTTGAATCTGCTGAATATCCTATAATAGCTCTGTAGTTACCTTGTTAAAATAAAATATCGAGCTCTTCAGTTGCAGTGTACTATATCGACTGTGTCGAGTTTTATTATTACTTCTCTTTTGTTTAACTTAACGAAACAGGGTTGTGTTAGTCAGGGATGGGAATCCCTTACACTTTCCTTTTTATTGAAAAAGAAAAGAATTAATATAATTAATTTTTTTCTTTTTTTTCTTATTATTATTTGGATTGGTTTACAATATATGATTGGTAACAAACATTTTAATATACTATAGGATATCACAAAAATTAAATTACATATAATTAAAAATTTAAGTAATGTACAGTGTTAACAATTTCAAATAAAAGTAAATATATTTATAAGCGAAAATTATGTTTGAGGAATTTACTTAATTGAAATGGTGTTAGATATAGTAGCAAGATAGTCAACTAACTACTTTTAGGTAAGTTAGTGAATGTAATTAGGTTCGTAAATTAGTAATTTCAAGTAAGTACTGGGAACACCAATTAGATTGAAACTTAAACCTGATTTGAGTTATTACAAAGATGATCAACGTGATCGAGTTTGGTTATTGCGTGATCTTTATGTTCTTTTATAAATGTAGATAATAAATTCAGTGATTTTATACATTATTGGTTTTTTTTTTAATTTTATGTAATGATACAGCTTTTATAAACCTTTTTATATACTACACAAATTTATTATTTATTAATTTGTTTTACAATTCTTTGAAAATGTTTTTTTTTTCTTTTTTTCAGTTTAATTAATGATAATTTCAAAATACAAATTTCTATGTATAGATATATATTTTTATCTGTTTTTGCATTTTTAAAATTTATATATATAATAAAATTTTCGGAGTATAGTTTTTTAATAATAAAATAAAAAAAATTTACTGTAGTATTTAAAATAACATTGTTGTTTCATTGGTATAAAGAGAAATAATATATGTTTTCTTTTTTTTTTCTTTAACTATTTTTGATTAATTATTTGAAAATATTGTTTAGTTTACATCTTTCGAATCCTGTTCTTATGAACAGTTTTTTAGTTATTTTGTCATGTATTATGACATTACAACCATCTATTTCTTTAACAACAAACGGACAATCGTATATGCTTTTGAGTTTGTCATAAGGCTGTCTTTGAATACTACCCTGTCCCCGATTTCTATAAGTAATAGCTCTTCATTATTGTCGTAAAAGACTTTGTTTCTTAGTTTATGTTTCTCAATTAGCTCTTTTGCCAAGATATGCGTTTTCTGTATCCTATACTTTACTTCTTTACTGTAATTCTCTATGTTGTAAATTTGATCGATTATTTTCTTTTTCAATTCTCTATGTAAATAAGGATTTTTCCCAAAAACTAGCTCATAAGATACAAATTTATTATCAAATGCCGTATTTGGCGTGGTGTTGTGAAAAAATGTGAAATATTTCAAGTAAGTGTCCCAATCGGAGATGTTTTCGTCCATATATGCCCTTAGATATTCATTAAAAACCCTATGGCTACGTTCTACGGTTCCCACTGGTTCGTGATGGTATGCTGTTGAGAAGTTGATTTCGATCTTTAATAGTTTAAGAAGTTTAGTTATACCTGATTCTTAAACTCGGTGCCTAAATCTGATTTTATTGTATTCATCAAACCATAAACTAAAATGAAATTTTCAAAAATTGTACGGGGTACGGTGTTTGCGCTCTTGTCAGGTATTGCTATTGTAACCAAATACTATTAGGGTCAATGCGTATTTGTTTCCGAATTTAAATTCAGCTAATGGACCAACTGTGTCCAAAACGATTACGTCAAAGGCTTGCGTTGGCGTTAGTACTAACTTTTCTCTGTTTCCTGGTCTAACTTTGTTCAGGTTACATTTGACGCACCGTTTCACAAAAGTAGCCACATCTCTCGACATATCCTTCAAAAAAATTTTGTTTTCTATTTCGCATACAGTTGCTTGCGTCCACAATGCCCTCCAAAAAGAGTGGATCATTGTGATAGACACTCATTAATTTTTCTTTAATTTAAATTCTTTAATAATTTTCTAGTTGTTGCAATATTTTTATGCCATGGTTTTTTAGTTTCTGTATCTTGCAAATTCCAAAAAATATGTCATCTTTTGGCCATTCTATAACTTGAATATTCTGATTGACGGCTTCCTGTTGGAGCCTCAAAAGCATTTGATCTAGATCTAATGTTTCGTTTTCAATTGGAATATTCAAATATAGTGCTTGTTTTGACATTCCCCGTGTTGTTACGGTAAAAACTTGTTTGTCTGCATTTTTAATTTCGTCTATTGAGATACGCGAAAGGGCGTCTGCAGCTACATTATCCTTACCCTTTATATGTTCTATTGTGAAATTGTATTCTGACAATTCTAATCTAATTTTCTTTAACTTCGACGATGGGTCTTTGATGTTGAACAAGTATACTAGAGGTCTGTGATCTGATCTAACATTAAACTCTGTAGCAAAATGACTAGCTAAAAGCTCCTGCTCGATTGTCGGTTTCTTCTGTTCAGCGTTGTTAAAAGATTTAGATGCAAAGTAAATTGGGAAGTCGTTTCCATCGAAATTCTGACTCAAGACTGCTCCACAACCTATTTCAGACGCATCCACTGTTATGACGAATTTTTTCGAAAAACCCGGGTATTGCAGCAATCTAGGAGACTTCAAACAAGATCGTAGACTTTCAAATGCTCTCTGACATTTCCCGTCCCACGCAAAGTTCACATTCTTACGTGTCATGTAATTTAGAGGTGGGCCACTGAGGCGAAATCCTTTATAAATCGTCTATAATAATTCGCGAACGCAACAAATCTTCTGACCGCGTCCTTGCCAGTTGGAACAGGATAGTTTTCAATAGTTTTGATCTTTGAGTCGTCAGGTAGGAGACCTTTTGCTCTGCACTTGTGACCCAGGAATGTGACCTCTGGTCTGAAAAAGTTACACTTGTATGGATTAATTTTCTGAAAATATCAAAGACGTTTTTTAGGTTCTTCAGATGATGTTGTGTACTACAACCAATAACGATTATGTCATCGAGATACAAAAAGGCTTGGTCTGGTGATAGACCCGAAAAAGCTATAGACATCATACGTGAAAACGAATTAGGTGCAATATTTAACCCAAATGGCAATACCTTCCAGCGAAAACAGCACGAACTAGTACTGAAAGAAGTAATATCTCTAGAGTCAGAGTGGAGTGGAATCTGATGAAATCCAGAATACAGATCTAATATTGAAAAAAGTTTGGCACGACCCAGGTTGTCCGGTATATCGTCAATCCTTGGGAGCGGAAATGTGTTCTCTGACCATCGACACTCTTCTTCGGGACTAAAATCAATGGGCTATTGTAGTTCGATTGGCTTGGCTCAATTAAGTCGTTGTTCAGCAATTTTTTCATTTGATTATCGATTTCCTGTTTCTGTGAATAGGGCATCCTATAATTTTTCATATAAACTGGAGCGGAATCATTTAGTCTTAGCTTCTGCTCATAAAAATTGTTAACGGTCATTTTGTCATCCTTTAATAAAAAAATATCGGCATACTTCTCACATAGAGGCATTAATTGCTCCTGTACTTCTTCTGGCATCTGACTTTTCAACAACTTCTTAAGCCTCTCTATACGTTCAACTTCCGACTTAACTTCGTTAAATGAATAAATGTTATAGTTGGTGAGCTTCCCAAATTTTATCTTAGAGTTTTGTATGCATTTGAATCTATCGGTTACATTGATTATTTTCAGTATCGGTGTTTCAGAATCAACAATGCACCTGCTAGTTAATACTCCTTCACAAAGTTCTTGAGCGTCTACGAAAATTGGTTCGTGTACATTTTCTAACTTGAATAATCTAAAAACTTCAGACCTAGTTGGGATTATACAGTTATCATCGGTTGTACCGTGCTTAATGGGAATTTTCAATCTACTGTAATTATATGGAAATGCTATTGTCATACTTCCATAATCGATGTTGCATTTGTATCTCTTCAAGAAGTCCTTGCCGAGTATTCCATCGGATGGAATTCTAAAATTATCATCTACCACATGTAGTGTTTGGGGAATAAAATGACTCTGATTTATAAGGTTTGTGCGGATTGTACCGAGAGTTGAAATGGACTGGGTTGTTACACCTATGATATTTGTTATTTCATCCTGGTTGATCTTGACATATGGCTTTAGACAGGATATCTTTATAAAGGAGATATCCGCCTGTTGTCGACTAAAAAATACTGCTTGTATTTGCTTCTGTGCACCTACATCGGAAAAATTTAAATTTAGTGTATATACATATTTGGTTAGTACGTGTGTTCTACTACTTCCCCCAAGATCTCCTGCAGAGGGACCTCTGCGTTTAAAGGCATTGTCCTAGCAGTTCGTTTATTCTGCTTGTAGTTACTGTTGTTGCCGGTATTTTGTCTGTAGTTGTTGCTATTAGTCACCATTGTAATTTTTCCTAATTATATTAGCGCAAGTGCTAATAAAATTTTTCTTTTAATCTATTGAAGCCATGTTTAAAACGTCCGATTCAATAAGGTCATTTTCTGAATTGCTTGAATTGTTCTTGAGTTTTGGATCTGGTTCAATAATGTTGTTGGCCTGTGAAAATTTTCCTTCCGGTGATTTTTTCAAAATTTCTATGTAACTAGTTTCTTCCGAATCTGACTCGGAGTCTGTCATGAGGTTGATATAAAATGTATCACAGCACAGCAGAAACAGCTGATCACACAGGTGGAAAAAATTGTCACTTGCTAAAAACGAAGTACGTCTGTATAAACGTAATGTGACTGTTCGTATAATTGTGATAATATGTACATATGCATGGATACTTAGCACCAATGATGATAATAAATTGATTTCTTCTTTTAATAATACCAACAGTTCAGCTTAGTAACCAATCGTATATCTCATTCAGCAATTAAAATTAAAGGTCCAAATAAGCACAGTTCCAAATTTATTGATATAATATTAAGCACTTTTTATAAATTTTTTACGGAGCTAAATTTATAGACGACTTGAAGTATATGCAGATTTGCCAGATTTGAACAATTAAACGTCATGGGGTACTTTTATTTTGCAATTTAATCTACCAAAACATCTTACCAGGAGTTCCGGACAGTGTAGTAATCTCTTAAATGTTACTGTGTTTGTGTCCTTCAATATTTCGCCAGCATGTAAACTTGCATATGAAATGACTTCATTATAGTTATCGACCAGTAAAATAATATACTCATTTATTTTTGCTTCCTTCGAGGAAATCGGGCGCTTTTGCAAAATTCTTTTTTTCACTTTAAAATAATTTGGTTATAAATTCATCAATAACCTGTAAATTAAAATCCGACATTAAATTGTCAGTATGTTATGTTCCTAGGTATTTATGTCTATTACCACTATAATGTTCATGTAGAATGTTAGAATCAGAAAGATGTAGTTATGTTTTTAATAGTAATCCAATTTTGTTAATAGTTGTCCGAACCTCGTAGAGAAGTATATCTGTTTTTATTTGTAATAAAAATTTATAGATATGCATGTTTTTATTTTATTTTTCTATTCCTGATATGCAATATTAACGTATATATGTACGTAGGTAGGTAAATATATTAAATTTAATAAATGTAAGTGGTATAATTTAATTTTATATAGGTATAAATAGTAAATAATCTAGTAATATTTTACATATTTACAAATGTTCCACCCTTATGTTACATCTTTTGCTGTTCTCGTGTTGATGTTGGTACTGTGGTGTCTTCCTTGTTTTGTTTACGATGTTGATGCATATTTGTTGTTTTTATACCCTCCAAAAAAGAATTTGGAGGGTATATTCCTTTGTCATTCCGTTTGTAACGCATCGAAATATCCATCTCAGACCCCATAAAGTATATATATTCTTGATCAGTGATGAAATCTAAGACGAACTGAGCATGTCCGTCCGTCCGTCTGTGGAAATCACGATTCAGTCCAAACGAAAAGAGCTAGACTCTTGAAATTTGGCATAAATATACTTTAAAGCTTAGAGCAGGTTAAGTTCGAAGATGGGCTAAATCGGGCAAGAGGGAAAAAAGTTCCCCTAAGAAGAACTAAACCAACCCACAAAAAACAACATAATTTTTAAAGTTTTTTGGTTATTTTGTTAAGCAAATGATATATTTTTATGTCAAATACGGTCCAACGCCTTAAACTTGGAGCCGTTAAATAAAATAAAAATATTTTTTGACCCCGCCCACTTCAGTGGGCGTTATTATAGGCAAAAATAGCATAAAAATTTAACAAATTGTTTTACTTAAGCCTACTTTCCTTAAAAATAACATTTTTAAGATTTAATGACGAAGCTGAGACGAAACCTGGTACTACTCTGACCTACCCCCTCCTGCCCCTTCGCCCCCTAAATAACCCTACCAAAAAAAAATGTTTTAAATTTTGTATATAATCATCCCAAGCATTTATCTTTAGAGTTTTATGACTGCCGATTTCTGCCCTTGTTTTTTGTTTGTTTGTTTTGTTATTTACTTATGGTACCCCTTTTGCTGGCTTTCGTGTTGATGTAGATACTCTGATGTCTTCCTTTGTTTTATTTTGATGTTGATGCATTTTTGTTTAATTTTTATCTTATTTATTTGCTTATGTTACATCTTTTGCTGTTTTCGCGTTGATGTAGATACTCTGGTGTCTTTTTTTGTTTTATTTTGATGTTTATGCATTGTTGTTGTTTTTTATTTTTTTATTTTTTTTTAAGAGTAGGACCAGCAACCAGGGGAGGGCCCCTACATATGCAATGCATTGCGCCGGAACTGAAAACGATGGGATAATATTGAAGGGACAGATTAGGAAAGATGAGAAGATAGACAGTTTTTTTTGTAGCTATTTCAACCCTTTACTTCTCCGGTTAATTTTTGCTACAGTGCCGACGAAGGTGGGTGATGTTACTCTGCTTATAGTACATGATAGTGTCAGTTGCTGCCAATTATGTTCAGAGACCAGTGACTATGCCTTCATCATTGAAACAGGCTGGCAACAACTAACACAACCACGCACTAATGCTGATCAGAAGAATTCAACACAATATTTCATGACTCAGCGCGAGCTCGAACTCAGGACCTTCCGCTTCATAGTCTCGTGTCCTACTACTTCAGCCAACAGCACCTTGGCTGAAGCTTATGTTCTTGGATCTTGTGGTTTAAAATAAAATTTTCTGTATGCGTGTTTTTTGTATTTACTCTCATTTATATGTAACATGTTTATTACTTGATATGTTATGTTAATGTATTGTTACGTTTTTGGACCTTTTCGTAAAAACTCTTTTTACTTATCCTTCATGGATTCGTTTAATTGCATCAAATTAAAAACACAGACAATTAATTTTAGAAATATAATGAGGCAACACTTTATTTATTACTTAATTACCACGAGTATTTGTACTACTAAACCCTTAGCGATGTTAACACGTCTAGATTTAAAATCACACTCATCTCGCTGATATCTGGCAGCGACTTTATATAGCAAAGTGACGTCGTCTGGTAACTTCGCGAAGCATCTGGTCATGGTTGTTGTTGGTTGTGCTTTACTTAACATGTAGCTATATACGTGTGTTTGTATATATGACAATGCTGTCTTGTGTGTTTTGTTTATTGTAACTATGTGTGGTTGTATGTATGAGTGTTCTGTGTGTAGTTTTGTTTCTTCTTGTGCTATGTATGTATGTTGCTGTATATATTTGTGTGTATGTTGCTGTGTATATTTGTGTACATGTTAAGCTTTTATTAGCAGCGAATAGTAGCGTACAAGATCATTAAGAATAACATCATCATCTCTTAGCATTGATGTTGCCAGGTTTTTCGTTGTTGTTATTTACACTTATTATTGCACAGCCTCGAATGATCTTGTATATTCTCGATCATGTATCCGGAATATTCTATTTCCGTTAATTCTAATATTATCTGCATTGTGTTGACCAGGGTTGTAACATTTTGACAACTTGAGAAGAGTTGGCAGTGCTGCCAAGTATATATAGCCACATTGTCGTTATATTTTAATCTATTTCCAAACTTTGTAATACTGCCGCCCACTTAAGTCTGTTCGACCAGAATAGGCATACAATCACCTCTTCCATAGTGCGCCAATCGTTCGAGATGTACTATCTTCATTTTCGACCTTGGGCTATTGTAATTCTTTATCCGGTACACAACGTCATTCACTCTCTTAATCACTTTATACGGGCCATCCCAGTGAGTTTGTAATTTTGGGGACAACCTTTTCTTCCGTTGTGGGTTATAAAGTAGAACCAATTGACCTTCCATAAATCCCTCCGAATTTGCTGCGCAGTCATATCTGTCCTTCATCTTGTCACTGACCATCTTGATTCTATTACGCACGAACTCATGCAGTTCGTTTAAGTTCTCCTGTTCTTGGGACATAGTTGCTCCTTCTTCTACAGCTGAGTTAACACCAAATTCCAAGTCACCAGGCAGTTTTAATTCCGCCCCGAAGATGTTGAGTCGTGTACAGCTGACCTACATGTTATCAAAAATTTTGGAATGTGCTCGTCCCAATCCCTCTGATTGTTGCTTAACACTTTTCGTAGGTACTCTTCTAAGGTGCGATTGAACTTCTCTATCATGCCATCAGACTGTGTATGCAATGGCGTCGTTCTGGTTTTCTTTATCCCATATAGTTCGCAACATTGCCCTGAATATGGCAGACTCGAAATTCCTTCCTTGGTCGGAATGTAATTCTATTGGGACACCTGTGACGACCAAAAGTCGCCAACCTCGTTTTTGGCGCACACTAGAGATAAGTACCCGTATATTTTGAATTCGAAGAGAATTTTATTTTAATTACCTAATTAACGAAACATTCCCACTGTGCTGATAAACTTGCAAAATAGCTTATATATTAAAATACTTACTTACGTACCTACATACATGCCTATGCACATACGACATGAGTAACGGTCGCCATCCAAAATATCAATTTGTTTTACATACTGCTTGTGCATTGGTTAGTTGTTACTGTGATCTGCTTTGCTCTTCATCGCACAGCCGTGATCATATAGTTGGCATGTACGCGTTTACCTACTCATGTATGTCGGTATGTACACATACTGATTGTTGTTTATTTGTAATATTTAAGCTGGTTGTCAACGAAGTAGAGTGGTGATGAATTGCTTATATATTAATTTAACATACGCGCTATGATTTCAAGAATTGTTCGTAGTTATTACGTTGCTTATACATTATTCTTATATATTGTAAGAACTGTACATTATGATAGAATTTTATAGTAGATGTTAAGTTAAGAAAACAGACAAGAAAACATTGTACATGCTGCGCACAGCTATAAAAGGCGAAGCATTCCGCACAAACGAGGAGTTCCTGTGCAGCCGGCGTGGAGGTAAGTCATTTATAATATTAAATTTATTTTGTCCGCTTAGCTTCATATTGGGAAGCATTTGTGCTGGTTAGAAGAGAATTTATCAGCTAAACGGGATTGAAATCCCTACCTGAGGATATATTCTTTGCTCACCAACACCGCGTTGTAAAGACACTTGTCCGAGCCACTCCCTGCGTTTAGCTTCATGTTGGGAAGCATTTGTGCTGGTTAGAAGAGAATTTATCAGCTAAACGGGATTGAAATCCTTACCTGAGGATATATTCGTTGCTCACCAACACCGCGTTGTTAGACACTTGTCCGAGCCACTCCCTGCGTTTAGCTTCATATTGGGAAGCATTTTTTTTTTCTTGGACCAGCACTCAGGGGATGACCCCTACATATGCGATGCATTGTGCCAGAACTAGGAAAGTTGGTTATGGGAAGGAGGATAGAGGGAGTAGTGTTTGTGGACGTTCGATTTGAACCTCCCCAAGTTAAAACTGACAGGAAAGACCTCTGCTGGAAGTTTGTTCCACATACGAACCGTTCGGCCAAAGAACGAATTCTCTCTGTTATGCGTGGTGCGATTCACTGACAACTCAACCTATGTGAAGAGCGGGTAGCTCGCAGAAATAAACGGTTATCCGGCACAAGCTCCCTTATTTCACCAGAACACATTCCGTTGTAGTATCGGTAGAACAGTGAAACACACCCCACGTTGCGTCGATGCTCCAGTGAGTCAATAGAGTTGGCTACCCTACTGTCACCGATGAGCTTCTTCGCTCTCTTGTACGCGGTCGAGCAACTTCAAAACAGACTTTGAAGCACCGGCCCATACATGAGAGTTGTATTCCATCTTTAGTCGGATGTAGGTGGTATATATATTGAGGAGATCAGTTGGGGTGAAGTATGTCTTACACCGTCTTAAAAAGCTGAGACACTTGAAAGCTTCTTTTGAAATATGAAAAATGTGATCTGTCCATCGAACTTCACACTGTATTTTCATACCAAGAACATCAAGAGCTTCTGATTCCCCAATACCTATACCATCCATAAACACGGATGGCGCAGAACCTTCGACCAGCCGCCTATGCGTAAGCACGCAGCACTGCGCCTTATGAGGGTTAAAGTTAACCCTGTTCGCGAGGCCCCATTCGGAGATTGACACGAGATCACTTGTGAGTGACTCGTTTATCCTTTGTCTCCTGGAGTCAATCTTCTCCAGGCTTGGCCGGCTGGTGAAAGAGAAAGAATGGATAATGCTGCTATCATCTGCGAAAGAGTAGATAGGGTTTGAAGTTTGACATAGAAGGTCATTTATAAAGATGAGGAAGAGAGTAAGAGATAGAACGGAGCCTTGCGGCACCCCTGAATTTACCTTGAACTCGTTTGATGAGACCCCGTCTATAACAACTCGTATAGTGTGGTCCCTGAGGAAGCTCGCTATGAAGCGAGAGAAATCATCACCGACACCAAAAGCAGTCAGTTTTGACAGAAGTGCATCATGCCACACTCTATCAAATGCTTTTGAGATATCTAGAGTCACCACCTTACTCTCGCCGAAATGGTGAATCGAATTGCACCATTTTTCTGTTAACAGAGCGAGCAGGTCTCCTGTAGAGCAAGCTTTGCGAAAACCATACTGCCGGTCGTTAAGTAAGGTGTTGGTCTCCAGATACCTTACCAGGTGGAAGTTGGTCATACTTTCCATGACCTTGGAAATTGCAGAACAGACTGCAATTGGGCGGTAATTTTCGGGGTATTGCGCCTCTCCCTTCTTAGGGATCGGCGTTACATTGGCTAACTTCCAACACATCGGAACAGACTGCAATTGGGCGGTAATTTTCGGGGTATTGCGCCTCTCCTTTCTTAGGGATCGGCGTTACATTGGCTAACTTCCAACACATCGGAAATTTACCGGCATGGTACGATGCACTAAATAGCTTAGCCAATGGACGCGCTAGCGTCGAAAAACACTGCTTCAAGACCAGTGCTGGAATGCCATCCGGCCCAGGAGACTTGTTTATGTTGAGATTCGCTAAAACCTTTTTAACTGCACGTGGTAGGAAGAATATTCTTGGCATAGTAACTGATACTCTTTCCACCACGGCCAATTGCTGATTACTACCTGGCAAGCAAGAATTACCTGCAAACATCTCAGCCAAAAGGTTAGCTTTATCAACAGGTTCAGTGAATATTTGATCATCCCTTAAAAGAGTTGGAATTGATGAACTAGCTTTATCCTTTACTGTTTTAACGAATGACCAGAAGCTTTTACTACATCTCGTGGCGGTAAGAACTTTAGCACGAAGGCGCTGCTCGTATAAAGCTTTTTCACGCCTTAGCACTCTGGCACACGAAGATCTCGCTTGTTTGCGCAGCGCATCAGTATTTGCGTTTTTGGTATTCCGCCAAATACTGAATGCTTCCTCTCTGGATCTGATTGCCTCTTTGCAAGATTGGTTAAACCAAGATTTTTGTCTCGGCTTAACCGAAATTTTTTTGGATGGGATGAAGTATTTCATTCCCAGCAAAATTATATTTCCAACCATTTCCGCCATTAAATCGATATTTTTATCTAAGAAACATAGTTTCCAATTGAAAGTACGATAGAATTCGTTGAGCTCTGCCCAACGAGCTTTTTCGTATACGTATTTTAAACGTTTCGGGGCTGTGGGTGAAACGTTTCGAAGTGCCGAGAACGAAAAAGAAGCGGAGATGATACAATGATCCGAATTACCGAGAGGTGCACTGACGTTCATTTCATACTTTTGGGGGTGTGAAGTTAGGAACAAATCAAGCGTATTTAGTTGGTGCCCTTCAACACACGGTATATGTGTTGGTTCATTCACTAGTTGCGCTAAGTGATTATGCGCGGCGAATAACTCAACATATTGTGTGGCTCGAATGGCGAAGCCACGATGAGTTGTGGACATTGAAATCACCAGCAATAACAATTTCACTGTCCGGACAACTTTCGAGGATTTTTGCTATAGAATCGGAAAGGGAATCGAAGCCCGATAAAGTTTGTTCCCTTCCCGCGTTTGGACTTTTATAAGGGAATCCGATATGCAAACTATGTGCCCTGATCTTGAATTTAGCCCAAAGGCAGCTAAATTCTGGATCATATAAGCCTAGTGATTGCTGGCTTTGGTACACAACATCATTGCGTATATATAATGCAAGACCGCGATGAAAGTTAAAAAGGGACAGAAGTTGATACCCAGGCACATAAAAATCCTGTGGGTCAGCATCCTCAGATACCTGGGTTTCACTTAAGGCTAAAACATCCGGCCGATAGAGACAAACGTGAGCATAAACTGAGAAGAAGTTCGCTCTCAAGCCTCGTATGTTGCAGAAGTCAATTCTGAATCTACCTGACATGAAATAAGTCAAGGGAAATCCAAATAGTCGTCTATTTTGTTAATATTGATTCCAAAGATGGTGATTACTGCTTTTCAGTGGCTACCAGGTGGTCAGTGCTATACCTTCACCACCAGGCAGCCAAACAGCAACCTCCAAGCCGGAATCAACAATACAAAATTATTATTGTTAGATAGGGGAGGGGGAGAGGCACAATCGCAGAAGTGGACATAAAAGCCCTGAGCTGGTCACTTTGTTCCACGGTGCCATCACTGTTACAGATGACCGTCACTGATAAACACAAAAAAAAAACTGCCGTTTATTTTCCTTCAATTTATTGTTATTTTGTTTTTGTTGTTTTATTTGTTATTAAATTGTATCGATTTTTTTTTTGTTTTCTTGTTTTAAATTTTAATTGTATTTTTTTGATTTGGTATTGTTGGTATGTATGTTGCTTTTCTTTGTAAAATTGTTTTATTTTATTAATGTGCATGTAGTTTTATGTTGATATTTTTGTTTTTTGTTTCAATTAAACACAAATAATTTTGGTAAATATAAATAACAAAACAGTAGACGTGCGGACTACAAAAAGAAAACGCGTGCGGACGGAACGAAGCACAAACACTCACTTTGTGAAGGTTAGAAGTGAATTACCGCCTAAACGGGATTGAAATCCCTAGCTGGAAGTTATAACGTGCCGTTACAAATACCCTCACCCAATACCACCAGTAAAGTATGCTGGTTAGTATATTTATTGCATGTACTCACAATAAAACGCTTTACTGAGCAATACTGCATAAACAAGAACAAGTACACTTACCTAATAACAACCAGTAACACAAGAAAACACATGTACGCACATACATACATAACAACACCAAGCAAATCACATTGCTAACCAGCACAAAACAAGTAACACAAGAAAACACATGCACGCACATACATACATAACAACAACTGAACAAAGAACATTGCTAACCAGCACAAAACAAGTAAACACATGCACGCTCATACAAAATACATAACAACAAACGAGCAAATGTAAGCAAACAAAACATAACATTGCTATAATTCTCAGTGGCTTCATATGATAACAAGGATAGGTAGACAAGGTTTGCACACAATCGGGGAGCAATTAACGATATCGTACGAACGATAATTACAAGAAGAATATTCTTGAATTGTCGTCCGAGAGCTTTACCGATTCTTGTTCAAGTATTAATAGTTAACCAAATTAATTCGTAGTATTGCCGATTACAAGCCTCCGAATACTCTTGTAGTCGTACTAATCCGTAGCCGAGCTCAAGCCTCCGAATACTCTTGAGTTCGTAGTGTTGCTGATTACAAGCCTCCGAATACTCTTGTAGTCGTACTAATCCGTAGCCGAGCTCAAGCCTCCGAATACTCTTGAGTTCGTAGTTCGTAGTGTTGCCGATTACAAGCCTCCGAATACTCTTGTAGTCGTACTAATCCGTAGCCGAGCTCAAGCCTCCGAATACTCTTGAGTTCGCAGTATTGCCGATTACAAGCCTCCGAATACTCTTGTAGTCGTACTAATCCATAGCCGAGCTCAAGCCTCCGAATACTCTTGAGTTCGTAGTTCGTAGTCTTGCCGATTACAAGCCTCCGAATACTCTTGTAGTCGTACTAATCCGTAGCCGAGCTCAAGCCTCCGAATACTCTTGAGTTCGTAGTTGATAATTTCTAACCCGAATACAACTTAATATTACCTGTCTGACTCCATTAGTAGCCCGAACCACAGACGAGTGTTATCAGCCTAAGTACCCGAGCGGTGTAGCAGAGGAATCAGCGCAGCCCCGATACTAAAAATTTAACCCACTAGCTTTAAGATCGTCTAAGTAGTTTAAGTTTCGTTCCAATAAACATTTTGTTCCCGAATATATACATCACCTAAAATATTCGTGTTTTTATTGCCAAAGGAAGTAGACCTTTGATACGAACCTGGAGCGGCTGGAAAAATAAACTACGTTACAAAGTATATTCATTACTCACCAACACCGCGTGAGACCTTATCCGAATCGCTTCATATTGGGAAGCATTAGTGAACGTTAGGGGTGAACTGCTATCTAAACGGGATTGAAATGCCTACCTGATAGTACGTTCACTGCTCACCGACACCACGTGTAGTCAGGCCGGCAAAACCTCGTAAAGTAAATACGTCATTGGCCACCGTGCCACCCGCCACGCCGCTGCAATCATCATCACTTCGTCGAAGCCCAGTTGTCTACAATAAAGAGCCCAATTAATTCAATCTCTGGAGTTTAATTTTCATTTCCCTGCAAAATTAAAAATTTATGTAACGACCCTGGACGCCGCTGAGCCATACCCCAGCATACCAGCGGAAACGTGTCGTTCCACACCATAGCGACATACCCAGTTGTTGACGGATGCATTTACAACTGTCTTTGCTTCTTGGTTATGTATAGCATATACGTCTGGCCATTTACTGAAATAGTCCATTACCACAAGAACATAACGATTTCCGGCTTCAGTGAAAAGGACCTGCTACATCCATTGCGACCCACTCGAATGGGGCTCCTGAGTTGTATTGCTGTAGCTGCCCCGGCTTCTTCTTACTGGGCCTTTGGCTGCTGTGCACTGTGGGCAGTTTGCTATCCAGTCGGCTTGTTGACATCCAACCCAATAAAAACGCTGCTTCAGTTTCTCAAGTGTTTTTGTTAGTCCAAGATGACCGCCACTAGGTCCATTGTGAAATTCTTGCAAAATTTTACTTATTACTTATTTTGGAGTATGGCACAACTATTAAATTTGAAGTTGTTTTGCCATCTACACTTTCCCATACGCGGTATAGGCACCCTTTTATTACCTTGAGGCTGTTCCACTGAGCCCAATAAAATTTGGCGAGTGGGCACTCAGCCGAAATTTCATTCCGGGACGGTCTTCTGTCCTCCTCTTTGGCTGCTATAATTTTCCCCAGTATACTGTCGTCCCTCTGTGCCGCTGACCAGTCTTTATCAGAGTCGATGTGCATTTGCCGAACATCAACAACGCCTTCCTTTTGTTCGGTTTTAACGCAATGTTTACACTCTAAACAGCAGGGTCTTCTTAAAGAGCATCCGCATTGCTATGTTTTGTGCCCCTGCTATGCTCAATACTGAAATCGTAGCTCTGCAATCCACCTTGCCACTTGCCCTTCAGGATTTTTAAACTGCAATAACCATCTCCGTGCAGAATGGTCAGTCCTTAATGTAAAGTGTTGACCATACAGGTACTTATGGTAATGTTTAATGCATTCCAATACTGCCAGAAGCTGACGTCGTGTAACACAGTAGTTCCTCTCAGGTTTTGAGAGTACACGGCTATAGAATCCTATGACTTTCTCAGTGCCATTAACTACTTGAGATAGCACGCCCTCAATGCAATAGCAGCTCGCAATATTCAGCACAAATTTTTCTCCAGGTATGGGATACGCTAGTACTAGTGACGTACACAATAATTATTTGAGTTTCTGGAATGCCTTTTCCTGTGGCTCATCCGAATGGTATGGTCTAGACTTCCTTGTCAGCTCATGCAGGCTTGCAGCTACACTGGCAAAATTTGACACAAAGCGTCTGTAGTATGTACAAAGGCCCAAAAAGCTGCGCAATTCATGAAGATTATTAGGTTGATGGCAGTCCCTTACTGCTTGTATTTTATCTTCATCTGTTGAGATTCCGTCTGCTGTAACACGATGCCCCAAATACTTTATTTCTTTCTGGAACAATGCACATTTCTTCAGGCTGAGTTTCAGTCCAGCTGATGATATCCGTTGAAGAACTTGTAGTGTATGTGCACTTATGCACATCACTGTAAATAAAATAAGTTCAATAGAATTTTAAGTAAAAGAAAAATTCTGTTTGGTCAGCACAAATCGTAAGTTCAATGAAATCATTTGTTGATGTTTAAATTTTCAATGCCAGTGTTTAAGAATTGAAATTTGATAAATATGTTTATCGTGAGAATTTGGAACTATGGCAAATTGTCACCAAGTACTATTTGTGTGAAATAAATTTTTTAAAATCGTATTGATTATTTTTGACTTTTATAAAATTGCTGACCAATATAATATTTTACTATATAAGCCATGAATTTTGTTTAATAAAACCAGAATTAATCTAAAGGCAGAACAGAACACTTTGTTTTTATTTCTGATTTTCAAAAGGGCATTTTAATGCTCAGATAATGCGGCAGGAGTGCTAAGACAATACTCACTTAGACAAAAATACATCCTTTTTACTAAATATAAAATAACATTATATGGCGATCCTGCAAATTTAATTTGGGATCCTGTCATTTTAACCGATCCTTCAGAAAGTGGGAAGAATACGTACCACTTCCAATAACTGAAAACCAAGAGCAGCCAGCAAAATACACACCGACACCAAAGTTAGCTGACCCTAAACCGATAACAATAGACGAATATAGGCGAAAGCAGGCGAAGAGCAAAAAAGAGAACAAACCACTCAACCAATCTGCCTATAAACCAAAAAACGAGGAGGTAAGAAGAGAAGGTTTGAACAGACGTGTGCCAACCTCCAACGTATTATAAACATAGCCAAAGGGAGTCAAAAGAAAAAACTAATAAACGAGTTGGACACATTAAAGAAGAAAGGCTGGAGAGACTAAAGCTAGAAACTTTCGAGGTAACAAAAGAAGACAGAAGAAGACTCGTTTTGGACAATATAATAATGGGGATAGCGGATACCAAGCTAGAACAAACATCCAACACCTATGCGGTAAATGATGATGAATTGATTAAAAAAAAAAATAATATTTACATATAAATATATTTTATACTTATGGAACAAATTATTGAAGAACTCCGTTTTGTTTTTTGTAATGTATATTGTAAAATATAATTTTTTATTCAACATTTGTTTTATAACTACTAGTTTTTAAGTTCTCATGTTAGTCATAGTCTGGAAGGTTTTGTGACCATAGACTGAAACATTTAAATAAATAGCAGTGGTGTTCAAAAATTAAAGTGAAGATGTATTGGCGAGAGACTTTGCCCATCAAACATAATGTCAAACGCTTAAAATAAGAAAAAAATACAGAGTTTTTGCCAAATATAAACAACTTATTAAATGAATGTAATTTTAGTTTTAAGAAAAAAACATCGGGGACAGTAAATAGCAGTTATCAATATTAAAGTATAGAACAGTTATATTGAGAAAAAACAAAAATAAATATTTTTAAACCTGTTTTTTATGTAAGATTAAAACTTGTATCATTCCTCATTATAATTTTTAAAATCGCTTTGAAAATTTTAAATTAAACATTCCATGTTAATAATTGCATGACAATTGCGAGTTAGTAAAATATTTTTTAAGTTCAAAGAAGTTATTTTATTTCGCTGCTTAGAACAAACATTTTTCAAGTTTGAAAAAATTTGTTCACATAAGTAAGTAGTGGAAAAAAATTATAAGTATTTTAAATAAATTTTTTTGAGCTGGGGACATATTGCAACATCTAAATTTTTCCAAAACTCCGGACTTCTAATTTTATCGAAATCTTTTACTTCAGATCTAATTCAATTTCGACTTTAACTTTCGTGTTCAATTGTAATTGAATCGCTTGTGTTTGCCATGCTTCGTCCAACAAGAAGCAACAACAATGCTTAATAAATTTCTGAAATAAAATGACAACGACCATACGCATGTGTTCTCATCGCTTGCTCAACGACGACTGAATTAAAATTTTTATAAGAGCATAACAAATGTGTGTAAATTTTTTAAACAATTGTTCTATGGGCTGAACACCACTGCTGTATAGGTTTACGGTTGTTCTGAGGTTTTTTCCGTGGTTAACTACGTTGCTACTTCCTCTGTGAAGGCATAGGTCGTATACAGTCAGACACAGTAACGGAATAAACTCAAAGAAACAAATAATAGTTCATTCTACGCCAAATTTATTGCTCAAAGTTGGTAATTTATGGATGTAATATTCATCCACTGATTACCAACAATGTGCGATGATAAGCAAAAGCACAGAAGAACAATAAAATCAGCTACAAAATGTAAGTAAAAATTGTTAATATACATTTTTATAAAACTTATAATTCTAATGCGTAATGGGATGCAAGGAAGGACTGAGGCTACACCTATTTTCTAAATATCCGACCAGGTGAGTCAATTGTGTGCATTTTATATAAAAATTCTACACTTATGAATGCGTTACAAAATTTTTATCATTCGTTTCATCAGGAGCCGGACTGGTGTTTAAGAAGGTGAACATCCAATTAAAATTGGTGTTCACCTTCGAAAAGCTACAGCGGCAAAG
This sequence comes from Linnaemya tessellans, assembly GCA_951800035.1. Classification (NCBI taxonomy): domain Eukaryota; kingdom Metazoa; phylum Arthropoda; class Insecta; order Diptera; family Tachinidae; genus Linnaemya; species Linnaemya tessellans. The sequence goes on along the minus strand of OX637533.1, from coordinate 85,632,733 downwards.
CAAGCCCCATCAGAAAGACTGTCACCATGAAAGCAAAACCCATCAAAAAGATACCAGCAAGCAAACCAAAAGCACTCAAAGCTAAAAGTTCTATAGCAGCGAAACCGAAAAAGATGACCCTTACAAAAAACCATCAGCGAAAATGACCCCATGAAGCAAGTCAATTGCTTTCGCTTCAATTTAAACTGTTTTTCGACAATCGAAATTAAAAAAAAACCCTTCTAAGGGCTACAATATATTTTAAAAGAGCTCAATTTACAAACAACCTGAAACTAAACAATTCACAATATAAAATTTTTTATTATTTGTAGACACAAAATCGGCTACCTCTTTTTGAAATTAATTTTGTAGCCCTGAAAAGGGCTGTTTGTTAAAAAAAATTAACATTCCTGAATCAAAGTGGTCCGAACAGATGGAAGATGTTGCCGAGAACTTCCTCTTACAAATTTCCCTCCATATTTTGCGTTTGCGTTCATCACTGGGGACGGTAAAAAATGTTTGGTTCCTTTCTTTTTTCTTTTTACATATGGAACAGCTACGCAAGTTAGTTTTTGCTTTATTTATTTTATTCACTCAAGTTTTGATTTGAATTGTATATTTTAAACTTTTTTCACTTTTCTATGTTTTTATCTCACCAATTTTTTAATTTTTAGCTTCTTTCACAGCACAGACATAAAAAGCACAGGTTAGTTTTCTCATGAAACATAAAGCTTGTAAATAAACATTTGACAGTTGTCCGAAGAATAAACGTGGACAGCTGCGCTAGTAAGAGTACCTGTTTAATCTGCCTTGGTCGCTGCCAGTGATCATTAGTGTGATTTTAATCTAGACGTGTTAACATCGCTAAGTGTTTAGCAGTACAAATACTCGTGTTAATAAAGTAGTAAATAAAGTGTTGCCGCATTATATTTCTAAAAGTAATTGTCTGTGTTTTTAATTTGATGCAATTAAACGAATCCTTGAAGGATTAGTAAAAAGCGCTTTTACGAAAAGGTCTAAAAACGTAACAACATATATATACATATATAAACATATGTATATATATATATATATATATATATATATATATATGTATATATATATATATATATATATATATATATATATATTTATATATATATATATATATATATATATATATATATATATGTATACATATATATGTATATATATATATATATATATATATACATATATATGTATATATATATATATATATATATATATATATATATATATATATATATATATTAATTTTAATTAAAATATATATATTATATTGTATATGTATAGTAATAGGTACTTTATAAATATTTACATTACATGTATCACATCTATATTCTTATGTATAGTACATACACATATCCTTTCTACATATTTTGAAAAACAAGAAACAAAGTCTAAGAATGTAATTTTTTAATTGTTGATTTATATATTTATTTTATGACTAAATTTTATTTAATTTAGAAAAAATATAGATATATATTAACAAATTTCATCATACTTGTCATTATCATAATTTATTTGAAAAAATCTAGCAAAAATGAAAAAATTTAGAAACAAATTTTGCCATTTTTCCCTTAAAAGTAAGTACTAATCATTGACCATTAATTAATTTTTATTGGCTTAATATCATTGCATGTATTTAATTGTTGTGGTGGTGGTAGTTGTTGTAGTTCCAAATTATCCATTGATGTATGAACACTTGCACATTTGGTATTGCAAAGAAAATTATTAAGTTTAGTGGTCTCCAGTTTGGTCGCTGTTACTTGTTTCACTGAAACTCCTGCGCTACTACCACTGCTGCTGCAACTGCTATTGGATGACTTCACTTTGTCGGCATGATTATAGCTATCACTGGATTGATTGTTATGATTGAGAGTTGTAGGCAGATGTACAGCTCCACTGCCATTGTTGCCTTGGCTGTTGGCAACAAATGATATATTAGGCGAGGAAGTATCGATACTATAACTCAACAACATATCAGGTGTTGTGTTATTGACAATATCATTGCCACCACACGAAGTCCCTGAATCATTCAAAGACGCTGCAGTGGAATCATTTTCCACACTTTTAGATTTTTGTAAAATCTGCTGTTGTGAATGTTGCAGTGGTGGAATATTAACATTTTTTTTTTTTAGGAGTAGGACCAGCACTCAGGGGATGACCCCTACATATGCAATGCATTGCGCCGGAACTGAAAACTAGGGGATAGTATTAAGGGTGTCGTATGCACCCTGTAGGGTAAAGCAGTGCGCGAGGTGGCATCCCAATCCGAACAGCTGACCGTCCAATAAAATACTGGGTGACAAGGACAGCTGATTGGATTGGGAATGTAGCGGCTGTTTTTTATTTACAAAAATAAAATGCATAAATAAAAAACCAGGAAAATAAGGAATTTAAAGTATGTCAAGAATGCGGAACGGATTGATAGCGGACGGGAAAGTAAGGAAGTTCTGGAGGGGATATATAATTAAGCAAGTTTGAGATGTGAAGAGAAAATATTGTGCGGAAGGAATTAAAGTCGAAAAAAAAAGAAAAAGTTTTGATCAAGGAAATTTAAAGTTTTAAAAATTGAAAAATTAAAGAAAAGTTTGAAGAAAAAGAAAAGTTGATCATAAAGGAGAAATAAAAGAAGATATTAAATGTTTTAAAGAAAAAGAAGTTTTATATGCAGAAAAATTTAAAAACTTAATGAAAAAAAAACAAAAAACGAAAGAAGATATTAAAGTTTAAAATAAAGAAAAATTAAAGATTCATAGAAAATATAAGGAAAGAATTCAAGTTTTGAAAAGCGGGAAAAGTAAAGAAAAAGTTTTTAAGATATTCGAAGTTGGAGTGGAAAAGTGCGTCCGGGTGAAAGTGGTGGCCAAATAAATACATAAAAATTTAAAGAAAAAGGAAACAGTAAAAATTTAATTATTAAAAGGCAAATTAAATTTAATAATTGAAGAAAAACCTAAAGCAAACTGGTATAAAAAGAAACAAATGCGAAAAGGTGAAGATCGAAACATAAAATATATTAAAAAGAAATAAAGATTTTATTTATAAAATAAAAAGAGCCACAGAATCGACAGAACCCTCCACGCAACGCACGCAACGTGGGAACTGGCCGTCAGCAGCAACAACACAGCAACAGCTTGGAATCACCATCGCCATCTCATCGCATCCCAGAGGAAGAAGACAGGTGCAAGACCCGGACATACGGACGACCTGCGGACGGAAATGAATTATTGTATGTATCATTTATTTTAGTATGGTATTATAAGTAGAAGTAGTTTTTTATTTATCTAGTTTTTATTTGTAAAAATTTTAAGAGTTATAAATTAGGATACTTAACCTAAAGTAAGTTCGGTTGTTTTGAATTTTCTGCTGGTTTTTTATTGCGTAACGCGCAAAGCCCGATAGGTAGAGCTCTTCCTAGGTAGGTGTACGTCGCGTAATTTCGCTCTGTTTTTTTTTGTATTTTATAACCTCTTTTTAGTGTTAGGTATCCTGTTTTGCTTTTTTTATTAGGTGTCATCTCTAAATAAGTTACCATAGGTCTGTAATTATAATTAAAAATGGAAAATGTTTAGTTTAGGTTAAGAGAATTTTTATTTAATAAAAATAATTTTTATAACGTCATGAGAAGAAGCGGCGCAATAATTTCTTATTTACGATCAAGAGAATGATGTGTGAGTAAGTATGACCGGAAGTCAGTAGGAAGGCGGTAGGAGGAGCAGCGGATGTGTCATAGGGGGTAACACAAGGAAAATTGGCAAAGTGTTACCGAGGTAGAGGGAGGCGAGCCATTGCTGGTAACATCCACCAGCCTAAAGTAGCCCTAAAACCAGAAGAAGGGTAACGTGGGTATCTGGGACGGTTTTGTAGGGTAGTATATTGTTTTGTTTCAAGTTTTTGTTAGTTAGAGAAAGTTAGTTCGTTCCATCCGGGTGCATTTCGGGCTCCAACAAATTCCTTTTTGTCTTGTTTCTTGTCAAATTGGCTGGTATAAATTTTTTTTTATTATTATTTTATTTCGTGAGCGACAAAACAGGCTGGTTGGCAAGTACACCACCCCAAGACGGCGAGCTTCAGCCGGAGCGAAAAGCGAGTATACCAGCGCCGCCAACAGTCTGGCAACACCTTCGCCCCGATGGTTGATTGTTTTGTGCCAATCAACCACAACAATGGTTAATACTAACAATAATTAATCAATAATAATAAAAATGGCACCCAACGTGGGGCCCGAAATGAGCCAGGATGGAGTAAATCGAATGTAGAGAGTTTGTTTGTGTAGTCTAGTATTTAGGTCAGATGTAAGTCCCGTCCGAGTCCAAATAAGAGTCCTCGACGCGTTGCGACATCGCCAAACTATTCTACCAAAAATTTATCAGTTTTCTTTTTAGTTTTTATTTTTCAATAAACAATAGTTAGTTGGTCCCATAGTCCGTATGTTTAGTCAGTGTATGTAGCATTGCTACAAATGGCGTGGATTTGGGTCTGGAAGGAGAAGAGATAGTTGGGAGTGTCAGTAGTCACATTTTGACATTAGATCAGCGGAGACGCTTAGATAAGGTTGTAGCAAGTTTCCCTTGTTACACCAAAAAGGGTCTCGGTCGAACTAGTCTAGAGCTACACACAATTGATACTGGTGCGGCAATTCCAGTGAAGGACAGGCATTATCCTGTCTCGCCAGCTGTGCAGAAGTTGATGTATGCCGAGCTGGATAGGATGCTTGATATGGGAGTCATAGAGCCGAGCGAGAGTCCGTGGAGTCATCCGGTTACTCTCGTCCGTAAGGGCGAGAAGAATCGGCTGTGCTTGGACGCTCGTAAGCTAAATGCGCTTACTATCAAGGACGCCTATCCGCTCCCGCATATCGAAGGTCTGCTCAGTCGGCTAGGGGATACATATTTCATTTCAAGTGTCGATTTGAAGGATGCCTTCTGGCAGATTCCTCTGGAACGTTCAAGTAGAGAAAAGACTGCATTTACGGTACCTGGGCGACCACTTTACCATTTTACGGTAATGCCTTTTGGGCTGTGTAATGCTGCCCAAAGGTTGTGCCGTCTAATGGATAAGGTGATCCCCGCGGCGTTGCGTGATCGAGTCTTTGTCTATTTGGATGATCTATTGGTAGTCGCGCCAGATTTCTATACACACCTGGAATTATTAGAACAAGTGTCAAGTTGTTTAGAGCGGGCTGGATTGACGATCAATGTGTCAAAATCGCGCTTCTGCTTTAGGGAGCTCCGCTATCTCGGCTATATTGTAGGTGGTGGCAAATTGAGGGCAGATCCGGAGAAAATAAGCACCATAATGAACTTTGACTACCCGAAGACTATACGTCAGGTCAGAAGTTTTATGGGGGCCGCCGGTTGGTACAGGCGCTTCATCCCTGATTTTGCTACTATTTCGGCACCTATCTTCAATACCCTGAAGAAGTCCAAATCCTTCAGTTTTCCGGACGAGGCAAGAAAGGCGTTCGATTTGTTGAAGACCGCTCTCACCACCAGTCCTGTATTAATGCATCCCGATTTTAGTAGGCACTTTTACATCCAGTGCGATGCGTCGGATGTAGGGACGGGGGCAGTACTTTTTCAGAGGGATGATTCAGACGGTGAACACCCGATTGCGTTTTTCTCGCACCGCTTGACGTCCGCTCAGCGAAATTATTCGGTGACTGAGAGGGAGTGTTTGGCTGTCGTACTAGCCATAAGAAAGTTTAGGCCTTATGTTGAATTGATGCCCTTTACTGTAATTACTGATCACAGTAGATTGAAATGGTTGATGGGACATAAGAACCTGAGTGGTAGGCTAGCGCGGTGGAGCCTGCACTTGCAATCGTTCTCCTTTGTCATCGAACACCGGCCAGGTTCCAAGAATATCGTTCCTGATACTCTGTCCCGCTACAATGTGGATGAAATCTCAGAAGAAGTATCACAACTAGTTGATTTAGAATCTAAATATTTCAAAAGCCCAGAATACCTACAGCTTATAGAGAAGATCCGGGAGGACGTCGAACGGCTACCTGATATGAAGGTATTAGGCAACATGGTCTATAAACGTACGATGCCATACAACGGGGTGACTATGTGTGAGGATTTTTCATGGAAGCTATGGATTCCAGCCGAACTGACCACAGGAATCATGGAGAGATGTCACAACCCGCCGCAATTTGCTCATGGGGGGGTTGGCAAAACAATAGCTCGCATAAAGGAATACTTTTATTGGCCCAACCTTAATAGTCAGGTGAGGTCGTTCGTTGCCAGTTGTCAGGCCTGCAGGGAAACCAAACCTGCTAATCAAACTTTGAGACCACCTATGGGGTTAGAAATCGTTTCGGAACGTCTATTCCAGAGAATATTTGTTGACTTTTTGGGGCCTTATCCACGCTCCAAAAATGGCAATTGTTATATTTTTATAGTTCTTGACCATTTAACAAAATTTGTGTTGCTAAAGGCGATGGCTAAGGCCAGCACTAAAAACGTAGTAAGATTCTTAGTAGGGGAAGTTTTCCATAAATTTTGTAGTGTCCGATAATGGTAAGCAATTTATCAGTAAGGAGTTTCAGGACTTACTGAAAAATTTCGGCGTGAGACATGTACGCACTGCTATACACGCACCGCAGGCAAATGCCTCGGAACGTGTTAATCAGTCAATATTGGCGGCGATACGTTCTTACTTGCAGGATGATCATACGGAGTGGGACAAATATCTCACAGAGATAGAGTTCTCCCTACGGTCATCGGTGCAAACGTCTATAGGGGTTACACCATATTTCGCGCTCTTCGGCATGAATATGGTGTCTCACGGTAGCATTTATAAAATAGCTAGAAAACTTCAGGCGTTAAGTGATCCTGAGCTGAACGTTTTACCCAAAGCGGATAAGATGGACCTCATCAGGCAGAATATTAAGGATAGTATGCATAGGGCATACCTACGTGGGGAGAAGTCTTATAATACACGGTGTCGGCAGGTAAGATTTATTCCAGGACAGGAAGTTTACCGTCGCAATTTTCAACAGAGCGATTTTAAGAATAACTTTAACGCGAAACTTGCACGTAAATTTTTGAAATGCCGTATAGTGCGTCCCATAGGGAACAGCCTATACGAGTTAGAAAACCTTTACGGGAAATCGTTGGGGGTATTTCACGCCAAGGACTTAAAGCCATAGGCTTTAAGGTTCTTGGTGGGCTTAGTCCCAGCGACTACCACGCGCGCAAACACGCACGTCTGAATAACTTTTTGTTCACCGAAAACCCGTTTAGTACTTTTATATGGGCGTGTGTCTATATATATATAGGTATATTTTTTTTGTTGCATATTCCAATCGATGGTTTGCTCAGCTTAGCCAAAATGAAATATTAATTATTTTGCCCGCGACGTTAGCCAACGTTTCTAAGCTAATCACATTTGTAATTGTCACCACTCTATTAGTGGAACCTTATGATTATCCCGGGGAACTGTGCCATAAAGGACTAAAGGTTCTTAGGCACTTAGAGTGGCAACGTTCATCTGAGTCCGATCTTACGGCGAGTCAGGACAAAAGATAACCAATAGATACACCAACCTTGGCGCGCAAGGATTGATGTTTCATTAAGGCGTGGACGAGTAGAGCATCGAAGTAATGGGCAACATACCGGTATACGTGAGCATTTGAACTGCAGGTAATACTTTTACTTTTGCAATACACTCCCATATATAGTCAAACATCTTTAGATTGAGAATTGTACGCGAAGAACAAGAGAGACAATTAATTTGAGTCAACCGCAGAGGTAAATAGGCATATTGTGAGAAGAGCCGGTACTCATCTGTCGCAAATATAATAGGCCAACTCATAGAAAGCTAGCCGGCCTTAATATTGCTAAATATATATATATATATATATATATATATATATATATGTAGGTATATATATATATATATATATATATATATATATATATATATGTATGTATGTGTATGTATATATATATATATATATATATATATATATATATATTGCGATAAGAACAATCTACTTGGAACGAATTATATATGGCATTATTACCCTGTTACTGTTTTCCCGACCTAATTCTATTAGCTGAGTTTTTTATTTATTCCGTTAAATATATATTTTATTTAATTTTTTTGTTTATATACACTACGCCAATAAAAATTGGTTAAGGTGGCGCTATATTTATATAGGCGCTCATGTATATGTATATATGTATATATATGTATATGTGTATGTATATATATGTATATGTATGTATATATATGGATGTGTGTATATGTATGTATGCATGTATATGTGTATATGTATGTATATATATATATATATATATATATATATATACATATATATATATATATATATATATATATATATATATATATATATATATCTTTCTTCTACTATATAAAAATAAGTTGGGTTTTCCTTCCTGACGCTATAACTCCAGAACGCACGAACCGATTTCCACGGTTTTGCATTCGTTGGAAAGGTCTCGGACTCCGCGAGGTTTATAGCAAAGAAAATTCATGAAAAATTTCAACAGAAAAGCGGGAAAATCTTTTTTCACATACAGCGCCATCTCTGATACATAGCATGTACAACAAACCAATATTTTAAGTAGATGGCGCCGGTACGTGATACATTGTTTGACAGCTACTCATTGTTCTCTGCTCAGTTAATTTCATGTGACAAACCAGTATTGTGTTACGGAGTTTTTGAACTCTGGAGTTACCGGGATTTCCACCACATAACTTGCAACTCAAAGTTGGTACAGTTATTATGATACTGCGTAATTTGAATCCACCGCGACTTTGCAACGGTACTCGACTTTCGGTAAAAAGACTCATGCCGAATTTGATTGAGGCAACCATTATTAACGGAAAGTACGCAGGTGAAAATGTATGTATTCCTCGAATACCAATGATTCCGACTGATCTTCCGTTTGACTTCAAACGATTGCAATTTCCAGTTCGCCTTGCGTTCGCAATGACAATTAACAAGTCGCAAGGACAATCGCTTACTGTTTGCGGAATAAATTTAGAAGATCATTGTTTTTCACATGGGCAGTTATATGTACGTTGCGTGTTCACGAGTTGGGAAACCATCCGCTTTGTTTGTGTTAACGTCAGATCAAAAAACAAAAAATGTGGTTTACCAAAGAGCACTTCAATGAAACGGATAGTTTGCGGACACATATAACGCTTCGATTCAGTATTTACTTTGGATTCACTTTCATTTACTTAGAGAAGTTCAACTAAATAACACTTCATTTTTGTAATCGAAATGAATTCATTACTGTTGTGCAATGAAATAAAATTTTTCCTTTTCAAATATAAAACAAACAAAAAATTTTTCTTCATCTTTTAATCACCAAATGAAATGTTACATAAAACGGAGACATCTGGTGGCGAAACGGCGTTCGCCGGGTTTGCTAGTATATATATATATATATATATATATATATATATATATATATATGGATATGTATGTGTGTATATGTATGTATGCATGTATATGTGTATATGTATGTATATATTATATATATATATATATATATATATATATATATATATATATGTATTTTATATGGATATGTATATGTATGTGTGTATGTAGGTATATGTATGTGTATATGTATATAGGTATGTATATATATATATATATATATGTATATACATATGTGTATGTATATATGTATGTATGTGTATATATATGGATATGTATGTGTGTATGTGTGTGTGTATGCTGGCGTGTGGGTGTCTGTTGTGTGCGTTTAGGTGCTTTACAAATGGTGTTCAGCACACAGGACCGTACGTGCACGTGAGTCACGCAAGGTGAGCTGACCAACAAAGTGCCGTCACTGGTATTTGCAAAAGCTTTCGTTTGCACACACACACACGCGCACAGGTTTGCATGCGCCATATTTCAATATATATATATATATATATATAGATATATATCCATATTTTAGTTTTATTTTTAGTTTTATTTACTACTATTATTTGCACTGTACTTACGTTTTCCATTGGGATGGATCCGCAGAGTTCTGCACCGATGAGATGGGATTTTCCACGTTGAGTAAGCTGCAAGGAAATAACATTAAGTTGATTGAAGATTTCAATAAAATAAATTCAGGCTTACCTTACTAGATTGTAAATGGCGACGACCACCGTTAGCCGCAGGAGGGACAGCTTGTGAACGTTAGCTTGGCAATGGGAATTAGTTAGATAGGTTTTTGGTAACAACAAATGTAGCTACTTACCTGGTTAGTGAACCCATAGCCGCAGGCACCCATTACAAACCTTGATATGGATGATCTGGAAAATGTATAGAAGCAGAATTAATAGCTAAATTAGAATAAATATAATTAATAAATAGTTTTAAACAAAACTCACCTTTGTTGTTCCCTTCCTCGTTGTTAGTGTTTAAGAAGGTAGTCAGCTGTCGCCATGATATAGTTAAATGTAGTTGCCACATCGGTAGGAAGTGTTAGGAAATTCGCCGTGGTGTCAGGGATTGAAGAACACCCAGGGAGATTCCAGCCGGTGATGAGACGGGGCAGTGTGGCATTCTAGCGTTTTTGTTTCGAAGTATGTAGATAGATGTTCGAGAGACTTCCCTCTAATTCTCGGACCATAGAAGGTCACGACAATGATGTGGTTTCTGTCGTATGCACCCTGTAGGGTTAAGCAGTGCGCGAGGTGGCATCCCAATCCGAACAGCTGACCGTCCAATAAAATACTGGGTGACAAGGACAGCTGATTGGATTGGGAATGTAGCGGCTGTTTTTTATTTACAAAAATAAAATGCATAAATAAAAAACCAGGAAAATAAGGAATTTAAAGTATGTCAAGAATGCGGAACGGATTGATAGCGGACGGGAAAGTAAGGAAGTTCTGGAGGGGATATATAAGGAAGCAAGTTTGAGATGTGAAGAGAAAATATTGTGCGGAAGGAATTAAAGTCGAAAAAAAAAGAAAAAGTTTTGATCAAGGAAATTTAAAGTTTTAAATATTGAAAAATTAAAGAAAAGTTTGAAGAAAAAGAAAAGTTGATCATAAAGGAGAAATAAAAGAAGATATTAAATGTTTTAAAGAAAAAGAAGTTTTATATGCAGAAAAATTTAAAAACTTAATGAAAAAAAACAAAAAACGAAAGAAGATATTAAAGTTTAAAATAAAGAAAAATTAAAGATTCATAGAAAATATAAGGAAAGAATTCAAGTTTTGAAAAGCGAGAAAAGTAAAGAAAAAGTTTTTAAGATATTCGAAGTTGGAGTGGAAAAGTGCGTCCGGGTGAAAGTGGTGGCCAAATAAATACATAAAAATTTAAAGAAAAAGGAAACAGTAAAAATTTAATTATTAAAAGGCAAATTAAATTTAATAATTGAAGAAAAACCTAAAGCAAACTGGTATAAAAAGAAACAAATGCGAAAAGGTGAAAATCGAAACATAAAATATATTAAAAAGAAATAAAGATTTTATTTATAAAATAAAAAGAGCCACAGAATCGACAGAACCCTCCACGCAACGCACGCAACGTGGGAACTGGCCGTCAGCAGCAACAACACAGCAACAGCTTGGAATCACCATCACCATCTCATCGCATCCCAGAGGAAGAAGACAGGTGCAAGACCCGGACATACGGACGACCTGCGGACGGAAATGAATTATTGTATGTATCATTTATTTTAGTATGGTATTATAAGTAGAAGTAGTTTTTTATTTATCTAGTTTTTATTTGTAAATATTTTAAGAGTTATAAATTAGGATACTTAACCTAAAGTAAGTTCGGTTGTTTTGAATTTTCTGGTTTTTTATTGCGTAACGCGCAAAGCCCGATAGGTAGAGCTCTTCCTAGGTAGGTGTACGTCGCGTAATTTCGCTCTGTTTTTTTTTTGTATTTTATAACCTCTTTTTAGTGTTAGGTATCCTGTTTTGCTTTTTTTATTAGGTGTCATCTCTAAATAAGTTACCATAGGTCTGTAATTATAATTAAAAATGGAAAATGTTTAGTTTAGGTTAAGAGAATTTTTATTTAATAAAAATAATTTTTATAACGTCATGAGAAGAAGCGGCGCAATAATTTCTTATTTACGATCAAGAGAATGATGTGTGAGTAAGTATGACCGGAAGTCAGTAGGAAGGCGGTAGGAGAAGCAGCGGATGTGTCATAGGGGGTAACACAAGGAAAATTGGCAAAGTGTTACCGAGGTAGAGGGAGGCGAGCCATTGCTGGTAACATCCACCAGCCTAAAGTAGCCCTAAAACCAGAAGAAGGGTAACGTGGGTATCTGGGACGGTTTTGTAGGGTAGTATATTGTTTTGTTTCAAGTTTTTGTTAGTTAGAGAAAGTTAGTTCGTTCCATCCGGGTGCATTTCGGGCTCCAACAAATTCCTTTTTGTCTTGTTTCTTGTCAAATTGGCTGGAATAAATTTTTTTTATTATTATTTTATTTCGTGAGCGACATAACAGGCTGGTTGGCAAGTACACCACCCCAAGACGGCGAGCTTCAGCCGGAGCGAAAAGCGAGTATACCAGCGCCGCCAACAGTCTGGCAACACCTTCGCCCCGATGGTTGATTGTTTTGTGGCAATCAACCACAACAATGATTAATACTAACAATAATTAATCAATAATAATAATTAATAATAAGGGGACAGATGAGGAAAGATGAGAAGATAGACAGTTTTTTTTTGTAGCTATTTCAACCTTTTACTTCGCCGGCTAATTTTTGCTATAGGGCCGACGAAGGTGGGTGCTGTTACTCTGCTTTTTAGTACATGATAGTGTCAGTCGCCGCCAATTTACCACTGATCTTAGCTTTGCCAATGATTTTTTAGAATTACACATTCACTTCAAATGCATGCCATTATATGTACTTAACCACACAATAACCAAAGCACTTGTATATTTACTCTTAGTAAGTGTAATGCAAATTAATTAACTATGAAATTAAATATTGAAGTCATCTGAATCATAGCCACCACGTACAGATTTTCTGGGACGATTGATACACCTTTTAACACTTTGCTATTCTCCATTCAAGTATGTCGGTTGAGAAATCATCACAATTGGCTCATCACTGAAGATGACTTCAAAGAACTCTTTTTCATCAGCAAGTTCTTTGTAGGTACCGTAACTCTGAAAGAGTTATACAAATTTTGATGAACATTTTTATAAAAATTGCAATAAAAACAGTGAAATACTTACATTTATATACACGTTTGCTTTTCCAAATTCAGCCCTTTTAGTTCTCCAATATGCAGTTCAATAACTGCGTTTAGATTAACTTAAATTGTACCCCTGATTTGGAGGAATTCATTTTTTGTTTCGATAAGTTCATTATGCAGTCTATCCGCCCATTAGGATGCACTAAAGACTAATATGTTTGTTCACATATTTCTTATTCCTAATCATCATTGAGATCCTTTGTTGTGCCTGCAACTTCTACAAGTTAGCCACATTTCATATTTCCAGCCTGAGTAAGTGGTGGTCATTGCAACGATTTTCTTTGATTTAGGTATTTCATTCAACTTTATAAAAAAAAAAAGTAATATCTGTGTGAATTCCAATTCATTGCAAATCTGGGCACGTTTTTATGTTGATTTCTTAACATCATTGACCGCCAGCCACTATTTAGATCTTTGAGAATCGTTGTTTACTGTTTAGAAACAGTTTAATATATTTTTAAAAACACAACACTTATTTGTATGAATTATTTCACATTTTTCCCTAAAAGAAAATATTTGCTTTGTTTTCAACCACAATTGTTTACTTAAGGTGCCTATACACTACATGTTTTTTACATTGTACCTGTCAAATTTTAGATAATTCGGTAAAAACATGCAGTTGGTGACCTCAAAAACTTTGCTTGTGTAAAATACACAAGCAAAAACACAAAACAAATTTTCAATTAGAGCATGTTCTATTTTCTTATGTTCAAACATGTGTTTTCAAATGTCTATGCCATGTGAAAACATTTATCGACGGTTGAATGTCTCCGATTAAAGTATTTGCATTAGTGATAAATTAATTATTTTTATCGAATTTTAAAATTTTAATAACAATGATTTAAAGTATATAACAAGTGTTGATACAAGCTCCATATTTTGCAGATTAAAAAGAAAAAAACTTAAATAAATATTTGTGAAATGAAAAATGATATCATAAAGGTGAGTATATTATATTAAAAGTTTATTCAAAGATTAAAGTATGTTTCGTTGTTTTAGTTTGACTGGCCCAAAGAAGCAGTGCTCCAGTTGATCCAAATGTGGCAAAAATATGAATGTTTGTACAATTCAAAGCACAAATTTTATCACAACAAGCATGCGCGAGTTAAGTTGTCTATTTATTATAGAATTAAAAAAATATTTTTTCCCTGAACGACGTGCGCTCAACTTTTATTTATTTTCTCTTAATTCTAATGAGTATGTCTTAGTGCACATGCTAATTCAAAAACTGACTATTCTCGTGAATAGTTTGTCTTATATATTAAAAATGTAAGTATTGATAAGGATTAGTTACTCATCTTTATCAATATGTTTACAAACTGTTTATTTCTTAAATTACTTTGTTTAGATATTTTATACGTACTTATCATATATTCTTTGTTATATAAAATTGTGTTCTTATCATATATTCTTTGTTATTAAAATGTGTTGTTATCATATATTCTTTGTTACATAAAAATGTGTTATTATCGTATATTCTTTGTTACATAAAAATGTGTTATTATCGTATATCTTTGTTACATAAAAATGTGTTCTTGTCATAACTAAGTATGATAACATTTTCTGCTTAACTTAAGTGTTAGGTTGATTCAATTCAAGGTTACGAGTATCTTTCTTAAAAGATAAAATTTAAATAATCAATCTACATACTCGTGTACCTTAACTTACATATTCGTGTACCTTAACTCTCCTCCTTCTTAAAAAAGATCGCCCCGATCTTTCCTAATTCTACCTAAAACTGTATTATAATATGCGTAGTATAATTCTGCTTGTTTCTTTTGTTTATAGATTAAGAAATATTTATACAATTTTAGTCCGAATATAATTATACCTATAACTGTTACTATTATAAGTAAAGAATAAAAGGTTGATCTGAAAGGATGTTCTTCATATGGAATAATGAATTTTCTAATTGAATCTATATTATTAAATGCATTTTCCTTATCTGATTCTATGATTTTTTCTATTTCAAAATCTTCATGGTGTTTGTTATGTATGGCTTCTACTAATCTATCATGAAGGTTCCTATATAAAATACCATCAATATTAACTTTGTCCGTATATGTAACTAAATGTGTTCCTGTTATTGATTTGTTTTCTACTGTGTGGTCTCCGTCTAATAATATTAAACCTTCATCAATTTCTAATAATGCACTGTTATACTCCTGAATGACTGTGCATTTGCTATTTTTATCTTCAAGAAGTGGAATTATACATGTATCCGTTTCGTTGTTTCTTTGACAAATATATCTTCCTAGATAATTTTCGCAATGGGTGACTCTAATATATTCTTTATTACAATAGGCAATTTGTTCATCTGTTTTGATTTTCCCATGTCGAAAGCTTATAGGTGTGATTTTGAAAAGTTTATAATGATTGTTGAGTATAGGGTATTTATAAATAGCTATAAATAAATCTCCTGTTCCAGCAATATGAACGTCTGCGTATTCTAATATGTTTATTATAGGTACAGTAATTAGTTCATGTTGTATTACTTCCTTTATATCGACAATGTTTAAAGATTCTGTTAAATATTCATTGTTTTTCGCAGCATTAATTGTCCTAACAAGTAGCATAAGTTGGTCATACACCTGTTCTATTATAAGATTATTTGTTAATGTGTGATTGTGTAGTTCGTCAATTAATTTCTCAAATCTTGAATTAACTAGGCGTTGTTTTTGGTTGTTGTTTATTAATTTATTTATTGCTGTTTCCATTTCAATAAAGTCGTCATGATCCGGATTTCCTGTGATAAATTTCAATGCTGATCCTAGAAAGTTTAAGGATCTTGAGTACCGTTTGTGTTCATTTAATTGATCTGCTAAAGCTTCAATCTTCTTTATCCAGATAGTTTCTTGAGCAGTTGGTTTATATTCCTCTGTAACAATCTTCCAATATGGAGTTAAGATTTTCGTCAAATTAGTGACGTGAAAAAGATATGACTGGTCATCATATAAAAGAACGTCATCAGTTCTAGTTAGAACGTATTTCTGATTTTGCAGGTTTTTTAGTTCCATGGTTGCCTTGTTTATTTGGCATACCGCGGCGAGTAATATCAGGTATAATATCATCATTTTTGTTTAAAGTGTAGTTTTTAATATTGTTTTTATGAACTATTACTCCTCCCTTTGTTAAAATCGTGTCCTCACGATCTTCATGAACAATATGTTTTTTGTACTTAGCGTCACTTTTTTTCCTTAAATTCTTTATATTCACTAGAATTTGTTCTCCTTCTGTAAAGGTTCTGTGTTTTGTTCCTTGATTTAATTTTCCTAAAACTTTATCGGACGCTTTTTTTAAATTATTATAAATTTTTTTACTATCAAATTGGATAGTGCCAAAGTGTATTTCACTAGGTTTATGTTGAGTGACTGAATGTATCGTGTTGTTTAGTGCTTTTATAGCTGTAAATAATTCTTCGGTTGAACTCGTTTCATTCTGTATCTTTAATATTCTTGTTAATTCCGTTATCGTTCCATGTTCTCTTTCTATTTGACCATTTGCTGATGATCTGTACACTGGTGTGTTTATTTTATCAATATTGTGTTTTGTGCACATTATTTTTACTGCAGCTGTGTTCAAACATGGTTCGTTATCTGTCATAAGACGTTTGCAATTGGGATAATTATTAATGATAAGTTCTTCTATTTTTTCATCCATATGCGTTTTATCTGAAACTTGTCTCACTACGACGTATTTGGAGAATTTGTCGATAGCGCAAATAAATGTTTTATTTTCATTGTAATATACGTCCATGTGTATGAGCTGATTAGGTTCTGTTGGAATTGTAGCATCTCTCAATGGTTGTTTTATTGGATTTCTTTCGTATTTACCGAAAAGACATGGTGAGCATTTTTTGTTGTATGCTTTGCAATGTTTTCTCATATCGGGCCAGTAACATGTTAATAATATTTCTTTGATATTATTTTTGTAGCCTCTGTGTGCACGATTATGTGTAAATTCAACAATATTACGTTGTTGTTCTTTATCAATAATGTCTTTTAGTTTAATTGGTGTATGTATAAATGTTGTGTTTAAAAATGTATTTTTGATAATAGGAGCTACTTTGAATATAGTTTCTGCTGTCGCATGTACATATAGCTGTTATTCGTTTTGGTATTATCACCTTTTTTAATTCTTCTATCAAATTTTGTTCTGACGTATAATTTATTGTATGTCTTATTCTATTTGGAAAAACTGTACGTGTTCTTACTTCATTGATGTGTTTATTTGGTACTAGATCAATTTGTATACCATATGCATTAAATGGAGTATGAACAGTTTTAAATATAGTTTCTAAAGATGATTCGGCTGAATGTATGGTGTCTTCTGATGTCGTACTTAGTACATTTACAATGTGTCTTGACAATGCGTCTGCTACTACGTTTTCTTTACCTGGCTTATACTTAAGCTTAGCACAATATTCTTCAATTATATTCTTCCAGCGTTTCAGCTTTGTGTTTGGATTTTTATCCGAAATGGAAAATGTTAATGACTGATGGTCAGTAAATATTGTTAAGTCTGGACTTCCGTAGACATAGTTCCTGAATTTTTGTAATGCCCAAATTATGGCTAATAATTCTTTTTCGTTGGTACTGTAGTTTTCCTCAGTACTTGACAAAGTTCTACTAATAAAAGCAATCGGTTTACCTAGTTGTGTTAGTACTGCACCTAAAGCTATGTTTGATGCATCTGTCGTGAGTTCAAATGGTTTATCAACTCTGGGTTGTTGAAGTTCCACTTGTTCCTTTAAACAATTTTTTTATTTATTGAACGCATCTATGGCTGGTTGATCTAATTTTATTATAGTATTTTTACTTTGATTTTTTGTAACATTACCATTTTCTCCTCTCAAATGAACAGTAAGTGGCTTAGCTATTGTTGCATAGTTCTTTACAAACTTACGGTAGTAACCTGTCATTCCTAGAAAACCTCTAAGTTCCTTTAAATTTTGCGGAATGGGCAGTTTATCTATTGCTTCAATTTTTTCTGGATTTGTTGAGATTTTTCCATGCTTAATTACATGTCCTAAATATTCAACTTCTGTTTGAAAAAACTTACTTTTATCTTTGGATATTCTTAGAGTTGCCTTATTTAGGGCTTCGAAGACAATTTCAATATGTTTCATATGCTCATCAGCCGATGATGAATATATTAAAACGTCATCAATATAGACATAAGCAAATTTTCCAATGTAATCACGAAGTATTTCGTCTACGCATCTTTGAAAGATGGCAGGAGCGTTTTTTAAACCGAAAGGCATTCTTTTATATTCATAGTGACCACCTAAGACAGAGAAAGCTGTCTTTTCCTGATCA
The DNA here is from genome assembly GCA_951800035.1 of Linnaemya tessellans. Taxonomy (NCBI): domain Eukaryota; kingdom Metazoa; phylum Arthropoda; class Insecta; order Diptera; family Tachinidae; genus Linnaemya; species Linnaemya tessellans. The sequence goes on along the minus strand of OX637533.1, from coordinate 85,614,197 downwards.
GAATCTTTAATTTTTATTTGATGGAATCCTGATTCCAAATCAAGTGTTGTAAACAATGAGGCCTGTCCTAAATTTTGCAGTACCGTCGTAATATCTGGTATAGGGTATTTATCTGAAATAGTATTTTTATTTAGTTTTTGAAAGTCTACGACCATTCTACGCTTGGGTTGACCTGATTCGTCTAATCCTTTTTTTGGGACTGTCCAAATCGGTGAGTTGAAAGGGCTATTACTTTTTGAAATGATACCTTCATCAAGTAATCTTTTAACTTCCTTATTAACAAATTCATTGTCAGCTATTGGGTATGGGTACTGTTTTGTATAAATAGGATCTTCTGTCACTGTTCTAATTGTCGCTTCCAGTAGATTTGTAAAAGGTAATGGCCCAATGCCATTGTTTTCTTCCATTAAATCATCTATTCTTCTTCTATATTTTTCATATTTTTCATTAACTAAATAATTAATTTTAATTGTTTCCTCTTCCCCTAATTTAAATATCATTTTATCTAAATCTATTTTTCCTTTTAATGTTTTTAATCCTTTGTAACCTAATAATATATCAAAATCTTTTAATTCATCTGTTTCGTAGAAATCTAATATTTTATTAAATATTTGAGCAGTTTGTTTTTTTTCCAAAGTAGATGTACCGTGAATTGAATAAACCTTAACGTTTTCTTTTAAATTTTCAGAGTCACTTAACTTAATTTCTGAATTTACATAGTTATGGGTTGCACCTGTGTCAACTAGTACAAGATAATCTCTATTACCGTCTGACAAGGTGAGACAAGGCAACCCGTGTCTTAGTTTAAATGCTTAAAATTATTTTTCTTTTTACTTACAATATTTGATGAATTTCCAGTTTCTACACACATGTCATCTTTGTCATCTTCCATACATAGGTTATTCACTCGCATAGCTTTTTGATGCTGGTAATTACCACTGGGTTCTCGTTGCCTTTTAGGTATATTGGAGTTGTAGGTACCTTGTTGGTTGAAACTCGATTGTTGCTGGTTATATCGTTGTTGTTGTGTTGATACATTGTTGATCCAAGGTTTTGTTATAAACTGTCGAGTATTTCCTGATGATATATCCATTGGTTCCGGACGAGTATAATTCTGTTGATGATGATGTCCATGTTGCTTAAATGTTGTTATATTTGGACGTCTTTGAAATTCTTGTCTCGATTGGTGCTTCGGACGAACATATCCTTCTTGTCTGGGCTCTTCATAACTTAGATTTAATCGTCTATGTTCATTATCATGCTCAATTGTTCTCGCAATTGCATATGCATGTTCTAGATCCTTAATTTGGTTACCATAAAGAGTGGATCTTATATAAGAGTTTTTAATTCCATCCTTAAATACTCTGACTGCTTCCTGAACAGCTTCTTCCATCATTATCTCAATTGTATTTTTTGGATGACCTGACATCGAAATTTTTGACGTGATGAGAGTCAGGGATCTGTTTATGTCATCATGCTACTGGCTTAGAGTTTTATTGCCTTGTTGAAGTCTTCTCAATTCGTCTTGTAATACATAGATTGGTCTTTGATCTGCGTATGTGTAGTCCAAACGATTTTTTATAGCCTCCCAATTAAATATTGTGTTGTGATTTATAAGGACATCTGATGCAGATCCTCGTATTTTTGTCTTTACTATTGATAAAGCTTCACAATACCTGTTTGAAAATTCATGTTGTTTTATTCCATCCATTAACCTTGAGACGTCTTCTCTCCATGATCGGTATTCTAGTTGATTGCCATTAAACTCAGGCAATGTTTTAAATACATCCAAATTAATTTGTTCCGGGGTATTATATGTCATCATAACGGCTCGTAAGGGTTGTGGTATGCTTGGTTGTAGGTCGGGTGCTTGATTTAATCTTCGTTCAAGTTCCTCATTTTTTTCATTCAATGATTGCATGGTTAGCTGCATACTTGCAATTTGTTGTATCAAAGCTTCCATGTTTATTTGTAGGTTACCAGGATTAGCCATATTTTCTTCTTCCGTTAATCTGTTACTATCGAAAACTTTTTGTCTTTGTTTCTTCATTAATTGTTCACCTTAATTTTTTAATTTAAATTTTCTCTAGAGCACAAATTTACTTTATTGTGGTCAGAGTTTACTTAAATTATTTCTGGAGTCTTGAGTTACTTTACAAGAGTCAGTTTTAGTATCCTTGTTGCGGCAAGGATGAATATCGTGGTCCGCCTCGTGAAGAATAACAATATATTAATCTCTTGGCAGGATCGCCAGTTAAGTTGTCTATTTATTATAGAATTAAAAAAATATTTTTTCCCTGAACGACGTGCGCTCGACTTTTATTTATTTTCTCTTAATTCTAATGAGTATGTCTTAGTGCACATGCTAATTCAAAAACTGACTATTCTCGTGAATAGTTTGTCTTATATATTAAAAATGTAAGTATTGATAAGGATTAGTTACTCATCTTTATCAATATGTTTACAAACTGTTTATTTCTTAAATTACTTTGTTTAGATATTTTATACGTACTTATCATATATTCTTTGTTATATAAAATTGTGTTCTTATCATATATTCTTTGTTATTAAAATGTGTTGTTATCATATATTCTTTGTTACATAAAAATGTGTTATTATCGTATATTCTTTGTTACATAAAAATGTGTTATTATCGTATATTCTTTGTTACATAAAAATGTGTTCTTGTCATAACTAAGTATGATAACATTTTCTGCTTAACTTAAGTGTTAGGTTGATTCAATTCAAGGTTACGAGTATCTTTCTTAAAAGATAAAATTTAAATAATCAATCTACATACTCGTGTACCTTAACTTACATATTCGTGTACCTTAACTCGCGGTATGCAGCTTTCAATGAAATTGCAAACAAATTAAAGGAGTTGAATTTTGATGTTGAATCCACAGACATAAAGGTAAGAGAACTAAAAGTGGTTTTGTGCTCGTCATATCTTTCACCTTCGTGTGAAAGCGTGTCTTTTCTCTTAAGAAATTAATTGAGTTCGTGTTGCTTATAAATTTAGAATAAGATGAAGTATTTGCGTGGGCAATACACAAGAGAAGTCGCAAAACGAAAAGAAAGAAAAAGTGGGGCTGGTGCAGACGAAAATTTCATTCCATCAGCCTATTGGTACACCGAACTCTCCTTCCTCGAAGATTTTATTCAAATAACAAAAGGGGAATGTAATTTAACTGTAAGTAAAATCTACCAAATTTTTATATCATTTAAAATATTTTTAACTATTACCAGACTCCAATTTCTCTCGATGACTCCTTTGATTCGTCGCAACCATTAGTTTGTGATGAGTCTTCACAAGGAAGTAAGAAAAAACAAAAAAAAGGAACTCCACAGCCAAATCAATGCGGACAGGAAAACGAAGTGCTTTTAGCAGCGACGGCCGCGTTAAATAAAATAAGTTCTAGCAAAACAAATCTGTCTGATGAGAAGGATGACAGCTTTTGTAATTTTATTAAAACTGAGCTTTCTGAAATTAAAAGTGCTCAGATAAAAAACGAGCTGAAAGAAATTATAACGCTAGAAATTTTTAAATAAAAAAAAAACAGAGAATGCAAGACATATCTTGCGAAAATTTTAATAACAGTGTATTTTAGTGTTTTTAAATGTACACATCGATGGTTTCATATAAAAAGGTTTATTTAATTTTGACTAAGTATAAGCATTTCATACTTAGATAATTATCTTTAAGATACGGCAAATTATTTTAAATACGTGATACAACCTTTTTAAATTAAGCCATCGATATAATATATTATCATATTATGTATAGTATTAGGTAAAATGCAAAAATGTGTTACTAACAAAAATGCAATTTTACAGTAGAAGAAAAAAAATGTAAAATGGAAACTATAAACATATGAATATCCCTTAATTTTCCTTTTCGTTCCTTTTTGAATAGTGCCTTTTTAAATTAACAATATTTTATTTTATTTTTAATTAAACTAATATGTACCTGCTAAATCGAATAAATGAATTAATAAAAATAAAATTTTTTTTATATTGATTATTAAAATTTTTTTTATATTGATTATTTTTACTTGAATTTATTATTCACTACAATTAGTTATAAAAAGTCTTTCTTATTTTAGAAAAGCAAAAATTTATCTGTGCTTCAGTAGTTTAAAAATTGAATTTCTTAACTGTTTCATTCTGCCATGGCACTGAACCATTTCCGTTAAAGTATTCGGAGTACGCATCTCGTACTTTTCTACCTTCATCACTAGACCGATTTCCCAGGCATTTTTCAATTTTTGTTAATGAAACTTCGTTTCGCCAAGATCCATTTTCGATATTAATGGAACAAATATTTTCAAAATCAACTGATTTAGCATCAAAGCCGTCTCTTGTGCGAATAAAATTATGTAGCGAACATGCGGCCAATGTTATTAAGTCCACTTTTTCCACTGGCAAATCAATTTCTTTTTGGAAAATTTGAAACTTGTTGGCTAAAATCCCAAACGCATTTTCAACTACACGGCAGGATCTGCTTAATCTGTAATTAAATATTTTGTTGGCATTTGTTGATCTTTCTCCATATGGTTTTATTATTCTTGGGGTTAAACGAAATGCATCATCTGAAACGAATACATATGGAACTTTTTTGCCCGTGCCTGGCAGATCGGCATCTGGAGGGAAATCGAATCTATTATTTTTAATGCCCTGGCATAATGATGACTCATTAAACACTGCTGCATCGTTTGCCCTCCCATTTGACCCTGCATTCACATATAGAAATTTGTAGTTTGCATCCACCACAGCCAACAGAATAACGCTATGAAAACCTTTGTAGTTGTAGTAAAACGAGCCGTATTCTTTTCTAGCCCTGATAGCTATATGCTTGCCATCTGGAAAAAATAAATGGGGTTTATTTATTTATTAGAATGTTATGTATGTTAATATTACCTATGGCTCCTAAGCAAAAAGGAAAATTCCACTTTTTTTCAAAGTCTTCAGCAATCGATTTCCATTCTCTCTTACTTTGTGGGAACTAGAAAGACATACATATGTATATCATACATACATTCATTTATATGTTTACCATAAAATATATGTGTACTAACTTTCAAAAAATCTTCTTTCAAAGTTGTATAAATGGCTTCAAGTGTTTCCGGAATAATTCTCCCAATGGACGACGCAGAAATGCGGAAGCCGTATGACAATTGCTGAAATCTCTCTCCAGTGGCAAGAAACCTCAAAGTCAAAAGCAATCTGAAACAAAAATTGTATTAGAAATTTTCCTTTTTCCACTACTAGTTTGTATCACCTTGCACTAGGTTAAATGGCTTCGCGCAAATGAGTATCTTCCCTTGATATGTAAGGGACCACTTTTTGAAGCAATTCATTGAACGATTCAAAAGACATTCTTGTAAAATTTGTAAATGCTTTTGGATCCTCCAATCGAAGCTCGTTGATAAGCATCGACCCAAAACCAAGTCCTGTGTCCCGGCGAAGCAACCATTTTTGACTCCAAAGACTGCGATTTCTTTTTTTAATTTCCTTTTTTTTCTTTTAAGTTTTAGTGCTGCAATAATTATAGCAACGCTACACAGTGCAATTTTTTTTCATTTGGTTCCATTTCTTTTTATTATTTTAATTTTATTTTTCACAAACACTTCCGCCAAAAAACTAAATTTTAATATTTGAACATATCAGCTGTTGTAAACAATCATGGCCGATGTCGCGTGTAATTGTACATACAAGTTGGTGACCAAAAATTAAAAACCGTATGTAAATTAATCAAGTTTGACAAACACAACAAAAAACATGTGAATTGCACATTTGAAAAAACACAAGCAAAAACACGTAGTGTATTGGCACCTTTAAAATTGTAAAACGTGTGTTCAAACATAGTATGTATAGCCATTTCTTCTAACATACGAAAAACAGCGAAGTATTTATCTTTTGTACTCGTCTTGACTTCCCAGTAAGAAAATCTGATACGGGCAAAATTGAACTGTCACTTTTGGGTGTTCTGTGCGTATTCTGTGGTCTGTGTTCATACGAGTCATGTTTTACTTACATGATTGCGACTTTGTGGACGAGAGGGGTGAAGGGAAAAGTAACGAGTACTCATGCGCATGTACTGTCAGTACGTTTTGCTTTCTCATTCGTAACATAGCGTCTATACCTGATATTAATTCTGATATAATATGAGAGAGAACGTCGGCAGAATAAAGAGAAAAATATATTTGTACAAATATTAATATCTATGCAGTGGAAAACGTACTATTGTAAATATCATAATATTTCATAATTATCATGCAACCGTGCAGTAAACATCTTCGTTTACTTTAATAATACAGCGTGTTTTATATTATTTATATTTAGTTTTTTATTATTTATATATATTTGGTTAATGCGATTGTTTAAAAATTACTTTAGGGGTCTATTTTAATACATAAAATTGATTTCTTGTGTCTAAATGTGAGTGTGTGTACGTTTTCTGACAGTTCATATCATGATATTGTTTTCTAAATATATATTATGAAAACAATACTATAATATTTGAATAATATTACTTAGCGTCTATACCTGATATTAATTCTGATATAATATGAGAGAGAACGTCGGCAGAATAAAGGGAAAAATATATTTATATAAATATTAATATCTATGTAGGGGGAAACGTACTATTGTAAATATCATAATATTTCATAATTATCAAGCAACCGTGCAGTAAACATCTTCGTTTACTTTAATAGTACTGCGTGTTTTATAAATGTTTTGGCATTTTTTATATATTTATTGTGTGTATAAAGTTAAAAATAGTTCTGTGTAAAAGTTTTGTTAGTTTTATAAACAATTTGGTTTATAAAATAGTTATTGTGCATATTAAAAAAATAAAATGGAAGTTTTGCGTCTATTTTAATACGCAAAATTCTTTTCTTGTGTCTAAATGTGTGTATGTGTACGTTTTCTGACAGTTCATATCATGATATTGTTTTCTAAATATATATTATGAAAACAATATTATAATATTTGATATAATATTAATATTGCAGTCCACACGTAATATGATTCTCTCTGCTATGAAATTTGACGTTTGCTGATAGGAATATATTTGATTTTATATCAGGTATAGACGCTATGTTAATATAATACTAATATTGTAGTCCACACGTAATATTATTCTCTCTGCTATAAAATTTGACGTTTTCTGATAGAAATATATTTGATATTATATCAGGTATAGACGCTATGTAAAGCAACAAAATACAACTAAATGTACATGTCGTCAACAAGACATGAATTGTGTGAACACGAATGCAAGTTCAGAGAAGAAGAACTAAGAATCTTGTCAAGACATGACCCGTATGAACACAGACTTATTTCAACATATTCAATTCATTGCTTTAAGATATGGGTAAGTGTAAAAAGGATATTATGCTGTATCCTTCTATTTTTATGTTTTATCGTATCGTTTATACCTTGCCTAACAATTTTATGCAACTGTTATTTATAACAGCGTTGCCATTTCAACTATAATTTATATGTGGCCACGTCACTTTCTTTTATATGTATTGTTTACTCAACATTGCTTCTGCCTTTTTGTGCTATGCTTTGTAATGACATACGTATAATTTTTAAAGTTAATATTCAGAGAAAAGTTCTGTACACGGTTGGCAATTATACATTTTATAAAAATAAAATAAGTATTGTAATTAGTTTTTGTTTGTTTTAGGGGCGACAATCGATCTACGAACTTTAAATCTTAAAACAACTTTATTCAAATTTGCATTGAATAATTATAGAGGAGTAACATAAACAGATATACCAGACATCGTCACATCATATAAGAGGATATAACAATGAATCTCTTTCGTTTGGTCGGTGATTTGGCGCACGTATTTGCAATAATAATTTTGTTGTTAAAGATATGGAAAACTCGTTCATGTGCTGGAATTTCAGGCAAATCACAAATTCTGTTTGCCATTGTCTACTTGACGCGATATTTAGATTTATTTACTACATATGTCAGTTTATACAATTCTGTTATGAAAGTGCTCTTCCTGGCGGCATCGGGAGCTACAGTATATCTTATGTATGTTAAGTTTAAGGCAACATATGACCACAATCATGATTCGTTCCGTCTGGAGTTTCTATTGTTGCCATGTGTCTTGTTATCACTTTTAATTAACCATGAGTTTACAGTGATGGAGGTATTATGGACTTTTTCTATATATTTGGAATCTGTTGCGATTCTTCCGCAGTTATTTATGGTAAGCAAAACAGGGGAAGCCGAATCGATTACCAGCCATTACCTGTTTGCTTTGGGATCCTATCGCGCACTTTATTTAGTCAATTGGGTGTATCGCTATATTGTTGAATCACACTATGATCTAATTGCGATATTTGCTGGAGTTGTTCAAACAATTCTTTATTGTGACTTTTTCTATCTGTACATTACCAAAGTGCTTAAAGGAAAAAAGCTGCAATTACCTGCATAATTGTTTGCTAATTAAGCTTTTATCCACATTCGCCATCAAATGATACGAATTCATTATGGATAAGGAGTTGAAACGCTGAGGATGAATATGTGGCAATATAATTTCTTCAAAATGGTTCCAAATACTAGATTTTCCTATAAAATTGTTAAAACTGCAAATTAAGTCCATATTAATATATATTATTCATAAATGTGATACACCCAAAACCATAATATACATATTCAGAATTTTCAAGGCAATATAATTTTGTTGAACTTTACAAATAGCATATAGTGAATGGTGTTAAAGGAGAACAATCGATATTCAATAACTATGTTTCGATTCCATTACATAAGCGGACTTTCTTCGCAGTTCCTGGAAACGACCAAAAAAACACGTGGAAGAGTCTGTCGTTTGAAAGGAGATGCAAAAATGAAGTCATCAATCGTCATTTGTATTGTATCTTCGGAGTGTTCGTTAGTGAACATTTACAACAGAAATGACGTGTTCTTCGTAAATCACAATTGAAAAGAATCAAACACAACTCCACGCAGAGTATTCTATGATTGAAGTATGTTTTTGATTGTTGCCAGGACACTTTAAAAAGTTCTTTTAGAACTTCTAATTGAACAATTTTGAAATATAAGAAAGTTTCTCAAAAACAGTATATATTAATATTTTTGCAGCTAAACCAAAGTTTTTATATTGCCAAATAAATTGTTTGATTAAGTTACACTTTAGCGTTAGTTTAGATGCAAAGAATAAGATTTCGACTGTTTATCCTTAATTCTGATCGAACGCAGAACGTATCTATTTAAATAATATTTGTGTACTAACCACAAAGCCACAATACGAACGATATTGAAAGTTGAATATTGAAGTTTATTCAATAGTTTTGTTTCGTGGCATGCAAACCTACTCCAATTATCGATCTCAAAATCGTACCTATGCAGACTTCGAAAATCAGTTTTCAAAATCACTGCACCATTCACTAACAACAGTCTCCATAAATTATTAATACATTAAGATGATGCTTATATGTATGTAAAATGGGTTAAATAAATACATCGGAACAATATTTGCTCATTTCGTCTTTTCAGTGTTTCTTAAACAAACAGATTCTCTATATAAAAAAACCAATGTATTTACTTACGTATTTAGATTATTGTACCCGTAAGTCAAGTATACATATAAAAAATAGATTTAACTATTAAAAATAACACATTATAAACAGCAGATATACAATAAAGAATCATATGTTTAACTATAATTTTTATAATCAGTGCATTTTTATACTGATTCTTTTGATATTATTCTCTATATTATTCTCTATATTAATATGAGAAAAAGTTTGACCTTCAATTCTATAATACTGCAATTGGAATATTATAATAATTGGAAACAAAAATTTTAGCTCTGAAAAAAAAAATATTTTTTAAAATCTTTTATTCGACATATTGTCTCAATTAAATTAGTGCAGGCATATAGAAATACTTGACCACGTGAAAATAAAAATGTTTATATATTCGAGGGATTCACACTGTAGTCATGTCATAAAATGATAGCACAAAAAATATGACTAGTGCGAACAACCCGTCATAACTTAGTATGCTATTTCAAACCAAGAATGATCAAATAAGGATTACGCCTTGCGCATGATTTACCGTTTGATGACGTAGTAGCCCCCTCGCAAAGGTTACCAAGTCTGTATCATATGAGAAATTTATAATTTCTTACAAAAAATTTATGTATTTTGTAATAGTTGGCAGCCCTGTAATTAATTTACTCAGAGAGTTTTAAAAAAAGTATTTCATCGGTGCTTAATAAACAACGAATTTCGTGTCATATTTTATAATAAATACATATAAAAAATATTAAAATAATTAAAATTATAAAAAAGTGTTTAAATTTGGTTGTTTAAAAGCTGCAAAACTAAGAAAAATAAAAAACAAAATAAAGTGAAGAGATAAGAAAGAGAGCAAATATGAAATGTGCAGTGGACAAATGCAAACAAAGTAACAGCAAAAAAACAAGTGAGAAATTATGTTAAAACCTAATATTTTGAGTATTTTTAATAAAACGTTTGTGTTTTCAAAAAGCTGTATCGTTTTACAATTTTCCAAAGGAAGTTTTTCGAAGGAAGTTATGGGTAATCTTTTGCAAAAGAGTGAAGCCTGTAAATGTGGATAAAGAAGTAATTTGTGCTTTACATTTCAAGCAAGAGGATTTTGAAAGAAACTTGAAATTTGAAATGGGTAAGTTAAAACAAAATTAATTCTTGCAGTACATAACTAAGGCGTTATGAATAGGATTTAGCAAACGGCGTGCAAAAATATAAAAATCCCATGCAGTTCCCTCTTTAGACACTAGTGCTATTGAAATTGAAACGACAACTGCTAATGAAACTGAAGTTGCAAAAGTATATGAAAGACTTACGAGAGTACACTGGTTTTGAGAAGTAAACTTAAACAAGCTCTGTGAATTTTATGAAAAAAATAAAATAATTATTGGTTGAAAAATAGAAAAAAGACTAGATACCAATAGATAAAGTAAATCTCAATGTGTGTAAATAAAAAAACATTAAATTATTACACAAAAAAAAGGATTTAAAATATACAGCAGACTACACAATGGCTGAATGCCATAAATGTAAGAGAGCTATTCGTGGCGAAACAGGAATATTATGTGCAGGAGTGTGTGGCAAAGTGTTTCATTGTGGAGATAAGTGTTCAGGCATTGACCAATATTCATCAAAAGTTTTGGAATCCAACCCCTTTGTGAGATATATGTGTGATGACTGCGTACAATATATCCACAATGTAGATTTGGTTTTAAAAGAAATTCAAGATGGTGTTAAAAAAACAAAACAAACTTGGCTGAATATAAAGCAGAATTTAAAATGGCATTGAAGCAAAACGAAAACGAAATCAAACAATTATTAGAAGCAATTGAAAAATGATACGAAGAAAGACTTAAAAAAATAGATAAAACACAGAAAATATGTGAAAATAATGTAAACGAAGTTAAAAAATTATGCGTTGTGGTGAATGATTTTGAAAATAAAAATAAAGAAATTTATAACACATTTGAAGAAAGTAATGTAAAGATGTGCGATGAAATAAAAAAAGTAATAAAAGAAACAACTGAGAAACAAAACAAACTGTCATTCGCTGACACGGTCAAAAAAAATACAATGCTGCCAGATTTAAAGAAACAAGTTCCCCTAATAATAAAACCCAAAGAAAAACAAAAAGTTGAAAAAACAAAACAGGACTTAAACAATAAGGTAGATCCAGTTAACTTAAATATAACAAACATTGAAAACAGAAAAAATGGTACAATTGTGATACAAACTGAAAATAATGAAGAAAGAAATAAAATAAAAAATGCTATTGAAATTGAAATGGGTGAAAATTACGAAATAAAAGCGCCAAATGAAAATGATATGTCAATAACTATAACTGGTATGTCATTCAAGTACTCAGATGAAGAGCTTATAGAAAAAATAAAGAGGCAAAATCAACAACTACAACAACATGAAATGAAAGTGGTAAAATCATACGAATGTAAAAAATATAATAAAGTGATGTATAATTCTAAAATAATAGTTGACAAGGAAACATATACAAAGATTAAGGCAATACAAAAATTAAACATTGGCTGGGAAAAATGTAGAATATTTGATGGGACTGACATAATTATGTGCTTTAAATGTCAAGGATACAACCATAAGGCGAGTGAATGTAAAAATGAAGAAACTTGTTATAAATGCCATGGAAAACATAGATCAAAAGAGTGCGGAAAAGAAATAATAAACAAGTGTATTAATTGTGCTATAGCGAACAAGAATTTAAATATGGGGCTTGATGAAAATCACATCACATCAAACAGAGAGTGTCCAGTCTATAAAAACAAACTCTATCTGAAAAAGAAGAGGTTGGGGTTAGATGTATAACAATCACAGCAAATATATGGTATTTATACAAATATATGTGGATTGGTTAATAACTTCAATCAACTGGAAGTTATTGCTGATGAACAAAAACCAGACTTTATAATCCTTACAGAAACACATTTAACAAGCACTATAGAAGAACAAGAAATACAACTAAGAGAATATGATCAATATAATACTCGCTCAAACTCAAATAGAACAGGTGGAGTTATAATTTATTTTAAAAAGCAATGGAATGTGATAAAAATATTGGATGGGTGCGTACATGGCGACAATTAAGAACAACAAATTTGTCATATTAGCGGTTTATAGATCACCAAGCAGTAGCGAAGTAGAATTTTGTCAAATCTTTGAACAAGTAATGGAAGAAATATGTGAAGCCCAGTATGAAATAATAATTGTAGGTGATTTTAACATAGACTGGAGTAAAGAAGGAACATACAAAAACATACTAGAGTGTGTCTTTAACGATAATGGACTTAAACAAATAGTAAACGAATACACGAGAATAACTGCAAACACAAACACAATAATTGACTATGTCGTCACAAACAGTGAAAATGTATCGGCCACAATCAACAATGACAATAAAATAGCAGATCACGAAGCAATAGATATTAAAATAAAAATTATAGGAGAAGATCAAGATCAAATCAGCGGAAAAGAAATTGAAATATTTAAATACAATAAAGGACACTTCAATCGAGAAATAAGTGCAATATTAAGATATAATGAACACAATGATTTAAATAGTAAAGTTAACAATTTTGACTCGGCCATTGAAAGTACGATTAGGAAATTTACAAATAAAAAAATAATAAAGAAAAAAAGTAATGTAAACAAATGGTTTAACAGAAATCTTAAAATACTAAAAAGAGAAAAAATTATTAAATATGAAATAGCTAAGACAGAAAATACAGATATAGCATGGAGTAATTATAAAATAGCAAGAAATACATATAAAACTAAAATTGAAACCGAGAAGAACAACTACATTAATAAAAAAATAAACGATGCCAAAGACCAAAAACAAATGTGGAGAGAAATCAAAGACTTAGTCCTTAAGAAAAATAAAACTGTGATTAAAAATGTGATATTTAATGATATAGAATATAAGGATAACTACCAAATAGCCACCCAATTCAACAATTATTTTGTAAATAGCATTAAGTCAATTAATAATATGATAGAAAACGTGCAATATATAAACAATATACCTGTGATAACTAATAGATTTAAATTCCGTGCAATAGCACTGCAAGAAATTCAAAATATTTGTAAAAACATGAAAAATAAACCAGACTTCAACAACGTTACAGTTAAACTTATTATTGATAATTGGAATGTGTTAGGAAAAATCATACATGATATAATAAATAAATCACTTGCAACAGGAGTTTTCCCAGACAATTGGAAATACTCAATGATAACGCCAATAGAAAAAATTGCAAAAACAAATAAAGTTGATGAATTCCGCCCAATAAATACTTTAAAAACATGTGAAAAAATTATCGAAACAATTGTTAAGTATCAACTGGAAACATACATGGAACAACATAAATTATTCTCAAAATATCAATCTGGATTTAGAAAACATTTTTCATGTGAAACAACGGTCAATTATGTGATAAATAAATGGAAATACATTGATAGAAAGAAAAAGATAATGGCAATATTTTTGGATTTCAAAAGGGCATTTGAGACTATTGATAGAAGGATACTGATCCAAAAATTATATATGTATGGTATCAGAGAAACTGAATTAAATTGGTTTAAATCTTATCTTACAAATAGAAAACAAATCACAAAGGTTAATGGCATAAAGTCAAAAGAATTGAACAATGAATTTGGAGTACCTCAAGGTTCCATTCTAGGCGCACTATTATTTATAATATACATAAATGATATGCCAAATATACTAAACAAATGCCAAACAATTCTCTATGCAGATGACACATTAATTTACGCTGAAGGAGAAACAGATGAACAATGTAGGGAAAACCTTATGCACGACATAAATAACATAAATAATTGGCTTAAAATGAATAAATTAAAACTTAATGAAAATAAAACTAAACTACTTGAAATAAATATGAACAGTGACTCGATCTTTACAATTAACAATGAAACAATAGAAAAAGTAAATAAAATCAAATACCTCGGTTTTATAATCGATAAAGACTTAAAACTTAATGAACACATTGAATATATATGTAAAAAGATAGGCAAAAAAATTGGTTTTTTTAAACGGGTCAGAAATAGTATATCACAAATAACTGCAATACATATGTATAATACAATGATAAAACCGCACTTTGAATTCGGCTCCACAATCTTATACACTTGCTGCTCCACAACACAAATAGAAAGACTACAAAAACTACAAAATAAAGCTATGAGGGCAATACTAAAATACAATATATATGCTCCAATCCAACTAATGCTAAACACACTAAAATGGTTAAGTGTTAAACAAAGACTGGAACTAAATACTTTGCATTTCATCCAAAAAATGAAAATAGGTAACGCACCTGAATACCTCACTGAACAACTCGACTATGTAAGAGAAGTACAACCATACCATCTTAGAAACGCCGAAAACTTCAGACTACCAAGGGTGGCAACAACAGCAATGCAACGATCTCTGTTCTACAAAGGACTAAAATTATACAACTCTCTACCAGATAATATAAAAACAGAAAGAAATATTAATAGATATAGGAGAAATATAGTACAATTTGTTAAAAATGATATAATTATATTTGAATAATTTTAAAGTATTATAAATACTACTAAATAAATACTAAACTAAACTAAAGTATGTGAAACTGAAAAACAAAATGATATTTCGAATAGTTTTGAAGAAAAATTGGTCACGGAAAATGCTCCACGGCCGACTGATCTTGAAGATCTTGAAAAAGAAGATGGCCTCCAAACTTACAATAAAACTTTGGAAATGAAATTGTATGTACATTTTTTAACATTAAGCAAATATTTATTTGAATCGTTTTTAGAGATGCACTTCTCAAGGAAAATTTTAGGCTGAAAATAGCAAAAAGTCAGTGTGATGTCATTATAAAAAATTTATCATGTCGTATTCAGAAATTAAGCTTTGCAAACGTTAATCTTGAGAAGGCCTTGAGACGTTTGCTCTCTATAAAAAATGTTCTTTTTGAAAACTATATTTTATTTGCAGCAATAGTGAAATATTGTATTAAAAGTAATGAAAATCTATATATGGAATTATTATAAAGAATTTGTTTGCCTTCAAAAAATTTAGGTAGAAAAATAACAATTTGTCCCACTGTCATGTTTTTACAATAACATAATAGTTCTCCAACTGAATTTTATTAGCCAATCAGAGCACATGTTGAGTGACGTCAGAGCTCCATCATGCGCAGAAAAGTATTTTTATTTCAGCTTGTTGGCGTAATCTTTATTTTATCATTCTTGTTTCAAACATCTATCTGCTGATAAGAAAACACATTTGTAATTAGATGTTGTTACAAACCCGCTACCAGGGAATTCCTAACCTTATTTTTGATAATTTATTTATGATTATTTTGGTCTTTGGCAATCCTTTTATTTTTATTACTGTGGCATCACTGCCTCGTGAAGTTTTATTTTGTTTTCTCTTTTTCATTACATAGGGTCTACACGTAACATAATATGTAAGATGAGAGCGTCAAATTCAATCGCAGAGCGAATTGTGTTACGTGTAGACAGCGTTGCCAAATGTGCAGATTTATCTGCATTTGACAGTTTTTCTAAGCATTGAGCAGTTTTTCAGTTTTTTTCTCTAAAAACCAGTTTTTCTGTAAATTGTGCAGTTTTTGCAGTTTTTACATTTTACTTTTTTAATCTTAATTTTGTTATATTAATTCCAATTTCTGAAACCATAATTTTACCCCATTTGCTTAATATAACAGTGGCAAGGTTTAACTATACTTTTTTATACGAGTATGTAATTATCACATACATCTTTTTGCACCTCTGACCACAAAGCAAGTTGAATTTTACCAAGGTGTACATGTATTGCAGGTGGGAGCACGAGCTCACTTGCCTAACCTGATAAAACGTCAAACTTGGTAGTGTCGTTTAACGATTTTTGCAACTGTTAAGGTAGTTTCTACAATAAGTGTTCTATTTTTGTAGAAATGGTTGTACCTGTTAGATAGATATGCCTTGTGTTTTTCTTGTCGAGATTCTGGAACAGGCAGTATAATATCTGAATAATAATGAATTCTTTTTGTTTATTTAAACCCTATGTACCTGTATATTTTTTATTAAAATGAATTGCTTTGTTATATGTAGATGTATATCATATTTAATTTGTTGTGTTATGTTTTTGTTTTAATAAAAAAATATGAAAAAAACTATAGCCCAATTCACAATCCTGTGCAAATGGTCTTGCATTATAGCATTTGCAAATTGAGAGAGTATTTGAGAGCATTTTCAATGTATTTTGTTGGTGTAGAGTACAATTATTTTGCTCATGCTACGATGCTAGACTACTTGCTCGAGATTGTGAACTGGGCTTATATATTTTTGTGAATATTTTATGTGCAGTTTTTTAACGTGAAAAACAGTTTTTTTTAAAGTTGCAGTTTTTTTTGAAAAAGTTATGGCAACGCTGCGTGTAGATTTCAAATTAGTGTATCTCAATCTTATAAGATTTTTTATGAGAGCGTTATAAGAAATCCTATAACAACAATCTTATGAGATGAACTGTCAAATAAGCACATGCATTTGTATTTGTGTATAAAAAGTCGCCATTGAAAATCTTTAGTTGTTTGTGAATGCTGATTTTACAATTGTTTATTTATTTATTATTATTACGGTCTTTATGACCTAGATATAGTATCAATCTAATGTAAATTTTACAATTAATTTTCATTATTCTATAACAAATAAAGTTTTACAATATGTTTTTATTAATCTATTGTATATATACTCATTGTGACAGTCTTCAATTTCTGTTGGCAGTTCATTATACATTCTGAATCCCTCAAAAAATACAGTTTTCTTTTGAAGATCAGTCTTAATTTTAGGCAGTCTTATGTTATTTCTATGTCTCCTATTATAACTATGAATTTCAAAATTATATTGCATTCTCTCATAAAGATAATTTGGTAATTGCCCTAATCTTAGCTTATGAACAAATTTTAGAGTATGGTATGCTATTAATTGTTTTATATTAAGCCAATCTAAGCTTCGTATCATCTCAGAAATTGATGTATCGTACCTTTTGTTTAGAATAAACCTCATTACCTTATTTTGCTGTATTTGTAATCTTCTAATTTGCATATCCTTTAACATAAAAGTTATTGTGGGGTTATAGGTAAAATAAGGTTCTATTGTTGACTTATATATAGTTAGTTTGTATTGCTTATCAATATATTTGCAGGTTCGGTACATAAAACCTATTTTCTTTGCTATTTTATTCTCAATATAATTTACATGTTCTTCCCACTTAAGTTTAGTATCAATAATTATACCCAGATATTTTATCTGCATAACATTTTCAATTTCGTAGTCTTTGATTTTTAGCTTCACACTATCACAGTTCTCCTGATCCCGATTTAATATCATGTATTTAGTTTTTTCACAATTCAGTTTTAACTTATTCCTACATAACCATACATATAACTCGTCCATGTCTGTCTGAACCGCATTCATTGCATCATACAAATATAAGTGATTAAAATATAAAAGAGCATCATCAGCAAATAAAACTATTTTACAAAATTTTAAACAGTTTGGTATATCATTAATATAAATTAAAAAAAGTAATGGTGCTAGCACCGACCCCTGTGGCAGACCAATGTCTATTCTCCGTTCTGATGATGTTATATTTCCAACCATTGTTCTTTGTTTTCTGTTTGTTAAATAGTTCTCAAACCATTTCAATGCTTGTCCTCGTACACCGATTCGATACATCTTCATCAGCAATATATGCCTATCTACCGTTTCAAACGCTCGTTTCAAGTCTAAAAATACCGCTACCACAGCTTGTTTCTCCGCCATCATATCTTTCCAGTCAGCTAGCACCATATTTAACGCTGTTTCGCATGAATGATTAGCTCGAAAACCAGACTGTTGAGTGACAATGATATCATGTTGATTTAAATAATTTAGCAACTGTTCTTTAACCACAATCTCCATAATTTTTTCATCTGATGGTAATGTATTTATTGGTCGCAATTCTTCTGGACGAGTAGTGTTTTTAACCTTTTCTATTGGTACCACTGTAGAAACCTTCCATTTTTCAGGAACATGAGCAAGTCGTAAGCAGTCGTTTACAATGCCAGAGAAAACATATGCCATATATTCCACTGAATCTTTAATAACACCTTCAGACAGTAGTTTTTTTCCACCACTTTTATTTTTTAAAGTTTTTACAATATTAAGTATACTTAGTGTATCAACTTCTTTAAATTCAAATTCATAATTTAAGTTCATATTTCCCGAGAAATCAAAATCTATCTTTTCAATTTCATTGTTGATTTTATTTATGCTGTCCACAAAAAAGTTATTAAGTGACTCTGCTAATTCAAGCTCATTTTCTATCCATTTATCATTTATCTTTATTTTTTTTTATGGATTGATTTATTTGTGTCATATTAACCGTTTCTTTTAAGTATTTCCACATTAGTTTTTGGTCTTTACCTGCGACAATGATTTTATTTTCCATATATTTTTTCTTTTTTATTTTTATTTGTTTTTTATACAAGTTTTTTGTCATATAATACTCAGTCCACACTCCCGTTCTTTTTGCTATGTGAAAGAGATCATATTTTTTTCTATTAAGGCGTGTTAATTCTTGATCATACCATTTGTTTATAATTTTTTTATTGACCTATTTATTATAAGTAAGAGTATGCATGATTTTTAATATTTCACTATTAAAGTATTCCGCTTTTTCATCTATAGAACCATTATTTATTACATTAAAGTTACTATATCTCAGCATTTCAACTAAATGTTCTTTACTATAATATTCCCAACTGGTAATATTTATTCTAAGTCTCATCTTCACTTCTTTTTCTATCGGTATTAAAAATGATATTGTTTCATGGTCAGTTATTTTATGATTTGTTATGCAACTAGTCTGTACTTCATCAGATGTTGAAAAAAGTAGATCAATTTTAGTACTTGTCAGTTCTGTGATACGAGTATCAAAATTTATAAGTTGTTTCATAGTCATAGACGAAAAAATATTGCACAACTCAGTACTATAATATTAATATTAATGTTAAAGTCTCCAATTATCAAGTTATTATCACAGTTTTCAAAATAAGTCTCTATTGTACTTCTCAAATACGTAAGGAATTCCGAATTGCTGGCACTTGGTGAATGGTATAACACCTCAATCTTCCATTTCGTTTGAAAGTTTTTTAATTTAATTATAATACACCACATATTCTGATTAAAGCTTTTGTTACATATTACATTATATTGAATTGATTTGTGTATATATATTATTGCACCGCCCGTATGTCGAGAGTGTGAATCACAACGAACCATATTAAATATAGGAATGCTAATCTCATTGTCTTCAATATTAGATGTTACACATGTTTCAGAACACAATATTATATTTGCTTGTTGAAGTTCAATTGTCCTCTCCAGTTCTTCCTTGTTAGCCAAGATACTACTAATATTAGCATATATACATTTCAGCCATCTGCTATTACGCTTTTTACATCTTGTTGTTAAATTCACACTGCCATCACTCTGTAGTTGCTAATACCCACTTTTTCTTTTCTTTGCCTCCAATCTATTTTGGTAAGCAGGGCATAAATTACTCAACGTGTCATGATTCTCATTCAAGCCTAGGTTATAATCTTTATTAGCACGTATACAATTTATACATTTACTTATTGGACTACCACTGCATTCTGTAAGTCTGTGTTGACCATGACATTTAATACAAATTTGATTATTTTTGCAATTTATTGCTTTATGGTTAAAACCCTTACATTTAAAACACCGCATTACACTAATACCATCATAAACTTTACATCGTTCCCAGCCAATGTTTATTCTTTCCGCTGCCAATACGTTAGCAAATGCATTTGGTTCAACTTCCATTATCGCATTGTAATAGCTTTTATTGTTTTTCTTCACTTCATATTGCTTGACTAATTTTATTTTAGTATTATTTAGGCACTGATTTTGTTTTTCTATTAATCTAACAAGTCGATCATTTTCATATTCAAAATTAATTCCCGTTATTAACACATTTGGGTACACCGAATTTTTTTT
Source organism: Linnaemya tessellans (assembly GCA_951800035.1). Classification (NCBI taxonomy): domain Eukaryota; kingdom Metazoa; phylum Arthropoda; class Insecta; order Diptera; family Tachinidae; genus Linnaemya; species Linnaemya tessellans. The sequence goes on along the minus strand of OX637533.1, from coordinate 85,593,530 downwards.
TTTTTTTTTTTTTTTTTAGGAGTAGGACCAGCACTCAGGGGATGTCCCCTATATATGCAATGCATTGCGCTGGAACTGAAAACGAGGGGATAGTATTGAGGGGACAGATTAGGAAAGATGAGAAGATAGACAGTTTTTTTTTTTTTTTTTTTTTTTTTTTTGTAGCTATTTCAACCTTTTACTTCGCCGGCTAATTTTTGCTACAGGGCCGACGAAGGTGGGTGCTGTTACTCTGCTTTTAGTACATGATTGGGTCAGTCGCTGCCAGTAATTGTCCAGTGATCAGTACTATGCCTTCATCACTGAAAACAGGCTGGCAACAACTAACACAACCACGCACTAATGCTGATCAGAAGAATTCAACACAATATTTCATGACTCAGCTGGGGCTCGAACTCAGGACTCTCCGCTTCATAGTCTCGTGTTCTACTACTTCAGCCACCTAATTTTTCTTTAATCATATTTCTTGCTTTATCTCTTTCAGTATTATTTTCTATTTCAATAACCACTGTTCCATTATTTTTGGTAACAACATTTGAAATATTTAAGTTATCCGGATCAACTCTATTTAAGTCTTTTTTTGTTAAATCCCCATTTTGCTTCTTTTTTGGCTTTACAATTAGTGGCACTGAGTTTCTAATTTCTGGCAACACTTTTTTCATATTTTCATTTGTCTTTAATGCTTGCGCATATGACGTTTGTGGTCTGTTGTTTATATCTTCATTTGCGGTTTTTTTTATTTCGTTACACATTTTTTCATTTTCTTTTGTTATCAATTCTAACATTTTTTTATTTTCATTTTTATTTTGTTCGAATTCCTCACATACTTTTTCACCTCTTTCATTTAATTTATCTGCCATGTTTTTAATTCTTTTAATTTCCATTACACTATTTTCACAAATTTCTTGTGCTAATTTCATATCTTCCATCTTTTTTGTAAAAGCTGTTTCCATAACTTTTAACAGTTGTTTTATTTCATTTTCACTTTTTTGTAATGCAATTTCAAATACATTTTTATATTCCTTTATATAGTGGCCATTTTTTTCTACCACATTACGTATATCATTTAATGCAAAATCAACATTATGTATGTACTGCATACATTCTTCACAAATAAATTGAAGCATATTATTTTCATTTAAAACATTGGCACTGTAATCATCTAAGCCAGAGCATTTTTTTACGTTGTGAAACTTTTTTCCACACACTCCCGCACAATTTATGCCATTTTCATTTCTTATAGTTCCTTTACATTTATTACACTTGCCCTCCATGGCGGAGTTATATCCTTATCTTATTTCTTTTAATAGTTTATTTATTATTTTGCGCTTATTTAAACACGTCCGTTCTTGTGATCGTCACAACAGGAAAAAATTTTTTTTAAAAAATAAGGAAAAATCTTTTAATAAATTCTAAATATTTGTAATACATAATTTCAATTTCGAAAACAGGTTTTAGCAAAGTATCTGACATTAGAAATTGAACATAGACTGTCTGTGTGTAAACAAACAGGCAGTTTTAAAAGAGAACTCAACTATTTTACAATTTAGTTCACTCTGCAAACAATAAACACCAATAATTTTATAAAATTTCTTCGCATATTATAAACACTCTCTCCACGGCTGCCAATGAATTATGAATTCTTATAAGAGTAGTATTCCCTTTGGCAAACATTAAGATTAAGATGAAGAAATACGTTCTCTCATTCTGCCGACGTTCTTTCAAATATTATGTCAGAGTTAATCGCAGTTGTAGACCCTATGTTATAATGTCATATTTGAATTAAACGGTGGCAACGGAAGACCAAATTGTTTAAAGCATTTCAACTAATTGGAATACGAAAATAAAATTGTATTCTTATTTAAACCGCACAAGTTTGTTTATCTGTTTTGTGGGTATTTGAATGCTGTTTTGACTTGGTCAACCCGAACATTTCTTTAAAAAATTTGTTGTGCTGCTAGAATTCTTGAGCTTAATGCGGAATTTTCTCAACACGTACATAGGTACGAGGAAATGGTCAGAACAAGAAGTCAAGCAAAGATGAGTGCTATTGGGGCAAGTTGCCCTGAAGCTGTGGCCAATGGTGATCAGGTTGCAAGCGAAGACGGAGCGTTTCAGTCGCCGATGAATGCGGGCACATTTATTATGAACAAGGTAGGTATGGGATGTCGTAGCACGTCACCAAGTGTACTATCAAGAAGCTCGAATAGGAACCGTCGTGATATGCAAATACGCCGCCTAGAAGAAGAACATAAAATGAAAATGCTGTTTATTCAACAAAAGTATGCAATGATGGAAACGGGCAACGGCTCTGATGAGTCTGATGACGAGGGTGCTAATTTTGATGGCAATCAACAACGCCAACAAATACATCGTAACTATGGTGATCGCGCAGTGGTTAATAATGGTGCTCAGCGGAATTTGAATGAAAATATTGGTGGAGAATGGTATCAACGCGATATTGGCAACCAAAATGTACAAGATGGTCGGCCGCGAAATGTTCCATCAAATTCTAATTTGAATCGAATGAATCGAAATGCGTTTTTAAGACAGGATCAGATCAACGCCAGGCAAAGTACCCCAAGAGAATTACCAGTGCTTAGTGCAAACATGAGGAGTGGCCACTTTTTATAAGTAGCTTTGAGAACTCACCAGAACATGTGGGTTTAGTGATGATGAGAATTTGCTTAGATTGCAACGGGCCCTGAGGGGCAAAGCCTTAGAATATGTTGGCAGCAAACTCACTTTACCTGCATTGGTACCCCAGGCAATTTCAACATTACGTATGCTTTTTGGACGACCTGAAAATATTATTCAAAATTTATTAGTGAAATTGCGAGCCAGCCCAAATGTAAATGCGGCGAAATTAGATACTCTTGTGCACTTTTCATTGGACGTCAGAAATATTGTAGCCACAATGGGAGCGGCAGGCTTAACTGCACATTTATGTAACCCAATGCTAATTCAGAAATTTGTAGAAAGACTTCCGGCACAAATGAGGCTCGAATGGGCGGTTTATGCACGTAAATTGGCAGACGTAAATCTGACTGTATTTAGCGGTTGGCTATTTGATTTGGCGGAGGCAGCCAGCACCGTTATTAATGTTTCAACAACAGGTGCACTTGATAATGAAAAACGTAAGGCACCACGAGTGAACGTACATGAAGAGCGTGGTAGTCATGACAAGAGAAAGAAAAATGAATCTAAATCTGAAGCCAGATGCTTTGGTTGTGGTGGAACCAATCACTTTATATCTCAGTGCGAAAAATTTAAACAATTGGACTACCAAGGCAGATGGGGTGTTGTTAATGATGGAAAATTGTGTCGTTCGTGTTTGAAGGTGCATGATCCGAAATTTTGTAGAGAACGTAAAGAGTGTGCGGTCAACGGTTGTCGGACAAAACACCACCCTTTACTTCACAAACTAGAGGTGGCTGATGACAATGGAAATCCGAACACGTCAGTTGTAGCAGTGCATCGAATGGTGACATCTAATGTATTATATAGAATCGTACCGATCACGATTTATGGTGAGAACAACATTATTAATGAGTATGCCTTTTTAGATAAGGGTTCTGGTCCTACACTGATTGAAAAGTCCGTACTAGAAGAACTTAATTTAGAAGGTTTGCGATCAGAACTGTGCCTCAAATGGACAGATGGTAGTGTACGTATTGAAAATGAATCAGAACGGATTGATTTGAAAATTTCGGCTTCAGGGAAGAACGGAAAACAATTTATATTAAATGATGTAAGATCTATAGCCAAACTTGATTTACCTAAGCAAACATTAATTTTCTCGGAACTGACTGAAAAATATAAACATCTGCGAGGTCTTCCAGTAGAGTCGTGTGAGAATATAACCCCTAGAATAATAATCGGGCTGAACAACAGAAAGGTTGCCATGCCATTAAAATCAAAAGAAGGCCGGGCAGATGAGCCCGCGGCATTGAAAACACGTCTGGGCTGGACCATTTACGGCACTATGGCCCTGAAAGCAACAAGTTCCACAAACGTATACTCTAACGCCTCTTTACAATTACACATTTGTGAATGTGATGATGATCTGACTCTAAATGAGCTGATGAAACAAAATATGCAACTGGAAAATGAGGGAGTTTCAGTTCAAGCTACAAGAGATGATGATGCAGTTCTTCAGGATCATATTTTACGAACTGATTGTAAATTTACTGCAAAAATTTTATGGAAGTCTGATAATTTGGTGATGCCAGATAATTTTGAAATGGCCTTGAAAAGACTTGCCTGTTTTGAACGAAAGTTAGAACGAGATTCAGATTTAAAGAATCGTGTGAACGACCATATTGAGAATATGTTGAAAAAAGGGTACATCCGAGAATTGGACAAGGATGAAATCGATATGCAGTACCCAAGAAAGTGGTACTTTTTTTTTTTTTTTTTAGGAGTAGGACCAGCGCTAAGGGGATGATCCCTATATATGCAATGCATTGCGCCAGAACTGAAAACGAGGGGATAGTATTGAGGGTACAGATTAGGAAAAATGAGAAGATAGACATTTTTTTTTTGTAGCTTTTTCAACCTTTTACTTCGCCGGCTAATTTTTGCTACAGGGCCGAAGAAGGTGGGTGCTGTTACTCTGCTTTTAGTACATGATAGTGTCAGTCGCTGCCAATTATGTTCAGTGACCAGTGACTATGCCTTCATCATTGAAACAGGCTGGCAACAACTAACACAACCACGCACTAATGCTGATCAGAAGAATTCAACACAATATTTCATGACTCAGCGCGGGTTCGAACTCACGACCCTCCGCTTCATAGTCTCGTGTTCTACTACTTCAGCCAACAGCACCCACAAGTGCTAGTTTTTGTCGTTAAGAATCTCAATAAGCCTGACAAGATGAGAATAGTCTGGGACGCCGCAGCCGAATACCGTTGAATGGATTCCTTGAAAAGGGCCCAGACTTATTGACACCACTGACTGGCGTACTTTTTAATTTTCGAATTGGCAAAATTGGCATAAGTGGCGACATAACCGAAATGTTTCACAGGGTTGCAGTTGATGAGAAGATACGCAGTCGCAGAGATTTCTCTGGCGGTCACGTCAGAGTGAACAGCCCTCTAAAGTTTTTTTGTCCAGGTCATGTTCTTTGGTGCTAGTTGTTCGCCATCACTGGCACAGTGTGTGAAGAATACTAATGCCAAAGGTTTTGCGGTTGAATTTCCAAGAGCAGTAAAATCCATTACTGAACGAAATTACGTAGACGACGTGTTGATACTATCGAGGAGGCCATTCAACTGGCACGGCAAGTACGATACATTCACAGTCGGGGCAATTTTCATATCCGCAATTGGATGTCCAATTCAAAGGAGGTTTTAACAGCTATGGATGAAAAAGGTGTATCGGAATCGTTTTGTCAGGCAGGAAGAAAAATCGAACATGTTGTGGAACCCGAAAAAGTTCTTGGAATGTGGTGGCGAACAGACGATGACGCGTTTACTTACAATTTGAAATTTACTAAGGCCACTGATGACATATTAAATGGGAAAAGGATGCCCACAAAGAGGAAGTTGTTGAGATTATTGATGTCAATTTCCATCTTGGAAGAGTTTTCCGAGGGGTGGTTAAGGTGGCTGTCAATGCTAAAAGATGTTGAGACTACGAAAATTCCAAAATGCTATTTTCAACAGGGTTGTACTCGAAACAGTAAGGTCCAGTTACACGTATTTGTGGACGCCAGCGAAAACGCGTACGCGACTGTGGCAACTTTCGTATACAGAATCAGGGTGGAATACACACGTCTTTAGTGTCATCGAAAACCAAAGTGGCACTTCTGCGCCCTGTTTCCATTCCTCGAATGGAACTACTTGCTGCCGTGCTAGGAGCACGACTTGCGACGACCGTAATAAATGAACACGACCTGCAAATTGAATCCAGCTACTTCTGGTCTGACTCAAAAACGGGTTTACAATGGTTGGAATCCGATCCGAAGCGATATAAACAATTCGTTATGTTTAGAATCGCCGAGATACAGGAGATTACGGATGTATCAAGATGGCGTTATGTACCGTCGAAGTTGAATGTTGCTGATTTGGCAACGAAGTGGGTAGGACGACCATGTTTCGATTCGGGGAACTTGTGGTTTACGGGACCGCAATTTTTATGCAAATCAACTGACGAGTGGCCAAAATCCGAGATGGAAAATGAATGTTGTAGCGCTGGGGCCAATGTCTAACATGTTGCAGTCCAAGTTCAACAAAATTCAATTCTAATTGACTACACTAGATTTTCGAAATGGGAGCGTTTACTAAGAAGCATGGCATATGTAAGGCGATTTATCGAACAGAAAGCTATTTTAAAATTTACGAACGAGAATGTTAACCTTACGAGCGAGCAATTACAGTTTAGCCAACGATATCTGATACGACTTGTTCAATCCCATACCTATACTAATGAAATTTTGTTATTACAGAAAAATCCATTTGGTGACTTGCACAGGGCAAGTGAATTGAGGAAACTTTCACCGTTTCTCGATGGTGATATGATTTTACGTTTACGCGGTCGCTTGGAAAACGCTACCGTTATCCAGAACGAGACTAAGAACCCAATAATACTGCCTAGAAACCATTACATTACACAGTTGATAGTTGATTGGTATCATGGCCAATTTAAGCATGTTAACCATGAAACAGTGGTAAATGAGATCTTCCGAAAATACCACATACAAGGCTTGCGTACATTGCTTCGTACTGTCCGTTCCAAGTGTCAAAGTTGCAAAAATCGAAGAGAGGAACCGAATCCTTCTGAAATGGGGCCACTGCCAGTGGCTCGTATGTCGGCGTTTACAAAACCATTTTCGTATGTTGGTGTGGACTTTTTTGGTCCATTTCTTCTGACTAAGGGTAGGAGAAGCGAAAAAAGATACGAGGCAGTATTTACATGTCTTACAATACGTGCTGTTCACGTTGAGATGGTGTATAGCCTGAACATAAGCTCATGCGTAATGGCAATTAGAAATTTTACAGCACGAAGAGGAATGCCTGTACAAATATATGGCGACAACGGAACTAATCTGAAAGCTGCTGAAAAGGAGTTGCGCGAGGCATATCAGAATATCGATTTCCAATCTCTACAAAATGAGTTTACAAGCCCTAATGTGAAGTGGGCATTCATTCCTCCTGCTAGTCCCCATATGGGAGCGGCTTGGGAACGAATGGTGCGTTCGATAAAGACGGTTCTGTACCGCATAGTTATACATGACCAAAAACTAAATGATGAAAGATTACACAATCTATTTTTGGAAGTTAAGAACATTATCAACTCACGTCCGTTAACGTACCTATCTCTCGAATCCGCCGATCAAGAAGCTCTTACTCCAAACCATTTCCTTTTGGGTACCTCATCTGGCGATAAGCCACCTGGAGCATTTGAAGTTAGTGATCAATACTTAAGAAAATCATGGCGACACACACAGCTGCTGGCTGACCGATTTTGGAAGAGGGCTCGCTGAAGTTTTACTGACCATGACAAAACGAACAAATTGGTTCAATAAAGTGAAGCCAATTGAGGTTGACGATATCGTTATAATCGTCGATCCGAATTTACCACGGCACTGTTGGCCTAAGGGCAAAGTTATTGAGACTAAAATTGCGAAAGATGGCCAAGTACGCAGTGCGATTGTGAAGACTACAAGTGGAATGTATCATCGCCTCGCAGCTAAGATAGCCATCCTAGATGTTAACCCTGGGTAGCGAATTTTAAAATCGTAATTGGGTATACCCGTTTGATGACCGTGACACCGGGGGGAAGAATGTTACAAACCCGCTACCAGGGCATTCCTAAACTTATTTTTGATAATTTATTTATGATTATTTTGAACTTTGGCAATCCTTTTATTTTTATTACTGCGGCATCACTGCCTCGTTGTGAAGTTTTATTTTGTTTTCTCTTTTTCATTATAATGTCATATTTGAATTAAACGGTGGCAAAGGAAGACCAAATTTTTTAAAGCATTTCAACTAATTGGAATACGAAAATAAAATTGTATTATTAGTTATTATTATTTAAACCGCACAAGTTTGTTTATCTGTTTTGTGGGTATTTGAATGCTGTTTTGACTTGGTCAACCCGAACAGATGTTATCAAAGCAAAAGATAATTAAGATAATTGTAATAAAGTTGTTTTTTGAAAATGCCAAAAAGTCTAAAAACTCCATTTCTATTTAAGATTAGTAAATGTGTCTTCTGGTGCACAAGAATATCTAAAAGAATTTGTATGTATAAATCAGATACGGGCGTTTCATAGCACAATTGTGCTGAGATCATTCACACGTATTCTTACACTCTTTAATTTAGTCGTCGATGAGACAGCGACGAATGAATATCAGGCGGATGCTTACGAATTTTTTTATATTTTTTTCCAGAATATTTGTCCAGCAAACAATTTCAGTCATGATGATATGCGAAAAATATTAAATATGTTTCCCATATGAAAATCATCTTTCATGCCGACAAATATCAAAGCTTATTAAGTTTTATACATCCAACCGCGTATTTTTTTTTTTTGGCGAATATTCAGTGTTATGCTCCAGCAAGCAACTATTCTTTTTTTAATTTTTTTCCTTGAATGGAAAACGTAACAAATTATTGTCCTATCTTTTTAATTTTTTTCATTTGACAGTTTACTTAGAAAAAGTTTTATTTTTAATTAATAATTTTACGTAATCAAAGTTTTTTTCAACTTAGAAAATATGGCTAATTATGTATAAATATACCAATCTTTCAAACGCTTGGCTTTGTGTTTGGTGGGTAGCTCTTAAGCCCAACACATACACAATTTACAAATACATTGACGGTGCCCACCACTGGTATAAACCAAAGTATATCTATATCAGATACGGGCGTTTCATAGCACAATTGTGCTGAGATCATTAACACGTATTCTTACCCTATTTAATTTAGTCGTCGATGAGATAGCGACGAATGAATATCAGGCGGATGCTTACGAATTTTTTTATATATTTTTCCAGAATATTTGCCTACCAAACAATTTCAGTCATGATGATATGCGAAAAATATTTTGTCATAAATAATGCTTTCGATAACATACAATGCCTTTTATACAATTTTTCTCCAATAACGAACTATACTAATTCCCTTAATTTAGTAATACACTTAGTCTTATTAATTAGTCTGTGTAAAATCTTAACAAATATATTTTGAATATGTTTCCCATATGAAATTGATCTTCCATGCCGACAAATATCAAAACTTATTAAGTTTGATAAATCCAACCGCGTATTTTTTGTTTTTGGTGAATATTTAGTGTTATGCTCTAGCAAGCAACCATTCTGTTATTTATTCTTTTTTTCTTGAATGGAAAACGTAACAAATTATTGTCCTCTTTTTAAATTTTTTTCATTTGACTGTTTATTTAGAAAAAGTTTTATTTTTAATTAATGATTTTACGTAAACAATTTTTTTTTTCAAATTAGAAAATATTGCTAATTATGTATAAATATACCATTATCTTTCAAACGCTTAGCTTTGTGTTTGGTGGGTAGCTCTTAAGCTCAACACATACACAATTTACCAATACATTGACGGTGCCCACCACTGATCTATATCAAGTAATCGCGAGAGTACAACAACATAAAATTACAAAAACAATCGTACATTTTGTTTGTGTAAAATTCTAATCTTGTGTCAGAAATTTTCTTTTATAATATAGATATTTTGTTCACAATTATTTCCAAAAATTTAAATACTTTTCGCATAGAACTTTTTTCCAAAATTTAAATACTTTTCGCATAGAACGTTTTTAAAACAATTTCTTTTTGTTACTTTTCTTAAGCAATTCAAATTGCACACTTTTTCACAAAAATCTTTTCCACAACAATTCTTTTTTGCTACTTTTGTTGAATTAATAATGTTTTTCACAATTTTACAAAAGAATTTTTTCAACGGAATAAACAAATATGGCTCGCTACAAAAGTAAACAAATTTTGACATATGTTCAGGTAAAATCTAAAAAAAATTTTAGTCAGCTGGGCTCTTGCATATACTTGATATAGACAGGGTTGCCGTTGAGATACTAAAGTATCACTTTTGACCCTTTTTCATGCCAATGACACTTTTTATTACCCTTTTTTTATTTATCCCTTTGTATCATTTTAACAAAATTATGCCACTTTTTGAAAATGAGATAAAGTTCCAATATTCCTCACGAAAGTTCTCAGTACACTTATCTTTTATATGTATATATGTGTTGAATACATAATCCGTACATTAGTTTTGTGAACGTACATATAAAAATTGCATTCGACTGTCATATTCCATGCATACCTATATTTTTCATATAAAGTTTGACAATTATGTAAAATGAAATGAGGATCAACTGTGAGTATGCCCTGATTTATGTATGTGTTTCGGCTTAAGGTTTGGCAGCGAAAAGCTCTTATATATATATATATATATATATATATATATATATATATATATATATATATATATATATATTAAAAATGTGTGGACTGTTTTTTTTATAAATTTCTATTTAATTTTGTAGTTTAGCGTGCCACTCATATTCATATATGTTTATAAATAAATTTCATTTAAAATAGAATTGTGACAATATGTCAAATAAAAATTTTATAACAGTTTAATTTAGATTTTATTTTTCATTTTGCCTTATAAATACTTTTCTTATTATCCAATGGATTTCTAATTGTATAAAGGTGTAGAAAATAAAATAGATTCATATCGATAATAATTTATTTGTTGGGTTAGTTTTGTATGAGTTTCAAAGCCTACTATGCTTATTCTCTGTGATTTTTAAAAATAATTAGTGATTTACAAATTGTGAATTCTCAGATGGGTTTGAGAAGTATGTGCATAAGACAAGAGGATTTCAACTTTTCAAAACTGTGGTTAAAGTCTACTGATGATTTGGCAAAGCACAATTGAAATGCATATAGACATTGCTTGACCACCAACAAATAAATTCCATTGTTAAAATTGGTTTTTGCTTTTATGTTGCGTCCCAAAGATGATTTTATTTTACAAAAAATATTTTCTTTACCCTTCCGTTTTAATCCTCCAAAGTTAGTATTAGTGTTATCCGCTGATATGACAACCACTTTATTCTCCAAGTTATTACATTTTATAATTTCCATCATATGGGTTGATATAATTTCGGATGTTTCACCTTTTATTGTCGATAAATTTAAAAGTTTAACTTGTACACCATATTTTGAATTGAAATATTGAACGGCAATTGGATATAATTTTTCGACTTTGTGATTGGATGCATCTGATAAAATAGACACAAAATGAATTTCTTTCAGTTCTGCAATTAATTCTTCTTCTACAGCAGGAAACAAAACATTTTTAATTATAGCATTAGATTTAGACCGAGCACAAGAAAATTTCTTGTCATAAAACGTTTGTATCAAAACAATATCATGATATGAACTGTCAGAAAACTTACACATTCACACATTTAGACACAAGAAAATAATTTTATGTATTAAAATAGACGCCAAAAGTATTTTTTAAACAATCGTATTAAACATATAATATTAAACAAATCGCATTAAATAATAAAAAACTAAATATAAATAATATAAAACACGCTGTATCATTAAAGTAAACGAAGATGTTTACTGCACGGTTGCATGATAATTATGAAATATTATGATATATACAATAATGCGTTTTCCACTACATAGATATTAATATTTATACAAATACATATGGGCATTTCCAGAAAAAAGTCCACCTTGATCGAAAAATTAAAAGTTAACAAACAGATTTTTTCCTAATGTATTATAAAAGAGAAACTTCTAAAATAAATTAAATTTAGGAGCTCAAAGCTTTCTTTTGTTGGGATGGTGAAATACTGAGCTACAAGTTTGAAGTTCCCGTTTTTGTAAGTGTTTCTTAACTTCAAGGGCATTTTCTCTTTATAATTAACATTCCTAAAAGCAATTTCATAATACAGTTGAACTTCGATTAACCGTGATGCTCGGGACCGGGCTAATCACGGATAACCGAAAATCACGGTTAAAAGAGGTAAAATTTTACATGTATAAATTTTATTATTTTTATTTATTTTTGACAAAAACATGTAAATCTGCGTCTATAAACAACTTATCATATCTCTAGGATTACATACATTTATTTAAAAAAATCTTTTATGGAAGTCTGTCTTATGTTTTTAGCTTTTGATTGTTCTTCCAACAAATGAGTTTGTATGCGATATATTTGCATTTTATCTGGTTCTGAAATACTTGGACAATTAAAGTTTTCTAAAAAACCTAACAAAATACTACTAGCCTCTATTGCCTGAGCCAATGTAGGCGTTTCGTCCGCATTTCCTCCATCTGATTCCTCGGAATTTGAATCAAGCTCATCTTCTTGGCTTTGGGTAACCATGTCTACGATTTCGTCTTCAGATATAATCGCAAACGGAGCGACATCAGAGTCGCACACCATCCACTTTTCGACAGCATCAATCGTACATCCATACGGTATGGTTATATCTGTTTGTATCTCAACAAGGCTAATTGGGTCATCTTCATTATGAGATAGTAAGTTATTCCAAACTCTTTTTAAAACTTGTGGAGTTACAGAGTCCCACGAAGCTGCGGCTGCCCACAAAGCTGTCTTAATATTCAAAGATTTAACGAACTCACGTCTGTCATTAGCACCAACAAGTTTTTGAACGATCAGTTTACGGTAGTGACATTTGAAGCTCCGAATTACTCCTTGATCCATAGGCTGAATCAAGGACGTGCAATTCGGTGGGAGATATTTTACTGTAACGTTTTCAGATATCATAGCATTTACATCTGGGTGTGCTGGGCAGTTGTCTAATAGTAAAAGAATTTTACAGTTATTTTTGAGACCGATGCGCCGTTGATGTTCCTTTGCTTCTGGTACAAAATTTTGATTAAACCACTCCAGAAATAGCTGTTGTGTTACCCAAGCTTTCTTATTAGATTTATAAATCACAGGAAGGTGTTCAACGTTTTTTAAAGCTCTTGGATGGGCACTTTTTCCTATTATAAGCAATTTACACTTGTGAGTTCCTGCAGCATTTGAACAAACTAGCACTGTGATTCTCTCCTTGGATTCCTTGTACCCTTCAATAGAATATTCATTACCAGTAGCCAAAGAACTCTGAGGCAAACACCTCCAAAATAGACTGGTTTCGTCTGCATTATAGATCTGTTCAGTTGTAAGTTGTTCGTTTTTAATGATTTCATCCAAGTCGTCCACAAACATCGTAGCAGACTCATAATCAGCACACTCCTTTTCTCCCGTAGATTTCAGTCGACGGATTCCATGACGTTTTTTGAATTTATCCAACCAACCAAATGAATAAGTGCACTCTGAATTCATGTTTAACTTCAAATGGAAAATTTTTGCCTTTTCGATAATCATTTCGCCTGAAGTTCAGAAGCAAATTTCGGTTTAAGTTCATACAATATCTCGATTTCAGTTAACTTACCTGAAATTGGAGTTCCCTTAAATCTTTCTTGCCGAAACCATTCATATGTTGCGAAATCAACTTTTGGATTTTCGGATGTTTTTAGTGTATATCTGTGTTTAAGGCCAAGCATTGAATCGGATTCGGAGCAAAATTTTAAAATCCGATCTTTGTTTTTTATTAAATCGGATACAGTTTGAATGCCAACTCCATATTTTTCAGACAACATTTTAAAAGGTACTTTACGTTTTGAGTATTCATTAATCAGCTCCATTTTGTCTTTAATTGAAAGAACCTTTCTTGCTCTTTTCGCGGATTTAGTTTTTGGCGGTGGCATGATGTAAGGAAAACACGTCTTGACTGATCAAATTTCACACTGATGAATGAATATGAAATTTGATACATATGAAAATTACAGTTTCATGAAAAAGGGGAATCACCGAATTTTAATATGAGAGATGTGTGTGTATTATACGAAAAAAACAAACAAGCAGTCATATGGACATGTGCATCACGGATAATAGAGGTAAATCACGGTTAATAGAGGTAAAAAATCAACCACTCAGCATCACGGTTAATAGATAATCACGGTTAATAGAGTCACGGTTAATCGAAGTTCAACTGTAATACTCTTAATGCAAAACTGTTGCTACAAACATATTTAATCATAAAACAAATGCAAAAAATAAATTTAGTATTTTGTAGTTTTTATATAATTTTCTAATATTTATGTCTTTTTCGCATTTTTTTAACATAATAAAATAAAGTGGAAATTTTTGTAATGTAACGCCAGTAACGTAACGCCAGACCAATTTTCATAAAAGAAAAAAAGATTTGTTCAATTTATAACTTGGAAAATAAATGTATATTGGTCCAAAACCTATCAAAAAAAATTTGATTAAAAATACTTGCCCAATTCGTAGAGTTCAACAATTTTGTTATCAAAGTCAAATCGCACTTCCGTTTTTTGTAACGTAACGCCAGGTCACTTTTTGGAGTATATCTTGAAATTCTTAGGCTCAACTATTTCCATTTTTTGGCTGAATATAGAGCTATCCAATCACTTCTCTAATGTGAGAAAAAAACTTTTTTAAATTCTGGTTTTTAACGTTTTTTTTCAACATATCGTCGTACAAAAGTAACGTAACGCCAAAATGGAAATGCCCATATATGTTTCTCTTTATTCTCCCGACGTTCTCTCTCATATTATATCAGAATTAATATCAGGTATAGACGCTATGTAAAGGCCCAATTAGCCGAACGCTGAAATCGTAAATGCTGCGCAAACTCTTCAGCTGATCAAATCTGTTATAAGGCAAATTGTGAAAATGCTTATTTGAGCGCTATAAAACGCAGCGCAGCGCAACCAACCTACAGAAAATAGAATTTCACGCAGAGGTTACGCAGAGAGTGATGGCATGTATGTATGTTGATTGAGAGTGTGGCACAAAAGGTTTTTTTTTGGTACTTGTTTGGTTTGATATTTGAACATTTAGGGCCCGATTATGGTTTACAACAGTTGTTAGTTTAATGTTGTATTTTTGAAAAAGCGATTATGGTTTACAACTGTTGTCACCACTGTTGTATATTGAGTTGTCTGTGTTCATTAACATCGATTATCGTTTACAACATGTGTATTTATGTGTTGTCAGCACTGTCAAAAACTTACAACAGCTCATTAGATGTTGTGTTATTAACGTTACAAGTTGAAAAACGAAAATGGAAAAAAATTTGTAAGTAAGCATATAAAATTTGTTTTGCAAAACATATATAACCGTGAAAAGTAATTAATTATATATATTTTTTAGCAAAATTACAAATAAAAAACAAATGGAAAAGCTCGTTGAGCTGATGAAAATTAATCCAGATATTGGCCGAGGTAAGCTACCATTTGGGTGTAACAAAATTCAGCTCAAGGAAAAATGGGATCAATTTACGGAGCAATTAAATGGCTTGGGACCGCCGATTAAAAACACTAAAGAATGGCAAAGAGTTAGTAGCAGATGTACCATCTACTGCACATTATATTAGTTAAAAATTTTTTTATTTTATCATAGGTATGGACTTATTATAAAGCAAACTTAAAAAGAAAATTAGCTGCAAACAAAAGAAACTTTCAGGCTACTGGTGGTGGTCCGTCCACAGAAATTAGCTTGAGCCCATTAGAACAGAGCACTGTGGAACTTGTGTCAATGGAAACACAAGTAAACCCAAATGGTTCTGCAATGGGTTTGGAAAACCAAGAAGATTCCGAAGGGGCGGAAATAACATTTAGACGTGAAGTGCCTTCACCGACTGTTGAATCTACAGAACCACAATTGCCAAAAAACCGCAGACAATCAAAGAATAAACTGGAGGACGAACGTTTGCAAGTATTAAAATCTCAAGCAAAAAATCAGGAGGAGATCTTACAGACATTGAAACGGTTGGAAAGTAATTCATACAAGAATTATCAAATCAATAAAAAAATGTACGAATTAAAAAAGAAGAAGGCTGATTTGCAAATGAAATTGATAAAAGCCAAACTTGCATTAACGAATAAAAGAATTGAGGAGATGTGATTTTCATATATGTTTATGTATATTTTTTTTTTATGTATATTAAATACCTTTTGTTTTAGTTTTAAGAATCGGTGACCATACATGAATTTTTTGGTGATATTTTTTCAAGTTTTTTTTATATTATTTTTTAATGTTAATGTTTGAAATGAATTAAAACAATAAATACTCTTATGTTTAACCAAAAATTTTCATTCATTTAAAATTGCCAGCATTAAATTAGTTCTAATTTGTTGTGCAGACTCTTGAATGTTTGTTTCTGCAGCTTCTCCAACTTCTACTTCTGTGTCTAATGGAAAAGGCATTTCTTCATTATATTCAGTTTTAAAGTGTTTGCTTATATTGTGCAGTGCACAACAAACATTCGTGATTTGAGTCGCTTTTTCTGGAGTGTAGTGCAATCCTCTTGCAGAAAGCAAACATCGAAACCGGCTTTTAAGAACGCCAATTGTTCTTTCAATAACGTTTCTTGCTTTTGCATGAATAGTATTAAAACGCCTTTCTCGTGATCCTTCTACAGCACTTCGAAATGGAGTTATTAAAAAAGGTTCCAATGGATACCCGGCGTCACCTAAAAATTTGCAAATTTAAATTAAAAAAAAAAACAAGAACTTCCTACCTAAGATCCAAGTATTCTCATCCATATTACGCTGTAAATATTCTTTCAAGTCACTCATATTCCACACAAAGGAGTCATGATTTGACCCGGGGTATTGAGCATCTACGTAGCGTATGTTCATTTCGAAGTCGCATAACTATTGAAATAAATATTTACTTATTAAAAAATTCAATTGAAAATTGTCATCCTCACAATCATGACATTGAGGCTATAATATCCCTTCCTGTTCAAATATAAATGTTGCAATTCCTTTGGAGGCGCTACAATTCGTACGTGCGTACCATCTATACATCCAATTACTCCAGGAAATCGGGTTTTTGAGAAAAACGACGTTTTGTTGTTATATTTTTCTTCTTCCGTCATCCGAGCGTTTATCCACTTCTTGCAAATTTTTCGTTCAAAGAAGTTAATTATTTCATTTAATATGCAGCAAACTGTTGGTTGCGATACTCCAATATTAAAATCATTACCACTACCTCTTTGATAACTACCATCTGCGAAAAATCTCAATGCACAACACAATTTTAAAATCGGTGGAATGGCAGAACACCGGGTTGAAGGTTTTAGAAAAGTGCTCAGTTTTTGTAGCAAAAACAAGAATCCATCCTTGTTTATACGAAAAATTTTTATAAAACTATAAAGTATGTATATTGTAGTTAGTATATTGTAACAACTATTTATTGGTTTAAGAAAAATTATACTTACTCAATATTTGGTAGTTCCAATGGATTTGAACTGTCGCGAATTCTTTTCCGGATACGTACCATGTGTGTTTTTTTGCTGCTCTCATTATCATCATCATCATCAAAATATAGGTCGACGTTAATATCCATGATTTTTATTGTTTTATATATTTCTAATAAAATATTCGTTTCTTCAATCTTTAATAAAACGACAATTTTTGGCACGCAGGTATGTATTTTTACGGAAGTATGTACTACAAATAAAATGCAACCCTGTGACATACACAACAGCTAGCTGTTGTAAACCATAATCGCAAAAAGGGTTAGTGTTGTGTTGTAACTAAAACAACACAACATTTTTGTGTTGTAAACCATAATCGGGCCCTTAATTAATACATTTGTAGCCATACATAGCATATTTAATAAATTAATTTGCTATATAACTTATTTTTCTTTATAAAATCTCACAAAAGGCTGTAAATATATGTGAATATTTTTTTTAGAATAATACGTTAATGTTCAACATATATACGTATGTATATGTATTTAAAAGTCACCAGATTTGGGTGGTTTATGTTTCTTTATTAGCTGATAATTTCCAATAAAAAAATGCACACGATTCACTTATGTAAACAAGACTTGAAATACTTTTATTTAAAAGAAAACTATAGAATTTTTAATTTAATTTTGGCTTTAGGTATTTGCGTTTTGTAAGTACAAGAGATCAAAAAAAGGAAGTGGTAGAATATTATTTCGTTAGTGATCGTAAAATATTAATTTTGTCGCTGCTAAAGGTTACCGACTAATCGGTACGAAGAAACAGGGATGTTTGCGACAGGCTGCCACACGTACATATATGAACGCATGGGCATGAATTTATGTAGTACCAAAATTACTACATATGTAATTTATGTACGTAGGTATATGCAGGCAATTGCGTGGATAATATTTAACGACCAGTGCTATGCCATTGAGATAACCCGACAACAATTAACTCAATCTTGCACTAATGTAGGTCAGAAGAACTCGAAACCATATTCATGACTGAGGGCGAAGTCGAACTCGGGATCTAAGGCATCGTAGTCTTGTGCTCACTAGAGTTCAAGGCGAATACATACTAGGTGAACTCGATTTGCAACCCTGCAGAAACTACTTATATCGTTAGTAAAATTCGCAAAGGTGCTAAGTCCTCTTTTTCTCAAATTGAGATTTTAATGCAAAACCGTTCTACTACTTAAAATACATATTTTACAACAACAAAAATCGCATTACAGTAGTTCCCGCTTAAGTGAACAAAGCAAAATGCACAATTTTTCGTTCATTTAAACGGGGATTCATTTAAGCGGGACCTCGGATAAATGAACAATTTGTGACTCTTATAAAAACTCGGTTAAATGCATATTTATTCATTTAAAAAAATAACAAAATATAGTTTAAATTAAAAAGAATTTAAATTTAAATTTTATGTATTTATTTAAAGCAAAATAACAGAAGTTCATTAAATGTACATACATATGTGCATACATGTGCATACATATGTATAAAAACAAAACAAAAACAAATCCATCTTTAAAATTATTATATATGTACATAATTACATAAATACATAGATTTCAAGAAAATTTTAGAACGATAAAATTATTCTTTTTTGAAAAAATTAGTTAATTTTTATTGCAATGTTGATTTTTTACAATTATCAATCACTCCTTTTTCAATATGTTCAATTTCATTCATATATTTAGAGTCGGTTGAAAAAAATTTACGTAGAATTGAAATTGAGTTTAAAACTTCTGAAAAAGTGGGCATGATTTCATTGTCTTCTTCATCTGAAGACTCGGATATTTCTATATTTAGGCTTTCTTGGACAATTTCGGCGTCACTAAGCTGGCCATAGCAATCTAGATTATCATCGCAGCGAATAAATTCCTGAAAATCATTTCCAAGATCGTTTAATAACAATTCCTCTTGTACTTGGCAATCATCCTCGTTGTTGAACGTATCGGAATTCAAAACTTCTATTGGAAAGTTTTGTTTGACGAAGGAACCCAGTTTTAAAAATTAATACATATTTATTGTTCATAAATTAAAAAAGATTGAAAATAAATTACATACTTTTTTGAAGCAATTTATTATAGTTGACGGCTTCACTAACCACCAAGAGTGTCTAATCATGTTCATTGCAGTTAAAATATTTATAGATTTAGTAAAACTTTCAAATTTTTTTTCGGCTTCAACGTGGGCAATTTGTTTTCGAATGATATTTTGCCTATAGTATGACTTAAAAGAATGGATTATTCCTTGGTCTAGTGGTTGGATTAGTGAAGTTGTATTTGCGGGAAGAAATTCTAATTTTATGTTTGTTAAAGGTACATTCACTTTATGACATGAGGCATTGTCTACAAATAAAATAATGTTCATGTTTTCAGACACCATATCCCTATTTAGAGACATCAAGACATCTTCCCATATGTCTTTTGTCATCCAAGCATTACTTTGTGAATAATATTTGAGAGGTATTGTCTTATTTTGAAAACATTTGGGTTTTTTGTGCTTTCCAATTACTACAACTTTTTTAAAACTTCCAGAAGCATTGCATATAAAAAGTAAAGTTAACCGATCTTTTAAAGTTTTAAAACCTTTAACAGGTTGTCCTTTCTGGTTCATAGTTTTCTTTGGAATAGTTTTATAAAGTAGACCAGATTCATCTGCATTGAATATTTGCGAATCGTCGTATGATGAAATGAGTTCTGGGAGAACATTTTTTGCAAAATTGTTGGCACTTTCCACATTTGCAGATGCAGCTTCCCCTTGTATATTTCTTAACTGAATACCTTCACGTTTTTGCCACCTGTATAGCCAACCGCCACTTGGGTTAAAGTTCTTGTTAAGCTGCACTGCAAACTGTTTAGATTTCTCAAAAATCATTTGAGACGAAATAATTGCACCAGATTCTCTCATTTGATTGAACCAAACTAAAAGCGCCTTCTCCACTTCAGTATATGCACCACTTCTGTTCCTTTTAGAGCCCAATTTGCTTGTTCTTGCAGTGTCAATCATTTTATTTTTATCTTTAATTATCCTGTTAACAGATACCAAGGAACAACCGTATATATTGCACAATTCACTTTTGCTTTTTTCTTTTGAGTCTTCAATTAATTTAAATTTTTCTTTTAAGGTAAGGGTTTTCTTTTTTATTTGAGTCAGTTTTTTTAATGAAGAACGAATGAATAACTTAGTTGTTTGATGAACACAGCTGACTGCTTTTTTAAAGAAGTCTTGCCAGACAGTTGAAAATATTCAGCGTTTTGTCAGATTCATTTAAGCGTGTAATTTTTCTCAGCTTTTTAGTTTTTTAAACTGAGATATTAGTTATTTAAGCGGGGAATTCATATAAACGGGGATCTTTTAAGCGATTTTTTTTGCATATATTTATGTATATTGAAAATTTTTGGTAATACCAAATGTTGTTCATTAAGGCGGGGAAATCATTAAAGCGGGGATCATTTAAGCGGGAACTACTGTATGTAGTTTAACGTTGTTGTAATGTTGTGGTTTGCAAAAGTGCTAAGTCCACAAAACTACGAAAAATATTAAAAGCACGTGCTAAGTCTGTGAAATATTAATTTGTTTAGTTGAATTTGGTGTTTTCTCTACTAAGGTTGTGATAAGTGAAGAATTAAAAAGGAAAAATAAATAATTAGCGGTTTTTAAAACGGCAAATGTTTCGATTTTAGTTTTTATTTAAAAATATATATGTAATGTAATTTATAATAATTTTGATATGTATTCTTAAGAAATTGGTATGGATTTTTCCCAGAACTATGGAAATGAAGCAGACGACGGTGTTGTTGGACTAGTCCCATATGGGTTTAATACAGATTCTGATGATTCTTTTGAACTTCGTCCGAGAACGAGAACTCTTAGAGTTCGCACAGCAAATCCATCTTGGTATTCAGTTAGAAATAAAAAGCGAAGGGAATATGGAAAGTGCTATTTTGGAAAAGAGAATACAGGCAGTGGTTGGAATTATAAAAAGCAAAGGGATGCACGGGCACTAAAGAAGAGGTGCAACTGTAAAAAAACATTGTCTTTAATTGCACAGAAATCTCTGACGAAAATAGGAGAAAAATATTTAATGATTTTTGGAAAATCAGTTGGAACGAAAAAAAACTTTATATTAATACGATGATTCAAGTCCATCCAGTTAGAAGACCCAGAAATAGAAAAGAGGAAAATAAATCTAAAAGATGTCAAACAAGGCAATATTATTTGAAAGTAGACAACAGAAACATGAGAGTTTGTAAAACATTTTTTTTTAATACGTTGGGAACTGGTAGACGAACTGTAACCAATTTGATGAACAGTACTTTAAGTTCAAGAAGAAGTCCTTCAAGTAGTGTTGGTTCTTCACAAGAAAAAATATACCTCAATTTGTTCTTTGATTCTCTACCATCAATGGAGTCGCACTACTGTCGTGCTGTCACTACAAAAAAGTTTTTACAGACAGAATGGCGTTCTAAATTGCAACTGTACTACTTTTATGTTAACGACTGGTGTGTTGGAAAAAACACAAAATCACTTTCCCTTACATCATTTTATAGTACATGTTGAGTTTTCCAGAAATGAAATTTATTAGATCTGAGTAAATACAATTTTTAAGAGCAGTTTTATTTGTGCTTTATTTAGGTTTAATTATGCTTTAAAAAATTTTGTATTGTCGCGTGTACGGTTGGACTCAGATTATTTTTTAACGCTTTCAATTCAGTTTTCTGTAGCAATTTACCTACAGACGACAATACAGTTAGCTTATACTACATATAAATACAATGTATGTATTATTAGGTACTTATTTGGTAAATGCATTTACCAATCAATGAGTGCCTTTCTAGGCAATTGAGAGAGTGTGTGTTAACAAGCGTAAAAGGTGCATACACAGACAAGATAGTATATAATGGTATGTAAAATATTGTATAAAAAAATAATTGTGAGAAAAGCAAACGGGATATGTTTGAGCGCACAATATGCAGCCAGTGGCGGCGACATCCTCCCCCAGGTAAAGGAATCGAGTAGCGATGAGTTTACGTCCTTAGTTTATGCCGACATCTAGTATTGCAACTTTCGACATTGGTCTTTCTAGGGTGCTTGTTGCTGTTCTAATTTTAACTCGTCGAACTTGTCCGTCTTTCGCGGTGGTTATCTCGGTGATCACGCCTTTAGGCCAGGTGTTTCGCGGCAGGTTTTCGTCTACCAGAATGACCAGATCTCCGATGGAGGGCGGCTTTTGCTTTGTGAACCACTTTCCACGACGTATCAGATTTGGGGCGTACTCTTTCACCCACCTGCGCCAAAACGAGTCGGCGAATCTCTGCGTTTGTCTCCAGCGATCACGCAGGCTGGTATCAGAGCAAATGGGTTTGTATCCTGAGGCGGACCCTAGCGGCAGATGGTTTGGTGTTAAAGGTTCATCGTCTTTCGTTTCCAGGGACACAAATGTGAGTGGTCTGGAGTTTATAACCGCTTCCGCCTCGGTGAGAGCGCTTTTAAAGCTTTCGTCATTAAACTTGAAGTTGGGAAACGCTGCACTCAATACCGTTTTGACGGATTTAACCATCCGCTCCCAAGCTCTTCCCATGTGCGGGGCTGCCGGTGGGTTGAAGGTCCACTTAATTTCGTCGAATTTCGTTATTAAATGGTTTAAATTTAGATGCTGCTGTTCCTCCCGGAAAACCTTTGCCGTAGCTCTAAAAGTGGTGCCATTGTCAGTAAATATTTCCCTAGGCATGCCGCGGCGATTTATGAAGTTGGAAATACACATTATGCAAGAATTCGTATCCAAACTGAAGGCGACTTCCAGGTGAACTGCTCGAACTGTTAGGCAAGTAAATACCACTCCCCATCTCTTTTCCTTGTGTCGTCCCACAGTTACAAGGAACGGGCCAAAAAGTCTATGCCGACGAAGGTGAACGGGCGTTCAAAGCAAGCCAGTCTGGCGAGGGGAATTGGAGCCATTTGTGGCGTTGTTGGTAAACACGTTGTATTTTTGCATCGTTGACATTCTTTGCGTACCTTTTTATATAAAACGCGCAGGCGTGGAATGTAATATTTGCATCTAATGTCATTGATGACTGTTTCGTGAAAGCTGTGGTGATATAATTCGTGATAGTATCGAACTATTAGAAACGTTACGTAGTGGTTGTTTGGTAGAATAATGGCACGGCTGCACGTAAATGACTGTACTCTTCCCTCGCATCTCAAAACGTCGTGGTCGTCTAGGTACGCATTAAGTTGTTTTATCTGGCTTTTTTTTATTAACTTCTGCACGTTTCCGTATGTTTGCAATATCTTCGGCATACTCTGCGGCTTGCGCTACTTTATACAAAACGTTTTTTGCCTTTTGGATAATGTCGAAACTAATATCTCTTGGCGGTCTTTTCTGAACAGTTACGTGCTTGACACGAATTATATAGAGCATGAACGTTGCAAGGGCTCTGTAGAGTCTTCTCCAGCATGAAAAATACCTGATGTTGGGTTCAAAGGGCTTCTTTTCGTGAATTTGAAAAACTGGGTGGCATAATTCACCTCTCTCGAAACCGATCACATCCTTTTCCTTGTTCGCGCAGTCGAAATTAGACACTTCGGGCCAGTTATTTTTGTTGTCTGTTAAGAATTGAGGACCACCAATCCATTGTTGCGTACTTGCCTTAGAGGTTTTCGTGGCGACATCGGCCGGATTCAACTTTGATGACACCCAGTTCCATTGCGAAGTGTTCGTGTTCTCTAGTATTTCGCCCACGCGGTGCATAACAAATGGTTTAAAATTTCTCGGATCTATTGTCAACCAACTCAAAACTGTTTTTGAGTCCGTCCACCAGTAGCGCCTGCCAAACTTGATACGCCTGCTCTGCTGTATTTTTTGAGCTAACCTTACGCCAACAATTGCTGCTTGCAATTCCATACGCGGGATAGATAATGGCTTTAGAGGTGCTACCTTGCACTTGGCAGCTATTATTGAAACATTAACTCCGTAATCATATAAGACTCTCATATAGCATACGGCGGCATATGCATGTTCTCCGGCGTCAACAAACGTGTGTAACTCAATGTCGGAAGCGGCTGTCATAAACGGCGAATAATTTCTCGGAATTGAGAGTTCTGATAAGTTTCGTATATTCAGGGTCCACTGGTGCCATTTCCGATGTAAATCCTGAGTTAACTGGTCATCCCATTTTATTTGTGACCGCCATATTTCTTGTAAGAGGATTTTGAGGCTAATTGTATAAACGGACAGTAGACCCAGCGGATCGAAAATGGTCATTAATACCTGCAAGACCTCTCTTTTAGTGGGTGTAATTTCCTCGTTGAATATGTTTCTTTTAAGTTTTGAGAATTTACATATGTATTTGAAAACGTCGTTTTTCGGGTCCCAAAACATTCCTAGTACCTTTTCCACGGAACCCAGGTTGTAAGTAAGCTGGTGTCCATGTGTGCAGAAATTTGGTGTTGCAAATCGAGACAATTAGATACCCAATGATGCATGTGGAAGCCGGCGGCGGCATGTATTGTTTTAACGTCGGTCGCGAGCTTCAACGCCTCTTCGTAGGTATCGGCGCTATCGATGAAATCGTCGACGTAGTGGTGGAACTTAATTGATTCTGCCGCGCGCGGGTATTTGGTGGCGAAGGCATCGGCGTTTTCGAGTTTTTGAGGATGCCTTTCGGACTAAGAAATGCCCCATCGGTATTCCAGAGATTTGTCAATAGGATTTTTGCCGATATGGTAAGGGATGATAGGCTTATTATATATTTGGACGATATCATGATTGCCACTGTTACTAGGGAGGAACATTTTGAGATACTAAAGGAGGTTTTTGGAACTCAGGATGGATAAGTGCGAATTTTTTCAGACTTCTGTTAGATACCTAGGCTATACAGTAAGTGGGGACTGTATTAGAGCTGATGAGAAGGGTTTGGAAGCCATTAGGGATTTTCCTGTACCAGATAGGATCCACTCAGTTCGAAGCTTTTTAGGGTTGTGCTCTTACTTTAGACGGTTTGTTAAAGATTTTTCGATATTAGCGAAACCCCTGTATGATCTTATAAGGAAGGACAAGGAGTTTAGGTTTGGACAGGCTGAACTAGGTGCATTTGAGTTACTCAAGACGAAACTTATGGAATCACCGGTACTCGCACTTTATGATCCGAGGGATGATACTGAGCTTCATTGTGATGCGAGCTCTATTGGTTTTATAGCTGTCCTATTGCAGAAGAAGTCCGATGGAAAATTTCACCCAATTTTTTATTTTTCAAAACGGACTACGGACACGGAGTCGAAGTATCACAGCTTCGAGCTCGAGACGTTGGCGATAGTTTACGCATTGAGGCGTTTTCGGATATACCTGCAGGGAAGGAAGTTTAAGATTATAACGGATTGCAAGAGGGAACTTAACCAGAGAATTGCTAGGTGGGCTTTAGAGCTTCAGAACTTTGAATACGATCTCGAGCATCGATCGGGTAATAGGATGCAGCATGTTGATGCTCTCAGTAGGTGTACCAATATAATGACGATAGAACCGAACACATTTGAGGAGAATTTAGTTATTTGTCAGAATAGGGACCAGGGCCTCAGGGTTTTGAAACAGCAGCTGCAGGAAACTGAGCATAGCTTGTATGAGATGCGTAATGGAGTGATATACAGGAAGACCAAGGACGGTAACTTATTGTTTTACGTTCCAGAGGAAATGGAGAATCACATCTTATATAAATATCATGATGAGATGGGACATGTGGGGATTGATAAAATGGCGGAACTTATATTGACGACTTACTGGTTTCCGAAGGTTAGGGAAAAGGCTGGTAGTCATATTAGTAATTGCGTGAACTGTATTGCATATTCTACTGCTCACAACAGGGAAGAGGGATTTTTGCATAGCATTCCGAAACCGGAGGTTCCATTTGACACCGTACATATTGATCATTTTGGTCCAGTTGACAACGGCAGGTCGCTTAAGCATATTTTGGTGATAGTTGATGCTTGTACGAAATGTTCAAGGCTCTATCCGACGAAGACTACTAGCACAAGGGAGGCTATTGCGGCATTGGGTGACTATTTCAGATCATATAGTCGGCCCAGGTGTATTATAAGTGATCGGGGTGCTTGCTTCACTTCTAGGGATTTTTCGGGGTTTTTGAAGGGTAATGGTGTCGGCCACATCTTAGTTGCTACGGGCTCACCACAGGCAAATGGGCAGGTGGAGAGGATTAATAGGTCGATTGGACCAATGCTGGCGAAGTTGGTGAGACCCAATGAGGGTGTATTTTGGGACACGGTACTGGAGCAGATTGAGTATACTTTGAATAATACAGTGCACAGGTCCACTGGGTTGCATCCGAGTACGATGTTATTTGGCGTGAGACAAAGGGGGAAAGTTTTAGATTTATTAGGTGAGTGTCTTGCTGATTTGAAAGGTACGCGACGGGAGGACTTTAGTATTATTAGATGTAGGGTGGCTGAGAATCAGAGGAAGCTGCAGACCTATAATAAAAGATATGTTGACAGCAGGAGAAGGAGCCCGACAGTGTACAAGGACGGCGACTACGTGGTGATAAGGAATTTTGACTCGACAGCTGGGATTTTCCGTAAACGGATTCCGAAATATAGGGGTCCTTATAGAGTATCGAAGGTTCTAAGGAACGATCGGTATCTAATTGATGATGTGGAGGGATTCCAACAGTCACGTACTCCTTATAGGGGTGTTTGGGCGGTCTCTAACATTCGTCCGTGGTTTGGTGGTCGAACCGGGTCTAATCGGGTAGCGTGAGATCAGGTGATCTCAGGGTCAGGATGGCCGAGTTGTAGCATTCTCGCATAGGTAACGCTGCTGGATTCATGGCTTTCTATCATAGGTTATAACCTCTTTTTCTCCTTCACACGTATTATCTTAGACTTCTTTTTGCTTATATATTTTAAGTTTATTGATGTTTCTTTCCCTCCCTTTTAAGGGGTTAGACATTATATATTCCTATATAACGGTTTCTTATATATTTATGAACATGTATTCTACCTTATAACTTTTTGTAGGCTTATGTCTGTCTCTCTCTAATACATTTAATTTTAAGTGAAGCAATGGCTGACGATGGTGCATGGCACACTTAGATCTTAAGTCGACATGTTGTTTTATTTTGAAGAAAAGAAATAATAAGAGCGTGATCATTATCGTTTGGCACATGAAGCTGTAAAGTAGTTTATTTAAATTAGAAGTTATACCTACTACAATATATATATATATATATATATATATATATATATATATATATATATATATATATATATATATATTATTATATATATATATATAAATGTTGATTTAGTTTTGAAAGATATACAAGATGATGTTAACAAGAACAAGAGAAATTTGGTTGAATATAAAGATGAATTTGCGTTGGTGCTAAAATCAAACGAAAGTAAAGCAAATATTGTAATTAATAGAAAAACGATACGACGAGAGACAGAAAAAAATATATCTATAAGGTATAACAAATTTGGGAAAAGAATGTCCTATAATTTCAAAAATTATATGGTGTAAATTAATTTGAAAATAAAAACTAAAACTTTGTCACAACCGAACGAAGTATTGGAAATCTGCAAAGTGATTTAAAAGAGTACTCTAGGAAATAAACGATAAGCAAAACAAGCATTCATTCAAGACCTAACTATCAGGTCATCTCACTGGTACAACAATCCCACAAAACAGTAGGCATTTTCTACACAAAGAAATTTTCCACCTTGTCAACGGCAACATGTTCTTATAGTTTTGCACCAATCCTTTTAACATCATAATTGCAGATAACTTTTGACACCATGGAAAGTTTTTAACGGTCAAATCACAATCCTAAAATGTTGGAGAATTTCCCCATTATGCAACTCTGTGTATATGTATATTATATTTCATTTCTTTACTTGTTCATTCTGAAATAAACCGTTTAACAATTAACAGGTTATGGACCCAGACGCGGCAAAAAAAGTTAAATTGAATATATAAGGGATAAAAGTGCAAGTTTGAACTTAACATTATAAAGAAATTTTGTGTTTTCTGACAGTTGTGTTAAAATAGAAAGAAGATGAGTTCTTCAATGTATCAAATAGATAAATTGGATAACAGAAACTATGACATATGGTGTGTGCAGGTTAAAAGCATATTGGTGCACTCAGAATTATGGTCAATTGCTAGTGGAAAAGTTAGTAAATGAAGTAAAGGCAGCAGAACATCGTTTCATGCGTGGAAAAAACAAAGTAAAGTTTATAAGCCAACTGGTCCACTACGTAAAGTAAGTCTTTACAAAAATCTATAATTTTGTTGTCGAGTTTGTCGAAAGAGTGGGAGAATTTCATCATAGCAATTGAAACGCGTGATGAATTACCCGCATTAGATCTCCTTAAGCTGAAATTAATTGATGAATTTGAGCGAAGAAGTCATCACAATGAAAATGATGCTGCTGGTGTTATAAATCAACAGGCTTTTTTGGCGAGATCAAGTCATCATAAAAAGAGTAAAGTGGCATGACCACACATCAAACTGACACTTAAACTCTGCATTTCTTTGATAGTGTTAGTGAAAAAACTCACACGTATGGTTTGATGTGAGTTTGAAGAATATCAAAACAATTTAGATTTTCACTGCCAGAGAGAATTTTACCAACACATACACTCACTCTCTTTTTCCGTTACCAGCAACCTGCTAACCTAACCTACACAAGTTTGAAGCATCAGTTTGATGTGTGGCCATGCCGCTTAAGAACGTATAACCAAAATGGCGGTAGTAAGCGTGGTTACTTCGCAAAAAATTGCAAAAACTCTAACAACAACATCGAAAAAGAAGAGCAACACCGTTCGTTCGCTATGCTTGCAGCCTGCAATAGCAGCAGTTTTAACAGAAGTAACTGTGCGTCGACAGCGGTGCGACTGCACACATGTGCTGCAACCGTGAATTTTTTTTAACATTAGTAGAAGAGACAGAGAACATTACATTGGCGTGTGATAAGTATGTACATACAAGCAAAGGGCAAAGGAGATGTTATATTAAAAACAGAAAATGGTGAAGTTACTTTGCGAGATGTTCTTTATGTTCCAGGAGTTATATCAGTTGGAAAAGCACCAGAAAATGGTTTTCTAGTGACGTTTGAAAATAATGCAGCGAAAATAATACATAAGTCTGGTGAAATAATTTCAACAGCAAAAATAAAATGAATTTATTTGTATATTCGGGGCAAAACCAGAAGAATTTCAATTTATCGAGCCATGATGCTATTCGTTGGCACAACATGTATGGCCACCTGAATTTTAAAAGTTTAAGTGATTTGGTTACGAAATATGCTATGAATGGGCTGAAAATTAAAACAGTACCACAAATTTTTGATTGTAAAACATTGTATGAAATCAAAAATACATTCGCAACCATTTCCAACTGGTGCAGGCAAAATAGCCAGTAACTTCTTAGACTTAATCCATACTGATGTCTGCAGGTCAATGAACAAATCATCTATTGGAGGTTCGCGTTATTGATGATCACTCAAGAAAAATATTTATCTATTTTTTGAGAAATAAAAGTGAAGTTTTTGAAATATTTAAAATGTTTAAGTCCATGGTAGAAAATGCAACAGAAAGGAAAATTAAAATAATACGAAGTGATAATGGAAGAGAGTACATTAATGGACAGTTTGAACTTTTTTTTTTTTCATCTTGGACCAGCACTCAGGGGATGACCCCTATATATGCAATGCATCGCGCCGGAACTGAAAATGAAGGGATAGTATTGAGGGGACAGATTAGGAAAGATGAGAGGATAGACAGTTTTTTTGTAGCTATTTCAACCTTTTACTTCGCCGGCTAATTTTTTTTGCTACAGGGCCGACGAAGGTGGGTGCTGTTACTCTGCTTTTTAGTACATGATAGTGTCAGTCGCTGCCAATTATGTTCAGTGACCAGTGATTATGCCTTCATCATTGGAACAGGCTGGCAACAACTAACACAACCATGCACTAATGCTGATCAGAAGAATTCAACACAGTATTGTTTTATGTTTAAGCCATCTTGTCAAAAAGTGTTCTTTTATTTTTATCTCATCTTAAAACTACTTAATCATATGTACATCGATTATATATATTAAATAACAGGGTGACCTGTAGAGCCATTGTGCAGATATACAGATTACTCACGTAGTCTACGTAAACGTACACAATAACTATACAACATCTTCCTTTACAAATAATGTACAAAATAAAACGTATTATCTAGAAAATCAGAAATTAATTAAAAACTAGTTATGCATTAAATATTTTATTTTAAATATTAAATTAAGAAAAGTAGCAATTAATTATGTATTAAATATATTAATATGTATTATATATTAATAAAATTCTATGCATATTATATATCAAGCTTTTCCGGTATTTTTACAATTCTTCCCCTTCTAGTTACATACTGTCCATACTGAGAACCAGATCCCTCTCCCTGTTCCACTACCTCTTCCATCCTCACGTTAGCCTCTGTACCACAATCAATCTGATGTTTTTCACAGTCCCTATTACTGATGATGTTCCCAGTATCCGCACTGTTCCTGGGCGACTTCTTTATATGTTCTAAGCTTCTTCTAAAAAATGATCCTTTACTGTCTAAAACTACAAAAGATCTAGGTTCCCTGCAAACTTCAACTACCTCTCCATCAACCCAACAACCCAAGGGTGTTTTCTTAAACATTATCTGATCTCCTTTATCAACTAATTCATGCCTTTTAGACTTCCTGTTGTAATATTCTGAACATTTTTGCAAATTCGATTCTAATCTATTTTCATATTCCTTGATATTAACTAACCTTGGCCTGAAATTGTCTACCACAGACGGAACACGAGTACGTAAAGAACGTGACATTAACAGTTCCGAAGGACTTGGCAAATTTCCTTTTGGTGTTGTCCTATAGTGTAATAAGGCGATATAAGGGTCGGAATTACTTTCCAATGATTTCATCAGCAAATTTTTTACTGTCTGCACTGTCCGCTCAGCCAAACCATTTGATCTTGCTAAATATGGACTCGAAGTCTTGTGATCTATTCCCCAGTCCTCACAAAAAAGCTCAAATTCTCTTGAACTAAAGGGTGGGCCATTATCAGATATTAAAATGGACGGAATACCATGTCTGGCAAAAATTGATTTAAGTCTCTTTACAACGTGAAGTGCACTATAACCTTGATTTAATAATTCAATCTCCACAAACTTTGAATAGTAATCAACTACTAGAAGATACATTTTTCCTCGAAACTCAAAAAGATCACACCCAAGTTTATACCAAGGCACATCTATAATCTCATGAGGCATCAACTCTGGCCTTGTGTTGGATCTCGCATGTCTTAGACAAATTTCGCAGTTCGATACTATATTTTCTATGTCATTATATATATTTGGCCAATATACAGACTGTCGTGCCAGATTCTGGCATCTAGTGACCCCCATGTGTCCCTCATGAATCCTACTCATGACCATCTTTCTAAGACTCTTCGGGATCATTATCTGATGATTCTTAAGCAAAATGTCCCCCAAAATACTAATGTCCTCCTTTATCCTGTAATAGGGTGCCACTTCTTCATCAACTTCTTTCCGATTCCTAGGCCAACCATTCCTTACGTAAGTCATAATTTTCAAAAATGTGCCATCCTTTCCAGTATGTTCCTTTACCATATTCATATTTGCAAATGGAGTTTCCATATGTGAAGCAATAAAATTACAATGTAATGAAACTTCTGCATCCATCTCAGGTAATGTCGTATGGTCTAATGGTGCTCTGGAAAGCGTATCTGCTATCTTCAAACATGTTCCTGGCCTGTACATTAATGAAATACCATAACACTGCAATCTCAACATAAGTCGTT
The DNA here is from genome assembly GCA_951800035.1 of Linnaemya tessellans. Taxonomy (NCBI): domain Eukaryota; kingdom Metazoa; phylum Arthropoda; class Insecta; order Diptera; family Tachinidae; genus Linnaemya; species Linnaemya tessellans. The sequence goes on along the minus strand of OX637533.1, from coordinate 85,561,282 downwards.
GAAGTCTAGGAGGAATTTTATAAAGAGGCTTATCGAAAAGACTAACTAAGGGCTTGTGATCCGTCTCAACTATTACTTTAGACCCATAAACATACTGATGGAACCTTGTACAACCAAAGAGAATGGCCAAAAGTTCCTTTTCTATTTGGGCATAGTTCTTTTGTGTCTCAGTCAAGGAAACAGAAGCATAAGCAATAGGATTTTTTCCATGTAAAATTGTAGCCCCAAGTGCAAATTGCGACGCATCAACAGATAAAATAATTTCCTTATTTGAATCAAAATAAGTTAGAACTGGTGTCGTTGTTATCGCCCTTTTAAGGTTATCAAACTCTGCTTCATGCACTGGAGTCCAATGCCACTGAACTTCCTTTTTTAAAAGTTCCCTTAAATTTTTATTCCTCAAAGACAAATTTTCTATAAAAGACCCTAAGTAGTTTATCATTCCCAAGAAACGTTGTAAATCCTTAACATTCACTGGTCTTGGCATTTGAAGTATTGCCCTGATTTTTTCCTCATCTGGTCTTACCCCTGATCTGTCAAATAAATGTCCTAAAAACTTTACCTCAGTTTTGAAAAAACTGCACTTAGACCTGTTAAATTTTAGACCTACGTCCCTAGCCCTGAGAAGCACCCTTTCCAGAATTTTCCCATGTTCTTCAATAGTTGATGAAAATATCAAAAAATCATCAATATAAATGACAAGTCCAGAAATATCTCCAAAAAGATTAACCATCTGTGCATGAAAAATCTCAGGGGCCGCATTAATACCAAAAGGAAGCCTTAAAAATCGAAAACGACCAAATGGTGTGTTAAATGTACAAAGTTTTGAAGACTTTTCACCCAATGGTATCATCCAAAAACCGCTATTAGCATCTAATGTTGAAAAATACTTAGATCCATTCAACTTTGCCTTACATTCCTCAATATTAGGAAATGGATGGTGAGGTCTTAGTATAGCCCTGTTTAAATTCCTGGGATCTAAACAAATCCGTAAACTACCATTTGGTTTGGTGACAAGAACTATCGAATTAACCCACTCAGTTGGTTCATATTCAGGGACAATTACACCCAAATTAATCATCCTGTCTAACTCTGTCTTTAAACTGTCATGCAATTTAAAAGGTATTCTACGAGGAGGTTCCACCACAGGTATAACGTCATCCTTTAACATAAAATTACATTCATTTTTTAAAAGTCCAAGGCCACTGAACACACTAGAATACTTTTCAATAACTTCATTTATTGAAATATTATTAACCTGCTTGATTAAATTCATATTTACAGCACTTTCAATACCTATTATATTTTTACAATTAATGTTTACAATAAAAAAATTTGTATTGAAATAATTATTTTTATATAATACTCCTAGTTCTGCTGTTCCTAACACCGGAATTTTTTCTCCACTAAATGTACAAATTAGAGTCCTAGACTTCTTTAATTTATTCTTAATATTTAACAAATCAGCTGTCCTCCTCGATATAATGTTGGCCTGTGCTCCCGTATCTATTTGAAAAAATATTTTGTTTCTATTTATTGTTACCTCCACACACCATTCTTTTACATTTTTCTCGTCCTTAGTTACGGCTCCAACAAATAAATCTTCTTCTTCTTCCGTTTCACCATCGACAACCACTTGCCTGATACTTCTCTTTACTAAACACATTTTAGCAAAGTGACCGATTTTACCACATTCATAACATTTAGCCCCTTCTGCTGGACATCTAAAGTTGTGAATTTGACCACACTTCATACAATTTGTCTTATTGTAGTTGTTGTTTTTGACACTCTTGTATCTACTCTCTTGATTATCAAATCTTTTTTGCTGATATTGCTTTTGGGTATTTCTTTTAGTGACCACATTGATGACACCTTCAGCGCACACATCTTGCTGTAATATTGTAGAATTCTGTTTTGCAATCACCATCGTGTTAGCAATAGACACTGCTTTTTCTAGTGAAACATCCCCTTCTGTTAAAAGTCTCTCTCGTATGTTCGATAATTTTGGCGCTAAACCACATATGAATATGTCACGTATTAACGCTTCTCGCAGATCTTTAAACTCACAGTTTAAACTTAAGTTTTTCAATATTGTAACAAATTCATCTATTGTTTGATCTTCTTGCTGCTTGTACGTAAAAAATTTATGTCTTTCCATGACAATGTTCATTTTGGGTACAAAAAATGCCGCCATTTTGTTTACCAAATCTTCATACTTTACAGTATCAATATCAAAATCAAAAGAGTTGAAAATTTCTAATGATTTGCTGCCAAGATAGTGCAACATCAATGCGACCTTTCTTCTGTCCGATTGTGATTCCAAGTCCGATGCTCTTAAGAATATTTTAAATTGAGTGTGCCACATTTTCCACTCTTTAGCCAAGTTTGGCGCTTTTATGTTTATAGGTTGCAAAGTAGCAGCAAACAATTGACTGCTGCTTGGTTTCTCCTCTTCTCGAGACATTTTCACAGTAAATGTCTCTTCACTTAGTTAAAAATCTTTTCACTTTTTAGTTCAAATTTTTTCTAGACACTTCTGACACCATGTTTTATGTTTAAGCCATCTTGTCAAAAAGTGTTCTTTTATTTTTATCTCATCTTAAAACTACTTAATCATATGTACATCGATTATATATATATTAAATAACAGGGTGACCTGTAGAGCCATTGTGCAGATATACAGATTACTCACGTAGTCTACGTAAACGTACACAATAACTATACAACAAGTATTTCATGACTCAGCGCGGGCTCGAACTCAGGACCCTCCGCTTCATAGTCTCGTGTTCTACTACTTCAGCCAACAGCACCTAGAATAATAGAACATGGTATAAAGAGGCAGGTTTCGGTTCCATACACTACGCAACACAATGGTACAGCTGAGCGGGCCAACAGGACGATATTAGAAATGGCTCGTAGTATGATTGTGCATTCTGGCGTTGATGAGAGACTGTGGGCAGAAGCAGTAAATACTGCTGTTTATATCCGAAAGAGATCTATCACCAAAGTATTAAAAGGCAAGACTCCATACGAAGTTTAGTATGGCATGAAGCCTGATGTGTCATTTTCGAACATTTGGTTCAACAGCAGTTTTGCAGCAAAAGGTAAGGGGTATACGTTTGTCGGATATTCAGCAAACAGCAAAAGCCTACAGGTTATATGATTTGATCGACAAGAAAATTGTTGAAAAATGTGATGTAAAATGTTGTGAAGATGATAATGCAAACAAGTCAGTAACAGAAATAGAAAATGTATTAAATGTTCCAGTTTTAGTTGAGCCGCCAAGTGAAGTGAATGAAATAGTTGCAGAGAGTCTGGGTGATGAACACGATGGGTCCGCCTACGATGGGGATTTCTTGGGATTCGAAGAAGAAAATCTGAATGAGTTTGAACAACCACAGTGCAAAGTTATTCAAAAGAGGGTTCTTGGTAGACCGAAGGTATTGCGTACGGGCAATGTAGGTCGTCATAAAAAAACCTACAACGAACTAAATTTTGCAGATGGAGGTAATAGTATGTATACACTCCAAACGTATCAAGATGTAATCGCTGATAAATATTCAAGTTTTTGGAAGGACGCAATGTTAAAAGAATATATGTACTTCACTGAATGAAAACGACACGTGGTCATTGGTTGAGTTATCATTTGGCAAAAAGGTGATCGGCAGCAAGTGGGTATTTAGCCTTAAGAAAGACGAATGCGGCAAAATAGACAAATTCAAGGCCAGATTGGTGGTGAAAGGATGTAGCCAAGAATATGGCATAAATTAAAGCGAAATTTTTTCACCAGTTTTACGATATCCAACTATACATATCGTTTTTGCTATTGCTGCTAAACAGCAACTGCATTTGCACCATGTAGACATATCAACCGCTTACTTAAATAGCAAAATAAATGAGGAGATATACATGAAACAACCTGATGGCTTTGTAGATCAGATAAATCCTAACCGAGTTTTACGTTTAAATAGAGCGATTTATCGGGTGAAGCAATCTGGGCGTGCCTGGAATACGACATTGGATGCAGCAATTCGAAATATTGGTTTTAGACCGCGTATTAGTGAACCTTGTTTATGCAGCATGCATATAGATGGCAAAACGAAGTGCGGCAAAATTCAGGTTAGTTGATAATGGAAATGTAAAACATTTTCTAGGTATGCAAATTGAGCGTGAAGGCGATACTGGCAGTATTAAAGTGGGACATAAGCAATATAAAGCAACTTCTGCAACAAATCAAAATGGAGAATTGCAGACCAGCATATACATATACCACTTGATCCAGCCTTTCAAGTAGCATGTCAGAAAAAAAAGCTGTAAACGAGTAGATCCAGAACACTACCAATCTGTAATTTGAGCATTAGTGTATTTGGCGATTAGCACCAAACCTGATATTTTGCACTCCGTTGTTAAATTGGCACAGAAAAATCAAGAGCCACATCATGAGCACGAACAAGCAGTCAAACACGTATTACGATATTTGTCAACAGCGGTAAATCTAAGGCTGGTATATTCCAGAACCGGCAAACGACCAGGGGGATTTGTAGATGCTGATTGGGCCAGCTGTGCCAAAGATAGAAAATGATATAATGGTTATACACTTGTAATGGCTGGTTGTGCAATTAGTTGGGAGAGCAAGAAACAGAGGAAGAATAAAGCACAGAGGCTGAATTTGTGGCGTTGTCAACAGCAGCCAGAGGGGCGATATACCTTAGACGATTATTGAGCGAGGTTGGTTGTTATCCGTGTGAGAGTCCTATTGTAATTTTTGGTGATAATCTTGGGGCTCAACATTTGGCAAAAAATCCTGGAACTGGGAAGTTAGGTTTTTGGAAGGAGGATAAAGAGAGTAGTGTCTGTAGATATTCGGTCTGAACCTTCTAAAATTGCCGGGGAAGTTATCTACAGGTAGTTTGTTCCACATACGGACTATTCGGCCAAAAAGCGGATTCCCTCTGTAATGCGTAGTGTGAGTCGTTGGAATATCGACCACAAATGCATGCGCTCTTGATGAAAAACGGATTGAGCGTAAAAAGAGTGGGCTTCGGGAACAAGTTCCCTGATTCCACCAGACCACATCCTATTATAGTAACATTGCGACGATGCCCTAGAGAGTCAATAGAGTGGTTCTCCAATGAGTTTCATCGCCCTTTCCTGTACGCGGTTGAGTGACTTCAAAGTAGACTATGAAACACCGGCTCACACATGAGAGTTGTATTCCATGCGGTAAAGTATTCAGATGGCGTGAAGTATATCTTGCACCGTGCTAAGAAGCCAAGGCACTTGAATGCTTCTTTTGCGGCTTCAAAGATATGATCCGTCCATCTGACATCATATTGCACTTTCATGCCTAGAACATCAAGAGCCCCTGACTCCTTAATACTAATGCCAGCATAGAAACAGGTGAACAGCATGGTCGCACGTACATACATACGTCGCTGCGTAAGCATACAACACTGGGTCTTACGAGCATTAAAATCGGCCCTGTTTGCTTGACCTTCATTCAGATATTTTTACGTGATTCGTACTCTGCCTCTTCCTCTCAATTTCAGACGTTGACGGACTGCAGTTAAATGAATATAAATGTGAGAGGCGGCTATCATCTGCGAAAGAGTGGATAGGACAGAAAGTTTGAGAAAGTAGATCATCCTATAATAACTCGTTTAGAGCGATCCCTGAGAAAGCTCGATATAAACCGAGAGAAGATATCTCTGACACAAAATGCAACAATTTTAGACAAGAGTGCTCCATGCCACACTCTGTCGAATGCTTTAGATATATCTAGAGACATCACTTTACTTTCGCCAAAATGGTGTATAGAACTACACCAATTTTCCGAAATATTGGCCAATAGGTCACCTGTAGAGCGGCCTACACGGAATGCATACTGTTGGACTCCAGATGTTTCACAAGATGGAAGCTAAGCATAGATTCCATCACGTTTGATAAAGCAGAACATATTGCAATCGGGCGGTAATTATCAGGGTTATTAGCCTCTTGGTTTTTGGGGATTGGCGTTAAGGCAGAATTAGTTTGTACGTGCTGTTCTGAATCAGCTGGTTTGTTTCTGTTCAATTGAAAATCTGTATGTGTGGTTTGTTGTTCCTTTTTCACTCTGTTCTGTTGCGGATAAATCTGTAGAAAATATAATTCAACGATAAGCGGTAGCCAACAGTGCGTATTTATTAGTTTTTTGTGGTGACAAACATTACACATTTTTTGTTGAAAGTTTTTTTGTTTTAATTACCTTTTGCTTTTAAAAACAGCTGATTCCATTAACAGAACAAGTAATTACAAAATATTTTCTACAGAACTTCACAGCACAGAACAGCAACAGAAAGTAAAAACTAACGAAGCCTTTATATTAGCAACCTTCCACCACATTAGAAATTTACCGGGTTTGAAGGGTTCTGCTAAAGGACGTGCTAACGTCGAAGAGCACTGCTTCAGGACCAGTGAAGGAATTTCATCCGGCCCAGGATACTTCTTTGTCCTGAGTTCCGCAAGAACATTTTTAAGTACACGCGCTCAAAAAAATATTTTAGGCATAGTTACAGATAATCTCTCGAGCGCGGCTAGTGGTTGAGAGCTAGCAGGCAGGTGAGAGTTATTTGCAAATATTTCAGCTAATATATTAACTTTATCACCCGTGTCAGTAAATATTTGGTCGTTCCTTAAAGCCAAAATTCCGATTAACCAAAAACTCTTAGTACCGCTAGGGGCAGTGAGAATTTTAGTGCGAATAGGCTGCTCGTACAAAGCTTTTTCGCGTCTTAACACTTTCTCACACGAAATCCTTACCTTTTTGCGTAGCAAATCAGTAGAAGCATTTTTTTAACTCTCCCTTTTTGGATTGCACTGCATTTTTGCATGCCCATTTAAGCCAAGACTTCGCCCTAGTCTTAATTAAAATTTGCATGCAGGGAACAAAAGCTTTCATTCCCAGCAGAACTGTATTTTCAACCATTTTCGCCATGGAATCGACATTATTGTGAAAAAAACACAGTTTCCAATTAAAATTCGTTGAATTCGGCCCAACGACCCTTTTCGTAAATATATTTTGTACGCTTCGTAGCTGCACGCGAAAAGTTGTGAAGTTTGGGGAACGGAAAGGATACAAAAATGATGCAATGATCAGAGTAACTGAGAGGTGCATTGACGGTAACTTCATACTTTCCAGGGTGTCAAGCGTGTATTTTATTGGTGCCCTTCAACACACGGACTATGTGTTAGTTCATTAAGTAATTCCTCAAGGTGATTGTGCGCTGCGGATAACTCTGCAAATTGACTTTCTGAGGTTGTGTGGCTCGAATGGCGAAGCCAAGATGTGTTGTGAACATTGAAATCTCCAGCAACAGCAATTTCACTACTCGGACAATTATCAAGAATCTTCGATATGGAGTGGAAAGAGTATCGTAGCCATATACAGATATAACTGCATTACGAACATACAATTGATACTTGGAATAGTTATAAAGTAGTTATAAAGTAGCAAGGTATGGACATGATATGAATAAAATCAATTTGTAAATGATAAAATATGTAACACGAAAGATCAAAAGCAAATGTGAAAGGACATCAGTGTCTGGTTTGTGTAACTTGTGAAAAGTTTTCACATTGAAAAAAAATTAATAATTATGGTTGTCATGCTATTTATTGTACGACGATCAATAGAATAATATGTTGAGTATTATATAAATATAATAAAAGTACAAAAAATATAGAAATTATCCTGCATTTACAGAATGCCAAAAAAATTTTCGATGCGATAAGTTCTCACCCAAACAAATTAATGTATTATTCATTAGCAGCATGGAAACTATTAATTATTCTTTAGAACGAGTGCAATATACATATAAACTCAATGTGATAAATACCAAATTTAGGTTTCGTGCAATTAACTTATATGCAAAGGTATCAAAAATAAACTTGGTTCCAATAGTGTATCAACAAAAATAATAATGCACAACAGGAGTATTGTGGGCAAAATAATATTGAATGTAATAAATAAATCCATTGAAGTGGCAGGATTCCCGGAAAACTGCAAACTATCGTCAGTAGCCCCAACAGAAAAAGTTGCAAAAAACAAACAAAAATGCGAAGAATTTATAAATAAATACCCTAAAAATAATAAAAAAAAAAAAAATTGAAAACAACAACTGTTTTGAGGAAAACAATGTAATTTCAAAACATCAATCAGGGGTTGGAAAGAAATATCTTTGTGAAACAACTGTTAACTATGTTATTAATAGATGGAAATATGTGGAAAGAGATAAGCATATTGTGATGTGAATAAGTTCTTAGATTTTAAAAGAGCTTTTGAAACAATAGATAGAAATATCTTAATTCAAAAACTGTAAATGTATGGAACACAACAAATAGAATTAAAATGGTTTAAATCGTATCTAACAGGCCGAAAACAAATGGTTACTGAATATGGAGTGCCACAAGGATCTATTTTAGGAGGCGCTAGATTTTATTGTATATATATATATATATATATATATATATATATATATATATATATATATATATATATGTATATATATATATATATATATATATATATATATATATATATATCGTGCCCTAACCGCCAAAAACAAGAATTTACAGGAGAAACATTTTTTTATATATCTTTGGACCATGTTTAAGGATTACTGTGAAATTTGGTTTGTAAACATTGCTACTTCTGAGCAATATATTTCATTTGATTAATTTTGTATATCTCCAAGTTAACGGTTATTTATGGCGCTAAAGTCTCTTTTGCTGTCACGCTGGATAGGTCTTTACCAATGTTAAGGCGGTTAAGCCCTTATGATTTTATTAAAACAGCTTTCCGTTTTAATATATTTTTTATTTTTTTCAAATTATTTTTGTGTATAAAATTAAACATAACGTTAAATTAACCTTAAATCCAACGGTTTTCATAAAAAAGCTAATGGTTTTTGTTTTCAAAATTAATAAAAAATTACTTCAGAATTCGAAAGTATATAGGTAAAAAAGTTTTAAGAGAAATAACTTTAAAGTAAATAATATATGTATGTCTTCTTAATCAGTTTCAGGTACCGAATCTTTAGTAATGTTGTGAAGGCTTACCCTCACATGTTTCCTCTTCTATGGTTAATGTGTCTGAAAATTCCGAACTGGAACGTGTATGTAAACAATGCTTTTGTCCAGAAGAATCAGTATCACTATACAGAACAAGACCATTTTTGGTCGAACTCTGAAGTAAAATTTTCATTACCAGAAAATTATATAAAATTTATAGATATTCTATCTATTTTTTACAATAAAACAGTTACCACTTGTTTGCATAACCCCATTTTAAACAAGTAAAAACGTTATATTCGACCGGGTCGAATCTTAAATACCCTCCAAATATTTAGTAAGTGAATTTGAAATGTTTAACTTGGTGGGACAGAGTTCCTTTATATAATATCGTACGTCAACGCCCACTAAAGGGGGCGGGGTTCAAATATACAATATCATGTTTTCCACAGACGAACGTATGGGCATTGCTAGACCGTCTTAGACTTCATCACAATTCTCTTTGGAGGGTATAAAAACTGTATTTTGGCGGGGTCGCTATGGCAAGGGCTGTGGGGGAAACATTTCACCTTTGTCATAAAACTCTAAAAATAAATGCTTGGGATAATTATATACAAAATTAAAATTTCTTTTTTTTGATAGGGTCATTTAGAGGGCAAAGGGGGAGAGGGGGTAGGGCAGAAACAGGTAGACATAAAACTCTAAAAGTAAATGCTTGGGATGATTATACACAAAATTAAAAAAAATTTTTATTTATTTTTAATAGGGTCATTTAGCGGGCAAAGAGGGTGGAGGGGGTAGGGCAGAAATCGGCAGTCATAAAACTCTAAATTTAAATGCTTGGGATGATTATATACAAAATTGAAAAAAAAAAATTTTTTGGTAGGGTCATTTAGGGGGCAAAGGAAGAGGGGGGGGGGAGGGGGTAGGGCAGAAATCGGCAATCATAAAACTCTAAAGATAAATGCTTGGGATGATTATATACAAAATTAAAAAAAAAAATTTTTTTTTGGTAGGGTCATTTAGGGGGCGAAGGGGAAGGAGGGGGTAGGTCAGAGTAGTACCAGGTTTCGTCTCAGCTTCGTCATTAAATCTTAAAAATGTTATTTTTAAGGAAAGTAGGCTTAAGTAAAACAATTTGTTAAATTTTTATGCTATTTTTGCCTATAATAACGCCCACTGAAGTGGGCGGGGTCAAAAAATATTTTTATTTTATTTAATGGCTCCAAGTTTAAGGCGTTGGACCGTATTTGACATAAAAATATATCCTTTGCCTAACAAAATAATCAACAAACTTTAAAAATTATGTTGTTTTTTCTGGGTTGGTTTAGTTCTTCTTAGGGGAACTTTTTTCCCTCTTGCCCGATTTAGCCCATCTTCGAACTTAACCTGCTCTAAGCTTTAAAATATATTTATGCCAAATTTCAAGAGTCTAGCTCTTTTCGTTTGGACTGAATCGTGATTTCCACAGACGGACGGACGGACATGCTCAGTTCGTCTTAGATTTCATCACTGATCAAGAATATATATACTTTATGGGGTCTGAGATGGATATTTCGATGCGTTACAAACGGAATGACAAAGTGAATATACCCTCCAAATTCTTTTTTGGAGGGCATAAAAAGCACAGATATAAAATGTAATATTTTTCTATTTTGCCACTAATCCGAATTAATTTATAAAAACGAATAAAGACGCAAGCGACGGTCGTGGTAACAAAATTTGTAAACAAACAGTGAATTGTACTTAAGTCTTTATTGGTTTTGCTACAGTCCTTTTTGGCGGTTATGGTTCGATATACATATTAGGGTGGGTAAATTTTTTTCTCGACAAAGCGGTTGTCAAAATCGTAATCTGCGGCAAATTTTTAGAAGGTTTGCCGAAGAAACTATGGGTCTAAAATCAAAATCGAACATCCGGTTTTTCACAAGAAACTTTTCCATTTGTATTTGATATATGTATGTTAAAATATGCAGCAGTGGCGTGTAGGAAATTAATGTGGTAACTTCTAAACTACAAATCTGATTGTGGCGAAATTTTAAACATCTTTAGAAAAGAAGTTAAGATTTTAGAATAAAGTTTAAAGATCTGTCTGTTACCTGCACAGTGGGTCAAACTTGCCCACCTCGAGTATGTAAATCCTATTCATCCCTATAACTTTCACAAATAAAGTCTATTTAGAAGGATATTTACATTAAAAAAACTGCTTTAAAAGCAAAGCAAAAACAGGTTTACTGTTTTTCCTTATCTCTTATAATATGAGAGGCATTTGACTTGATTTGACATATTTGTTTTGTTTTATGGCACGACTAACAAAAAAGGAAAGAAAAATCTATTCCATGATATGCAGTTTTAGTGTGCGTGTTTTATCTTTTCGTTATTTTAACTTTTTAAAGTCTTTTAACTTTTTAAAGTCTTTTAAAGTTTTTTATTTATTATTCAATTAATTATGGAGTTTGATATATCAATTGGCTCTTTTTCTTCATCGGAATCCAATTTGCTGCATATGCCAAGTTATTCGCCAGAAATAAATTCGCCCAGTTGCCGCTATGTTTTAAAATTAATTTTAAAAATTAATAATTAATTAATTTTAAAAAATAATAATTAATTAATTTTAAAAATTAATAATTCTGAAAAAATTTATTAATTTTTTCCATTTCGCCCTTAATAATTAAGCTTATGTTTTGGATTTACATATAAAATAATTTCGTTTACCTCAATATGATTTTGCGGAGTTGAAATCAATAAAAGTTGTATATTTTGAAAACATCGTAAAATTATTTATTTTGGTTTTTATGAACCGAAAGGTAAGAGAACTTTTATTTGCTTACACATACATTTTAATTTTTTTTTAAGAAAATATAAAATACCAAAGGAATAGTAGTTTGTCGTTAAAAACGGGAAGCTCGATTTTGATTTTAGAGCCACGGTTGCTTGGGCGAAACTTCTTCGAATGATTGCAATTTTGCATTTTTTCTCAGGACTTTTGGCCCTTTTCGTCTTATAAATCTTTTTTGGAAAGACAAATTTTTTTTTATATGTAATTCTTTTTTGCATATACAATTTGAAGGATTTTTGTATGTTATTAAGTTTAGATGCATAAATTGTTTTTAGTTTATTCAGATATTTATTAGCAATTTTACAGGATTAAAAAAAAATATTTCTAATTCAAAAACGACCAAGAGTCATTCAAAAAAAGGCCAAACATTTTTTTAATTCAGATAACTCTTAAGCTGTAAGAGATAAGATATTACAGTAAACACGTTTTTTATTTGTTTTTTAAGGATTTCTTTAAAATGTAAAAATAATTTTAGTCGGACTATATTCGTGAAAGTTATAAGAGCAAATAAGTTTTACATACTCGAAGTGGGCAAGTTTGGCCCACTGTGCTGGCAATAGACGGGTCTTTAAACATAATTCAAAAATCTTAACTTCTTTTCTAAAGATGTTTCAAATTTCGCCACAATCAGTTTTGTAGTTTAGAAGTCACCGAACTAATTTCATACACAACACTGCTGCATATTTTAACATACTCGTATATATGTATATGTATAAAGGGTGATTCAAGTAGAGATACTTTTTTCAATAGCCTGTTTTTGACAGATCACGCGTGAGTCATGTCATGCAGTCATGTTATTTTTGTTTAGTATTGTTTGGCATTTCATAATGGAAAGACTTACGCTTGAACAACGTTTACAAATCGTTCAACTTTATTACGAAAATTAGCGTTTTGTGAGGAATGTCTTTCGTGCACTTCGCTCAACTTATGGTCACCATAATCGGCCTATGATAATAAACATTCTCCATTAAATTTGAATTTTCTGTGTTTTCTTCTTTAAAAAAGTAGGGAACATCGAAATGGATCACCCATTACAATTATATATATATATATATATATATATATATATATATATATATATATATATATATATATAAATCTAAAAAAAAAATAGATGTTTATCGAATAAAATTTGTTTGTTGTGTTTTCTTGAATTTCAAATTTTCTATGGTTTTGCTTGTGTAATTCTCAATTCAGTTTTGGGAGTCTATGTAGAAGATCTGAGAGGTTTTGTTATTTTGGAATTAGTTTAAAGTCTACTGATGATTTGGTGTAAGAACCAACGAAATGCAGGCATATAGACATACTTGACCACATAACAAACAAAAAAGCAAAAAGCATTTATATATATATATATATATATATATATATATATATATATATATATAACTATATATGTAATTATATATATATATATATATATATATATATATAATTATATATATATATATATATATATATATATACATATATATATATATATATATATATATATATATATATAATTATATATATAACTATATATATAATTATATATATATATATACATATATATATATATATATATATATATATATATATATATATATATATGTTTATGTCAAAGTTCTTACTTGTTCATATATCTCTTTACACTAAAGTTTGTTCTTGTTGTTACGTTTTGTTCATGTTATACCCTCCAAAAAAGAAAAGTAGGGCAGAGGCAGATCGGAGAACATCTCAGATTCGTCATAAAAGCTTTAAAATTAAATTTTTAAGGAATGTAGACTTAAATTATACAATTTATATATTTGCACTATTTTTCCAAGTAATATGTTGCTTCAACACCCACTAAAAGAGGCGGAGTCCAAAAGTGGATTTTGCTGATTTTCTGGCTGCAAGTTCAACGCTTTGGACCTTCTTTGACATAAAAATATATCATTCGCATATCAAAATTATAAAAAAAGAACTTTAAAAGTTATGTTGTTCTTTAGAAGTTACTTCAGTACTTTTTAAGAGAACTTTTTTCCCTCTGGTCCGCTTCACCCCATTTATAAAGTTGACCTGTGCTATTCTTCAAAATATATTTATACCAAATTTCAAGAGTCTGACTCTTTTCGTTTGAACTGAATCGTGATTTCCCCAGACGAACGGGCAGACGGATGGACATGACTGGACCGTCTTAGAATTTATCACTGATCAAGAATATTTAATTTGTACTTTATGCGGTCTTAGAGGAATATTTCTTTGAGTTACACACGAAATGACAAAGTGAATATACCCTCCTTTCATTTTTGGAGTGTATTAAAAACATAAAAAAGATGTGTGGTGTCGTGGGACACCAGATAGGAACGACGTTTCTTATAATAAAAATATTAATTTTAAGTTCTATTCGAGGTATAAAAAAAATAATTATTCGGGTATACATTTTTTATTAAGATTTTTTTTCGCTGACCAACGAAAATACAGAATCAATTTTGTTCCAAAAACGAAATTGAATTCTGTCATAGCACGGCGGCGTATGATTAATATTTGTTTGTATGGAATCGCATTACTCATACGTCTTAAACAAAACATGGCGATAGGGGGTTATGTCTGTCCTTAAAAGGCGTCGCACCGTCTACTAATTCAATCTCATGTTTTTCCAATTTAGTGCAACCTAATCCCTCCCTTTCAACTGCTGGAAATAAATTTATTACGCTATCCAACTTCTCACGCTGTTTCTCATCTAACACATGCGGATTTGCTTTGTGATTTGGAAGGGAATTATCTACTATTTTATTCAGCTCTATTGCACAAAGTCCAAAAATTTCAGGCGCTAAATTGAACATTCTCCAAAAATCAACCCCTAAATATGCCTCTTGTTCCAGATCCGGACATAAATAAAATAAAACTGTTTTTATTTGGCTATTATAATCGACTTCTAATTGTACTTTCCCTAATAGTCGATGAGTTTTACCGCCGGCCGTAGATACTACTGAATATGATGGCTTAAAACTAATTTGCCATCTATCCATTAATTCTCTACATCAGTGATGTGCACTACTACATAAACACAGTTGCGCTAGTGTGTGACACAGAGAAAAACCTCTGCTTACTTTTAACAGAGGTGGAGATGTTTTTTGAATCACTTTCTGTTTATCAATTGTTGAGACAACGCCACGCGCGCAAAATGTTTAAAGAAATTTACGAAAGCGAATTCTTCTTTATAGAAAATGTTGATGGTAATGCACAATGCGTTATATGTTATTGTGTTTTACATTTACCAAGTCATTTTTTTATAAAAAGACATTACCTCACATGCCATGGAGAATTCGAAAATTTTAAAGGGAGGGATCGTACATTAAAAATGCATGAACTTCAAGCAAGTTTCTTTTTGAAGTTTATCATTTATGACTCCAATAGTAATAATGTCAATCTCATCAATTGTATTGATACCCCTGCTAATATTAACAATAGTAATGATAGTATTAACAATAGTAATGATAGTAACAGTAATGATGACGATACTAATTTTGATAATTTATCTAATGAACAAAATTTAATATCGCTAAGAAAAGCATGTTTTACTGTTGCATTAGCTTTAGCGAAGCAATGTCGACCATTTGAAGATGGTCCCTTTTTTTTAAATTTGACCACTGATGTCCTGGCATGTTTTGGCGAAAAATGTAGGGAAGCTGTACAGCTTTACCAAAATATTCCATTATCCCGATTCACAATGGCCCGACGGACAGAGGACCTTAGTGATTATATATACTCAGCTGCTAAGAATAGATTGAAAAATTGTAAATTATTTTTCAATCGCATTAGATGAAAGTACAGATGTAAATAACATTTGCCAGCTCATTATATATATAAAAACTGTAAATGAAAATTTAGAGACTTTTGAGGAAGTGTTAGATGTGATTGCTTTCCATGGTCATGTTACAGGACAACATTTATATGACGCATTAGAGACACATGTTTTCGCATTTGCAGAAAAGGAAAAGCTTAGCTCCGTTTGCTCGGATGGAGCTAAAGTCATGAGAGGTGAAGGCAGAGGCCTCATAGGTCTTTTAAGACAAAATAAAATTCAGTGCCTATCATTTCATTGCGTTATTCATCAACAGGCTCTGTTTGCGAAAAAATCAAATGTAACAAATACAATGCACATCGCTATAAAAATAATAAATAAAATAAGAGGTGGGCATAATGCACCATGAATTTAGTTTAGTTGTCAATTTACAATGAACAAGTGCGCGTGCCCCCGCAATGTTTTAAATTATGTATGAATTTTTAATAGTCGAACTTTCTTATGTAAATTGTTAATTTTATCAACGGGCTTAAGTTCGAATCTGCAATTACTTGAACATAAATAACAAAGAAGCTTTAGTTATCAGCAGCCCATGGCTCTGGAAAAAAGCAAAAGAGATACATGGAATATTGGGAATATTAATCGTCAGGGTTGGGGAATTTCGTACTAACCAAAAAATGTAATAACTTAAAAAAATATGAATGTGATAACTTCTCATATTCAATTTTCGTTAGAATATTGGTTAAATAGTTGATATTCCTACTAACTAGCACCACTTGCAAAAGTGGATAAATTGAACAAAGAACGCTGATGAGATGGCGTAGCGGCCTCGAAATCAGTACTGATCCGTTCTGCTGGTTTGATGATTATTGAAAAATATTCTTAATATTCCAATCTTAATATAAATTAATAAAAAATAGAATTTGAACAAATTCATTTATTAATAAAAAAAAAAAAATAATAATAAAAAATGGTTTGCAGTCTTGCAGATTCGAAATTAAGCCCGTTGATAAAATTAACAATTTACATAAGAAAGTTCGACTAATAAAAATTCATACATAATATATATATGTATATATATATATATATATATATATATATATATATATATATATATATAATATATATATATATATATATATATATATATATATATATATATATATATATTAAAACACGGATCAATTTGCAATTCATTGGGTTTGGCATGATCTTGAGTAGCGGTCGTCGAAGTAAATTATAACTCTGCTAATAATTCCATTGTCATCGGTGGTACATAGAACAAATAACTAACAGAAATTGAAATGACATACAATTATTTATAAACTGAAACTACTAATATCTAAACAACCAAAAAGGAAAACATTCTAATACATTTAGGTAAAAATTCGTATGAATTACCTAAGCTATTAGTAACCCGTCTGATGTAGTGGTCTGAAACTATCGATAGTCACGACTATCGATAGTGTGTGATAGTTTTTTTAAAACTATCGATAACTATCGATAGTTTTCTTGACTCTTAATTTAACGACAAAGTTATTTTAAATATCTTACAAAACTGATGTATATACGTTAAATAAAAAGCTAAAAGAACGTAACTTCACAAATTCGTTATTTTTAATGTGATTATTTAAATTTTATTTAATAAATACATACGTACATATTAGTAAATTTTTATTTTTTTAAATCCAGTCGTCTTTGTGCACAAGCATAAGTCTGCTTCTCCGGTTTGAAATAATGAGTCCGGCCTTACTGAATGTTCTTTCAGATTCCGTTGAAGTTGCCGGTATACAAAAATAATTTAACATACACATCTTAAAAGTCTTAAAGTCATCTGCAGATACCTAAGCGGAATAAAATTCAAAATGAAAATTTCTAATTACTTAAGAAAAAATTACCTGCCAATAAAGAAGATGGTCAGCATCGGAAGAAATGTTTTCCCATTCCATGTAATGCCTTATTATAATGATTGCGTCAGATCTGGAGGTTTTATTCTTCGAATTTATTTTATGCTGCAGAAAGCAAAATAATGAACGGATATTTTCTGCACTGGTAGTATTGTTATTATTTGCATTAGTTTTTGCGAACTCGTTTTCTTTTGCGTAAATCAAAGAAATATGTTCCTCCAACTTAATAGCTGCTTGAGCTGCATTAGTTCCCGATTCAAACCCCTCGTTTTTAAATCGAGGATCTAAAATTGTTGCCATTCGAGTTACAGTACGTGTTTCATAAGGTGTATGACGTTTTCGAACCGATTCTATTAGGCCGCTGCATAATAATAAACCTTCAGGTGTTAGTAAGTCTTTTTGTTTGAGACATAATTTCTCATATATTCCATATGAAATGGGAATGATAAGTGAAACAGTTACATAATTATTTCCAGATACCTTTGAAATAAGCATATGTATGTACATATGTATGCCACATTAATAAATTTTTTATAAAAAAAATATATTCTATTACCGGATGTTAATTTTCCCAACAGGCTATAGGTTCAAATCTGCGAAACTGCAAATTATTCTTTATTTTATTTTTATTTTAATAAATGAACGTGATTACATTCTATTTATTATTTTTGAGAGTGGAATATTAAGAATATTTTTTATAGTCATTAAACCAGCAGAACGGATCAGTACTGATTTCGCTCCGCCATCTAATCAGCGTTCTTTGTTAAATTTTTCCACTGTTTCAAGTGGTGCTAGTTAGTAGGAATATCAACTATTTAACCAATGTTTTTAACGAAAATTGAATATGAGAAGTTCCCACATTCATATTTTCAAGTTATTACCTTTTTGGTTAGTACGAAATTCCCCAACCCTGACGATTAATATTCCCAATATTCCATGTATCTCTTTCGCTTTTTCCAGAGCCATCGGCTGCTGATATCTAAAGCTTTTTGTTATTTATGTTCAAGGAATTGCATTGTTAGTTAACAATTTGCAATGAACATGTAAACAAGTGCGCGTGCCCCCGCAATGTTTTAAATTAATGTATGAATTTCTATTTTAATAGTGAACCTTTATTTGTGTAAATTGTATTACAGGATGTTAATTTTCCCAACAGGCTATAGGTTCAAATCTGCGAAACTGCAAATTATTTTTTATTTTATTTTTATTTTAATAAATGAACGTGATTACATTCCATTTATTATTTTTGAGAGTGGAATATTAAGAATATTTTTCATAGTCATTAAACCAGCAGAACGGATCAGTACTGATTTCGAGGCCGCTACGCCATCTCATCAGCGTTCTTTGTTCAATTTTTCCACTGTTTCAAGTGGTGCTAGTTAGTAGGAATATCAACTATTTAACCAATGTTTTTAACGAAAATTGAATATAGAAGTTCCCACAAGCATATTTTCAAGTTATTACCTTTTTGGTTGGTACGAAATTCCCCAACACTGACGATTAATATTCCCAATATTCCATGTATCTCTTTCGATTTTTCCAGAGCCATCGGCTGCTGATATCTAAAGCTTTTTGTTATTTATGTTCAAGGAATTGCATTTTTAGTTAACAATTTGCAATGAACATGTAATGTTCATCTGCCCTCGCAATGTTCATCTGCGGTAAATGGTGTAGGAGCTTTAGACGTTGACAACAAAACCTTAGAAATATATTAATTCGTTTCAATTATTCGTTTAATCATTGCGTATGTGCTGTTCCATCTTGTTGGAACTTTCTGAATGAAGCTGTACGGATCGTCGGTATTTTGTTCAAGTTTAAATTTTTCATAGGCTATGATACTGGATTTAAAAAAAATGGATAATGCCTCTACACTTTTTTCTCAAATGTTTTAAATTTTCACTTTTAGACAACTGGTCTTGTACAACCAAGTACAAGTTGTGTGCATAACACGGAAGATGCTTTTTTTGTAAAATATTACAGGCACTAATCATAACAGCGGCATTGTCCGTCACCACGCAGCGAACTTTATTGAACACATTCCATTCTGTTAACGAAACTCGCAAGGTTTCTGCGATATTAGAGGCCGAGTGGTTCGTAGCTTCTAATAATGGTTGTGTTGATAAAATGGCAAGTAGTTGATAAATATCCTTGATTTGCAATGCTTGTCTTTACACAATATCTTTTTTAGCTTCAATTTCACTTCATTGAACTCATTTTTTAAAAGAACATCTCTTAAATACTTCGTGTTTGGAAGGACATAACGTGGATCTAAACATTTGATGTATTTAATGAAACCATCGTTTTGAACAATATTCAAAGGACGTAGGTCGGTAGTCACCATATTTACCAGTGCACGATCGATGTTCTCTTTGCGTCGGGGATTTTTTTCATATTCACCAGCTCGTTTAAAATATGAGGCAACGGATTTCATACTTGCTTGTGCGCTGTTTGAATTTGAGGATGAAGTGCTTGGATGGTTATCTCGATTAGAAATTGTCTCATCCATTTTTCTTTCCAGATTGGGATGGAATCTTTTAGGATGATCTAGTAGGTTACTAGTATTTCCACTAGTTTTATATTCATTTCCACACTGCGTGTGTTTTTTGTCATCAGATTTCTTAAAATATTTCCATACAGTAGAAAATCCCTTTTTCCGTTTCTTCGTATTCCTGTATTTGTCGCTATCAGCCGATTCCTTGCACACATAGATATTATCATCATTATCCAGGCTTACAGTAGCATCTATTTAATTACTAGCTTTTATTTTTGGTTATTATTATTTACTCAATAAGCAATACCTTTTTCTATCCTTTTTATGAATTTATCCATATTTTTTGCACATTAAATAGTTTAACAATTTTATAAACAGTTGTAGTTCTCTATTCAACTGGCTGTAAATATACGTTAATAATTTTGTTTTGATATAAAGTGCTGCCGAATGATTTCATTGTTAGGAGCGCTTGCAAATAATAAAACAATAAAAACTATCGAAAACAATCGACAGTATTAAAAACTATCGATGGTAAAACGATAGTCCGAAACCATCGATAGTATCTATAGTTTCAGACCAATACTCTGATGAACTTTTCGAGACAGTGGCCTTAAACAACTCGCTGTGCAGCTTTCTATACTAACTGAGGCATATTTATTTCCCCCAGTGTTATAGAATAGCTTCCCTACGGGCTTGAGTTCGGCAATTGTCGCGTTAGACTATTTTACACACTAACAATTTCTATGGACGCGCCATTTTAGGCGCTTCTTTACATTGGGCGCCATTTATGTGGCAAAACTAATTTCTTTGGGCGCCATTTATGTAGCAGCCGCAGTGACCAACAAGGCTTCCGTCTAGCTCATCCCGCAAACACTTCTCAGAAGGTTCCAACCCTCCTCATTGGATACGCTGCACATAAAAATAAAAATGTACAAAAACACAAACTCTACATCAGAAACATGTACTCCACCAAGGACAATCATGCTGAAACAGAGGTCTTAATATTTCAGTTCATCTCCCGCCCAACCTTGCTACAAATAGTTTCCACAATTCCTATTCTTTTGTGACCCACACATACAACTCCGCCTTCTCTTACCTTATCTCAAGTCATGCCATGCCCAGAGAAATTTTACTCGCCCTTTTCATTTTTCATTTTCCACATTTCAACATTTATTACAAAATAGTAAAGCAATCATCCTTTAATAAAAATACTTAAAAAACACATATATAAATAGACTACAAAAGTTTGAAACTCTTTTAATAAACAAAAGTATTATAATAAACCAAAGTATTACATTTTTTTATATATACATATGTATACATAAAAGGTCTGCTCGTTTAATTTCCCAGTAAAAATTGTAAAGAGTAAATTTTGTTCAATTTGAAAATTTTACTCTCAGGACTGGCTATTGCTCAAAAAAGTACGCGAACGGAAAAATTACATAAACTTGCAGGTTATTTAAAACAGCTAATCACTAAATACCTTATAGTTGTAAAATATGGTTTGTTTTGACTGCCCAGTATATAATGTGTTTGGTACTTGATGCAATGTATTTTATCAATTATTAATTCATTACGAAATGTATTTATTAAATGAACTGCTGTACAAAATCTAAACTCGTTTATTATGTGCATGACTTATTTTGTTTCTTGTTAATAAAATATATCAATATTTCATGTTTGATAATCGATGCCCAGAATAATAGGCAGTAGGAAGTACACGAATATTATGTATTGACATCTCTAAAATATTAGTGTAAATCAAACAAAGACAAATTTCGCCATGGATGCCAAAAAAACTCGGTATTGTATGCTCTTTTCATTTCTTTACCTTTCAAGAATAATTATTTCCAGTTCGCTTTCAGATGATGATTCAACCGATAAATTCATTGCATCGAAAATAGCTGAACTCATCTTTTGTCTAACTGGCAGAAGAACTGAGCTATGCTGTCATAGATTCCAGCAGCCCATCAGGCAAAGTCCCAGTGCACTACCATAAGGAGGTGGAAAGTGCCATAAACGAATGTATTGTGGAGTACATATTGTCAGCTGATGAGGATGCAGCAAGTTTGATCTGGACGTAATGTTTCTGCAACTGGAGTCTGACTCCTGTGTGGAGATACTACGAAACCGAATAAACAGCATTAAGGCACCATGGGAAGGTGGACGACTCTCGCTTGTGAAGAAGACGGAAATCCCAGCCCTAGCAATGGCTTCCTTTTATATAAAAGAATGGGGTGGAAGTCTGAAAACCGAGGCCATAAGAAATATTATTACCAAGCAGAACAAAGGCCTCGATGCGAGGAAGTGGGAGGGCACCTTGATCGTGGTAGGTCTGGACAAAGCGTCCATGGCTTACCTGGAGGAACGAAAAGGGAAGGCCTTCTTTGCCACCTCGGCCATATATTTCAAAGTCGGGAAGACTCCCATTGGCTGGTCAGTAGGCCCGACTGAGAAAGCCAAAAAGGATAAGGCGGAGCCTAAAGAAAAGGGGGAATAGGAGATTAGTGTATCTCAAGAGGCCCCCTCACAAGCCGTCTCATTGAGGTGCTGCTACTGCAGATAAACCTCCATCGGAGTAAAACGGCGATTCAAGCCCTGATGGAGCAAATAAATAAAGGTAAGATGAACGTAGTGCTCATACACAGGAACCATGGACAATTAAGAACAAGGTTTCTGGCTTGAACGACTGTAATTATAAACTTTTTTATGCAAAGACCGGAGCTAGACCCAGGGCGTGCATACTATGTCATAAGGGACTAAACTTTGTTTTTCCCCAGAATTATCAACATCAGACGCCAAAACTTTAGTATGTGGCAGTCGAAACATGCTGATGGCTTCAGTGTATCTACCCTAGGATACCCCGACACCTCCACCAATGTCGGAATTGAGGCGCATCATATCTTCCGCCAGGAGTAAAGGTAGGAATATCTTAATAGGCTGTGATGCCAACTCGCATCATCTGTCTTGGGGTAGCACTAATTGCAACAATAGAGGTGATACGTTATTTGAATATTTAATGGCAAATAACCTCTTCACAGTAAATAGTGGAAATGAACCAACTTTCATTAACAGAATTAAGAAAGAGGTTATTGACATCACTTTATGCTCAGAAAACTTAATTGATGAAATAAGCAATTGGCACGTGTCGGAATTGTATTCCTTCTCGGATCATCGCTATATTTTCAAGACTTTCGACCATCCTGATCCTAACCCCATAACATTTAAGAATAGGGCCAAGACGGACTGGTCAAGATTTAGGTCTATTTTACAAAACAAAGTCGAGAACTATCCACCACCAGTAGATACTGTAGGGCGCATAGATTCAGGGATAGATAGACTAAGTACTGATATTAGGGAATCCTTAGGACAGTTGTCCAATCAGAAGTAGGTGAAACCCAAAGGAAAACCCCTGGATGACGAGTAAACTTATAAATCTCAGGAGAGAAACCAAAAGGCTCTTTAATAGGGCCCGTAGGAAGGGACTCGATATACAGTGGGAAGAATATAAGGGTAAACTTAACGTCTACAAAAAAAAAACAAGTAAAAGGGCTATATTCGGCTGTGTCGAATCTTAAATACCCTTCACAGATGTAATTCTTCTTTCTTTCTTTCTTGCCAAAACAGAAAGTAGGTTTAATTAAAAAATCAAAATGATGTTATCGGTTACTTTTATATTTAAGAAAACGTTTAAATTTTTCGGCTAGGAAGCTAAATGTTTTGCATTTCTAATATCTAATAGCTATGAACGTCTTTTAAAAATATTATATATATTTATTTTACAAACAAAACAAAAAATCCGTTTCATGTACCCCAAAAAGTTCTAATTGTCCAACCGTAGAATCGTCTTTTAGATTTTGTTGGTTTTTAATACCAGTTTACTTCTTTCTGATATATAATTCATTATAAAAATCAAAAATAACAAATAAAATGGCTGCTTTTATGAATCAGAAAATGTCGATTTTCCAACCCTGGAACCGAATTTTTAATTTTTTAATACTAATTTAATTTTTTCTGATATATAATATAATTTTAATTCACTAAAAACACAAAATTTGGAATTTATGTATGTACTTTTATGTACCAAAAATATTTCGATTTTCCAACCCTGGAACTGAATTTTTAGTTTTTAAAATTTTTAATACCAATTTAATTCTTAGCGAAGTATAAAATAAGTTTAAGTCACTTTTGTGTACCAAAAAACTTCGATTTTCCAACCCTGAAACCGAATTTATAATTTTTTGATACTAGTTAATTTTTTTCTGAAATATCTAATAGGTTTAATTCACTAAAAGCACAAAATTTGGAATTTATGTATGTACTATTATATACGAAAAATATTTCGATTTTCCAACTCTGGAAGCGAATTTTTATTTTTGTACCAATGCAATTCTTAGTGAGGTGTAACATAGTTTTACTTGACAAAAAATTAAAATTTTTAAACTTTTTGGTCACTTTATGTACCATAAAATATTTCATTTGTCCAACCCTGGAGTCGAAATTTTGATTTTCGATGATTTTAATACTAATTTGGTTCTTACTGAATTATAAAACAGCTTTAATTAGCAAAAAGAAACAACGTCAATTGCCTTTTTGGTTACTTTTATACAGAATAAATATTTTAATTTCCCAACCCAGGAAACGAAATTTAAATTTTTTTTACCAATAAGGCATGAAATAGTTTTATTTAAGAAAAATTTAATATATGTAACCATTTAGGTCGTTTTTATGTACCACAAAATATTGCAGTTATCCAACTCTGGAATATAAATTTAGATTTTTTTTTTAATTTTTGATACCAATTTTGTTTTTCCTGAACTAAGAAATAATTTTAATTAGTAAAAAAACAACATCAATTGCCGTTTTGGTTACTTTTATGTATAAACAAAAATACAATTTCCCAACCCTGGAAGTGAAATTTAAATTTTTTAAAATTTTCTTTAGTTTTGTTTAAGATAAACTCGAAGTTTGCAACCATTTTGGTTATTACATGTACTACACAATATTGCATGTACCAAAAAAATTTAATTTTTCCAACCTTGGAAACGAAATTTAAAGTAGTTTTATTTAAGAAAAATTGCAAATTTTTTACCATTTTGGTAACTTTCATGTACCATAAAATATTACACTTGTCCATCTCTGGATTCGAAATTTTATTTTTGATACTAATTTTGTTCTTCCTAAATTATATGACAGTTTTAGTTAGCAAAAAAACAAAAAAAAAACAACCTTAGTTGCCTGTTTGATTACTTTCATGTATAAAAAAGATTCAATTTCCCACCCCTGGAAGCAAAATTTGAATTAAAAAAAATTTTTTTTTTGGCCAATGCAAATCTTCATGACGTAAAGTGGTTTTGTTAAAGAAAAACTTGAAATTTTTAACATTTTTAGTTACTACATGTACTACAAAATACGGAATAGGTAGAAAAAAAATGTTTAATTTCCCATCCCTGGAATTTTTTTTTATTTTTTTAGTTTTTAATAGACCATAGAGGCTTCCCAAAGCACGAAATAGGTTTAATTTACAAACATTAATAAAAAAAAAGATTTTTGGTATAAATTTTGCGTCGAGAAATAGGTGTAAGCTTCCCAGCTCTGGAACCATACTTTGGATCTTTCTGAATTTCAATAGCACTCTATTTAAGTTCATTTTCAATCCGACGGTCCAAGAACGAAGTCTCTAGCTCTTCTGGGGGCTTGGGAAAACCTATTTCACGTACAGACGGACGGACAGACGGACATCGCTCATTCGTCTTCGCTATTCATAAGGATCCAGAATATATATACTTTATGGGGTCCCATGTGCATATCGAACAAATTACACACGGAATGACAATCCTATATATACGCTTTCACTTTTTGTGAAGGGTATAATAATGGATGCCAAACGCGAATCCTTCCAAAATAAAGAAACTTCTGTCGAAAACCCACACTCAACCTGAGACACTTTTTGACTAGGAGGGCAGAGACGATGGAGGAGTTATTACGATTTCTTATGGAGGCACACTTCCGTACCGTGCAGGAGAGCCCGGTGAAGAGCTTTTCGCCTTATAAAGCAGCAGGGCCTGGTGGCATTTTCCCGGCTCTTCTTCAGAGAAGTATGGACCTAATAGAGGATAGGTTGGCTAATATCTTCACAATCTGTCTTACAAATGCATATACTTCCCTGGCATGGAGGGAGGCTAGAGTTGTCTTCATTACAAAACCGGGCAGGGCAAGCTATGCGGATCCGAGGGCTTACAGACCGATTAGCCTAACTTCATTCTTACAGAAGACATTGGAACGAATTGTGGGTATAATGTTGAAGGAAAGGATACCGCATTATATACTGAAATTTAAACAACACGCTTATATTAGGGGCAGGTCTGTTGAGACGGCCCTACAAGAGGTTGTATAACATATAGAAAGAACCTTCGATTTGGGTATTCACTCTATGGCTGTATTTATCGATATAGAGGGGGCTTTCAATAATATATCGACCTCGTGCATTATTGACTCGCCGGGTAACTTTGACTTGGACCAGAGATTGACTGCATGGATCAGTCATATGCTAAGGAACAGGAAGATAAGTTGCGAGATTAACGACACAAGGGTAGGGGGGAATGTGTGTTGCGGAACGCCACAGGGGGAATACTGTCTCTCTTACTGTGGGTGGTGACCATAAATACCCCACTGAAGACATTATCCCAGAAATTATTTGCTCCCGTCTGCTATGCAGACGATTTAGCGATACTGATAAGGGGAAACAATCCTAGGGTTCTTTGCGAAGGGGCAATAGAGACCCACAATTTAAATTAAAGGGGTCTCAATGCCAACCCAGAGAAGACAGAAATTTGTATGTTTACAAGGAAACGGAAGATTGCATATTTGGAATCACCGGTTTTTCGAGATAGGACGATACAGATTAATAAAAAGGTCAAATATCTAGGAGTGATACTCGACTGGAGGTTATCCTGGAAGGACCATATAGAAAGTAGGGTGATCAAGACCCAAAGAGTCTGGACCTATTGCAGAAGGGCAATCGGGTCCAAATGGGGAATGAGCCCAAAGATGGCACACTGGTTCTATACGAGTGTGGTAAGACCAAATGTGACGTACGCCTCGTTAGTATGGTGGACGTCCTTGGAGAGGAAGGTTAATATCAAACATCTTCAAAGTATACAAAGACAGTGCTGTATCGCACCTGTGGCGCGATGAGAACCACATCAATTAAGGCGATGGAAAATATTCTATCAATACTACCTATTGATACAAAGCAGCTCTGGCTGCTACCAGACTAATGGTGATGGGTGATTGGTTGTGTAGTGTGTTTGGCTATTCGTTGTTACCATGCCTTCTGCTGGTAACATCATTTGTTTATTTTCCGTCCACATACTTATGTGTTTGACTCAAATTGTAATTTAATAGCCCACACGAGCAGTGCTATTGGTATGCATGTATTTATGCATACCATTCACTTTCTCACGATAGCGTAAGTTATTTTTAAGTACTTTGTGTTTTAGATATAGAGAATAATCATTATTAAGACGGAGTCAAAACTAAGTAGTCGCACAAGCGGCTACTTAATAAATAAAACAAACATTTAATAATAATCCTGTGAATAAACGTTTTTAAATATTACATGGCGATCCTGCCTTCAAACAACGAGAAGACAAATAAATGAAAAGAACATTCATAAATCAACAACCAACACGATCGTTTCAATTTAATGCGAAGAGAAGATTAAACGCTGACATGGCGACCGTGACAAGTGTGCATTCTAGTGTTAGTGCAAAGAAAAGAAATCAAACAATTTAAAAAAAGTGATTTGTGATTGAAACTAAATTCAAATACCTAATAAATACCATAATGAGGATGGAAAAAATTTTGAATAAGTTATAAAAAGAAAAAAAACTTTAAACAAAAAAAAAAAAAAACTAAAATAACTTTTAACTAAAATACAAAAAGTGCTAAAAACAAAAGAAGGAGAAAAAAAGAAACAAAAGCCACTGATATGAAACAAAAGACCAAGATGGAAACACAGAAATTTTTTAAGACGTATGACAACAGGGGAAAAAGGGCAGTAAGATCAAAACATCAACTTCTATTTGTAAAAATAGAATATTAACAAATAGTGTAATAACTAACTTAAATAAATTTTAACGGAAAAAAAAAAGTTTATTGAAAACTGGTTGATCATGCGAGTTTACCGTTAAAACAATGGAAAAAATTTTTTCGGTAAGATTTAAGAACATAGGTATAACAAACAGGAAAAAACTGTTACTAGGTACCTTGACGACAAAATTTTTAAAGTGAAAATAACAAAATTAAAATATGAAAAAAACAAACAAGTGAAGAAAAAGAAATAAAAATTAACAGTTAAATTTTGGTTTCAATGTTAATGAGCATGAACACAAGAATGAGAACGTAAAAGTAAAGAATCAATAGAAAAAAAGAGCAAATTTAGGAGAAAAAGTGCAAAATATGCAACAACAATAACAGTGAAAATACAATATAAAAATTTATTTAAATTTTAAAATACAAAAATATACAACAGCAAAAACAACGCAAATGCATTATAAAAATTCACAGCAATTGGAAACCTAAAAAAATGTGCTATAAACAATCAAAAGGAGAAAAATTAACAACAATAACAATGAGAATACAATACTTAGCAAAAAATTTAAACCTGAAACTTGAAAAATTTTGAATAAAAACTTAAGACTAGCAAAAACAGAAAAAAAATAAACTAAATATTAATAAATTCTACACATCAAAAAATGAATTATAATGAAAAATCAGTATCAACACATAAAACACCAACAAATTGATCAACTTTAACAACAAATACCTCAAATTCAACAACAACAACAATTTCATCAACTTTAACAACAGATGAACTATACAACAAAACAGAGTGAAATTTTCAACCACAGTGACAGCGAAGGCGTTAAGCGTAAATATAAAATTATAGAAAAAAACTATTTATGAAAAAATTGTTTCTTCTATTGATATTTTTTTAAATAAAAATATATTATACATATAACCACAAAATTTTTCCCATGTAGTTATTATTAAATACATTTATCAAACATTTAATTTAAACAAAAACATTCTTACTTCACTTATTAAACCTTATTTCACTTAAACTTACAAAAATGCTTATTCTACTTACATTAAAACATTATACTTACCTTCATACATATATTTAAACACAATTATACTTACATTGAAACATACTTATATTTACTTTTAAACTTAATTATAATACCTTAAAACTTAAATTCACCTTAAAATTTGCATTTATACTTATCGATATACTTACCACTAAAATCACATTTATACTTATCATTACATTTAAACTTACATTTTAATAACAAAAAAAAAAAAAAAAAAAAAAATTTTTTAAATACGATTTTTTTTAACATATTTAGTTTAACACATGAATTGCTGCGATACTTACGAGTCCCTCCAGTGGTTTATGATAGTCTATAAGGGTAAATACTTCGGTTGACCATTAAGTTCAACCGATGCACGCCATATCCACTGCTTTCGGCGCATAAAGGATTGTATCGAGGCAGATGCTATGACATGCATTCCCTTAGTATAACTACTAATACGACCCAGACTTAAAATTTTTTTTACATATTAACATTCGTGTGGCTGTGTAAACTTAACCATAAGTAAGCATATTGTAAACCTGCCTTTTGTTGATGTGAACAGCCACACGGAAACTGACGTGACGGATTTAGGAGTATCTCCCACCGTTTTGCCAGGTTTATTTTCCCTTTCAGTATCCTTTTAATTGATATTGATAGATAATTTTAATATCAGATTTTTTTTCTCAGGTAACTAAGCAAGATCCTTAATATTTTTAGCTTAGATTCCTTCATTATTTTCGTCCAACGTATAAAATTTATACGTTTGATATTGATTTCCATGTTATATGGTGTATTCATGTTATTTTTATGTTTACCACGTAACACTTCTTATTTTTTGTATTGCTTGAAAATATAAATTTTTCAACAACTTATAATATATGTTACTGTTTGTCGTTATGTAATATAATTAAAAAGACAATTATTTTATTGTTCAATTGGAATAATAATAAAAAGTAACTATTTAATTTTTAATAAAGAATATTTTACTTAATATATATATTTTCATATTCTCCATATATTGAAACAAAGTTTTTATAAGAACATATTTCTATATATTTCACTTTAGTTTTTTATTATTTTACTTTTATATAAGTTAACAATAAAAACATTTATTTTTATTTTTCATTACTTTTCATTTTATTACGCCAATTCTTTTGTTGTTTCTTTTGTGAGTACAACGAACTATAAGGTTGTCGTACTCTAAAATGTTTACCATTGCTTTATTATTAAATATTACTTTGTATTGCTCAACCCTAAAATGTTTATAATTGTTTTCATTACTAAGCATTGCTTTGGTTTATTGAACCTCAAACATTTAAGTAGAACACTTAAATGTTTTACATTTTGGTGGTTCTCATATTACAAATACTTCGTGGGCAGTTTTGTCGATTTCCATTGCCCAATAATTTAATGTAAACAATAATTTTAAATAATCAATTTGTATTTGTAAAATGATTTTGTAAATTTAAAAAGTGAATAAAGATTAGTTGCAGTCAAGTACTCAAAGAATGTGAACATAATTTCACATAACTGGCGCCCAACGAAAAATAAAAAAATCCTAAAGAAGGATAACTGAATAAAAAAAATAAAAAAATCCTAAAGAAGGATAACTAAATAAAAAAAAATCCTAAAGAAGGATAACTAAACAAAAAATCCTAAAGTAGGATAGTTAAACAAATAAGAAAACCCAAAAGAATTATAACAAAAAAAAGATAATTAAATAAAACCGTAGTGTTAGTGACTTTGTGACAAATGGAAAATAAGAAGAACTCCAAAAAGTTGTAAATTTAAAAACTGTCTGCAAAAACTTTCAGACAATTAACAACGTTAATAAAAAGAACTTTGTTATTGAAATAAAAAAGAAGAACTACCAAAAAGTTTTTAAAAATTAAAATTTGTCTGCAAAAGCTTTCAAAAATATTAATAATTAATAAAATTTCAAAAAGAACTTTGTTATTGAAATAAAAAAGAAGAACTATCAAAAACTTTTTAAATTAAAAACTTGTCTGCAAAAAGTGAAATGATAAAAAGCTGAATACTTGGATCCTACCGATCAATATCGAATAATCCTAGTTTAGACGAACCATCAGTGCTTTATTTGTGAAACCTGCAGTTATTAGAAGTTGAAAGGGACTGGACTAAGCAACCTAAATTGAAACAACTTTGCAACTCCAAACGGGAATAATCAATAATCCCCGCAACTTTTTACAACTGTAAAACCCAAAATACTGACGTGGCCAACATAACCATGATATTAGCAGCACTACATTTTTTGTAAGTCATTATTAAGTATTCTTTTATATAAAAATTAGAAAATTTAAGATTAATTGTTAAAATACATTGGAAAATAAATTTTTTTTAGTTATTTTAAGTAAAATTTCATAAATAGTTATAATTTATTTTGCAACCCAGGAAAAAAGAAGTGTTATTTTTAAAATGTCTAATCCTAGCAATCTAATAAGACCATCGATGTTAAATAATCCCCAAATTCCTGGTCCAAGCAACCCTCCAAATCCCCAAAATCCATTGAATAACCCTCAAATGGAAGCAGCAATAGCAAATCTCGTTACTCAAACATGTAGGGAAAATTGTAGAAGCATAGTAGAAAATATTTTGGACCCAAATGCCGACATTGTAGTAGGAGACCAAATTATAGAAGAACGGTATAGGGAAAATCTGAATGATATGGACAAAGTGCCCGACATTGTCCGTTGCTTACGGGAATTTTCGGGTAATCCTACGGAATTCAGCTCTTGGAGAAAGAGCGTAGAACGAGTTCTAAAAATTTACGAGACACAAAAAGGGACACCAAGGTATTTCGCTATTTTGAATGTGGTCAGAAATAAGATCACTGGAGCCGCTGACTCAGCACTTGAGTCCTACAACACCCCTTTGTGTTGGGAAGCAATTTTGCGTTGCTTAACAATTCACTACGCAGACAAGCGAGATATAACTACCTTAGAATACCAACTAACAACACTAGTACAGGGAAACTCATCGGTGCACGATTTTTATCAGGAAGTGTATTCACACTTATCATTAATAATTAACAGCATAAGCTGCATGACTATAGGCAAAGAGGCTATGGATGTTTTGATCCAGACATATCGGGACAAAGCATTGGACACTTTTATAAGAGGGCTAAGAGGCGACCTTTCAAAACTCCTATGTATACGGGAACCGAATAGCTTACCTCAGGCATTACACCTTTGTCTCAAGCTCCAAAATCAAAATTTCAGGACAGAACATGCATTAAACAAAAATCCTAAACCAAACACTAAGAATACAAATTATAGACCCCAAACAATACCTACATTTTTCCCCCAGCCAACATCTGTAATCCAAAGAAATAATCAACACGCAATGCAATATCAAAACCGATATCCCACCCAATATCCAACCCAATACCCTTCCCATTATCCAAACCATTATCCTAACCCTTATTACCAACACATTTACCCTGATAATAAACAATTCCAAAATACGGCCCAATTTCAAAACTTCCAAAGACAAAACCACAATACTTTTCAAATACCACCATCAAGACCAAACGCACCAAAACCTTTACCAAAACCAATCCCTATGGAAATCGATCAATCCGTGCAGACTCGAAATGTTAACTACATGAACCGACCAAGGCCCGACGACAGATTCATGGGAAAAAGACCTCTGCAATCATCTGTACTTCAAAAACAAAAAATGCAGAGAAATTACAACATTCAAACATGTAATAACGAAGTGGAGGAAGAAGTCCACTACAATCAACAAATGGAATCATATGAATCTGAAAATAACTTACAACCACTTGAAGAATATAGTAACCAAAATGATTTCTACGCTACAGATTACGAAGCAGAATCTACTAGCGAGCAAGACCTTACCGATATCCATTTTTTAGAATAAATTCGTCTTTGCCATATTTCGAAGCAAAGACGAAAGACGGACAAATTCTTAAAATTTTAGTTGATACTGGATCCAACAAAAACTACATCCAGACATCATTGATGAAGTTAGCCATCCCTAACGAAAAAGACTTTTTTGCAAATTCTGCCGGAGGGAAAATCCGTATATCTCACCACACTTTTATAAATCTATTCGGACTGAAATCTATGAACCTAAAATTCTTTGGTTTACCAAATCTCAAATCTTTTCACGCAATATTGGGCAATGACAGCCTTAAAGCATTATCAGCCGTTATCTACACAGGGAAAAGTTTGATGACCATTAAAAACAACATTAAAATTAAGCTTAAACAACATGCTTCAGAGAACGTCAACAATATTTCACAAACCACAGGCAATATGCGAATAAGACAAAGTCATATGACAGAAGAACAAAAACTAAAGATTGCAAAACTAACAACAGAATTTCCAAACCTTTTTATTGAACCTAATGAGCATTTAACCTACACAACTAGAGTAAAAGGCGAAATAAGAACAACAACAGATAATCCCGTTTATTCTAGATGCTATCCCTACCCAGCACATCTCAAAGACGTGGTAGAACAACAAGTTAAAGAATTACTTGACCAGGGAATTATTAGACCATCTAAATCCCCATACAACTCACCAGTTTGGGTCGTCCCAAAA
Source organism: Linnaemya tessellans (assembly GCA_951800035.1). NCBI lineage: Eukaryota > Metazoa > Arthropoda > Insecta > Diptera > Tachinidae > Linnaemya > Linnaemya tessellans. Next base: position 85,527,496 of record OX637533.1, on the reverse strand, counting down.
AAGATGGATGCCTCGGGTGAAAAAAAGTACAGGGTAGTTATCGATTACAGAAAACTTAATACGGTGACGGTACCAGATCGATATCCAATACCCGAGATTAACGAAGTTCTATCGCAATTGGGAGAAAATAAATTTTTCACGGTGTTGGACCTCAAGAGTGGATTTCACCAAATCCCCCTGAGGGAGAAGGATATCGAGAAAACTGCATTTTCCATTAACAACGGAAAATACGAGTTTACTCGTCTCCCATTCGGTTTGAGAAACGCGCCGTCTATCTTTCAAAGATGTTTGGATGATGTCTTAAGGGAGCATATTGGGAAAATATGTTATATTTATATTGATGATATCATCATATTCGGGAAAACTGAACAAGAACATATCGAGAACATCAAGAAGATTTTTAGCACTTTAGAATTAGCTAACATGAAGGTACAGCTAGATAAATGCGAGTTTTTAAGACCAGATGTGGAATTCTTAGGATTCATTATATCAACATCAGGAATACGTACCAACCCAAAAAAGGTAGAAGCAATCTGTAATATGCCCATTCCAAAAACTTTGAAAAATTTGAGATCATTCCTGGGTATGTCAGGATTTTATCGCCGTTTCGTGAAGGATTACGCCAAACTCGCGAAACCACTAACGGCTCTTTTAAGAGGGGAGGGAGGACAAATGCCCAAATCTCAATCTAATAAAATAATTTTAAATCTTAATGACGAAGCAATAGAAGCATTTAATAAGATAAAGAAAACATTAATTTCTGACGACGTAATGCTATCATACCCTAATTTTGACAAAGAGTTTCAGTTGACAACGGATGCTTCCAAATACGCAATTGGCGCAGTGCTGGAACAAGAGGGTAGGCCAATAACTTTTATCTCAAGAACTCTGAGTAGAACCGAAGAACACTATGCTACGAACGAAAAAGAGATGTTAGCGATAGTGTGGGCGCTCAAAAGTTTGAGAAACTACCTTTATGGAGCAGCACGAATAAAAATATTCACAGACCATCAACCATTAACACACGCTCTGTCAAATGGAAATACTAATAGCAAGCTCAGAAGGTGGAAAGCAACACTGGAAGAATATAACTACGTATTGCAATATAAGCCTGGGAGAGCCAATGCGGTGGCAGACGCATTATCCAGACCTCCACAAGAGATATGTAAAATGGACTCGACAGCCGCCACTCAACATAGCAACCAAAGTTCCCCTGAAAACACTATCCAGTATACAGGAACACCGATTACCGCGTTCAAAAACCAAATTATCATAGAACCACACAATACTTCTGAATATGAATTTCAAATAGTCTTTCCGACCTATCACAGGCACATTGTTTATGAAAAAGATCTTTCCCAAAATAGATTGCAGCAGATTTTCGAAAAATATCTTAACCCTTCAGTAACAAATTGCGTGAAGACAACAGACGCAATTCTTGGTAAGGCACAACAAATTTTTTCTAAGCACTTTCATAATTACAAGGTCCTCTATACAAGGAAAATGGTAACCGATGTTCAAGACGAATCAGAACAAGAAGTTGAAATAATTAATGAGCACAACAGAGCTCATAGAAGTGCCGAAGAAAATAAAACACAACTTTTAGAAAGATATTATTTTCCTCAAATGATGGCAAAGGTTAAGAGAATAACAAGGGCTTGTAAAATCTGTAAAGAAAGCAAGTACGATCGACACCCCAATAAAATTGAGATTTTCGAGACACCTATTCCGCAATACCCTGGACAAATTATCCATATCGATATTTTCATTACGGAGAAAAAGATCGTTTTAACAGCAATTGATAAATTTTCAAAATACGCTCAAACTAGGTTATTGAAGTCTAGAGCATCCGAAGACATAAAGGAACCGCTAAAGGAAATCCTTTTGACATTTGGAATGCCAGAAATCGTCGTGATGGATAACGAGAAATCTTTCCACTCTGCGTCTATAAGATTCATGCTAGAAAACACATTCAATATTAAAGTATTCAAAACCCCTCCCTACGCCAGCTCGACGAACGGTCAGATAGAAAGGTTTCACTCGACATTAACAGAGATAATGAGGTGCCTCAGAGCAGAAAACATTCATCAGACTTTTTCAGAACTCCTTTACAAATCCCTCCACGAGTACAATAACACTGTTCACTCCACTACACTTAAGAAACCGTCAGAAATATTCCTTGGTCAACGTACGTCCACTGAGCCCGAAAAATACGAAAAAGATAGGCAAGAGATAATTGAAAGACTAAAGACAAAACAAGCTAGAGACATCGAATTTCATAATAAGAAGAAATCTCGATACAAAGATTATGAAGTAGGTCAGGAGGTCTATGTCAAGGTTAATAAGCGATTAGGGACCAAACTGTCTAAAAATTATAAGAGAGAATTAGTGAAGGAAAACAGACATACTACAATAATGACAGAAAGTGGAAAAGTGGTCCACAAGAATAACATTAGAAGCTAAAATCTCCCTTTTTCCTTTTTTTCCCTTTCCGTTTTAGGATGGTGATAACTGCCATACGATGCGAAGTCAAAATATTAGATTACACCAATTCGAGAATAGTGGCCATTGACACTGGATCCGCCAAGATTCACAGTTAAACTGGTGCATGTAGTCGATGTAGGAAATTACGAGACGATAATTAACAATCTACAAGCTATTGTCTACTCGAATGTGAGCGCTTCCCATCCTTTGTATCCCTTCCTTTCTTACGAAATAAAACAATTACAATTTCATATTAATAACTTGAAACCCAGAAACAAGAGATCCTTGGACTTTATCGGTTCCGCGTGGAAATGGATTGCGGGTAATCCAGATCACGCTGATTTCCAAATTATCGAACAAAAAATAAATAACGTTTTACAGAATAACAATAGACAAATAATAATTAATAGAATGTCATTAGAAAAATTAAATGAAATAACCGCTAAAACAAATTATATTTTGAAATCTTTTAAAAATGAAGAAATGAGAAACATTCTAGTAGATGAATTAAAGTACAAGTTACAAATTATTCAAGCCGAAATATTGAACCTAAAATACGCTATAGATTGGGCTAAGGTAGGAGTCATAAATTCATTCATATTGTCTGAATATGAAATGAGTATGATTAAAACTTTGGCTGACAAAGGAGATGTAAATTACTTAAACGTCGAAGAGTCTCTTGATTTTGGTGAAATAAGAATAGCTTCTGGTAATAATTCATTAATTTATATCATAGATATTCCTACAACTTATACAGAATCATGTAATAATATAAGAATCAATCCTGTAAAAATCGATAAAATGGCCACTAAGGTGGAATATGACGAAATTTTAATTTGTAATGAACAATTTTTCGGAATTAAAAGCAAATGCAGAAGTTTTAGTAAACTTACAATATGTAAGGATGAAAACATTGAAGACATTAGCAAAACAGAATGTCTCCCCAACTTAATACGCAGTAAACCCTCTAATTGTACTATGGTTAGCAATCTCCATATACCCACTGTACAAGAATTACTTCCTGGCACGATTCTTTTGAACAAATTCAGTGGTAAAATTTTCATAAGCAAAGAATCATACGACCTCAATGGTACCTACCTTATTAAATTTCATAACGAGACACTCGAAGTGAATGGTAAAACTTTCTCATTTTCAGAAATATCTTTTTCAAGCCCATTGCCAGCTGTGGTACAACCAATAGGCAATAACCCTCGTGTGGAAAGAACTCTTACTTTAGAACTAATTGAAGAAATGAACGCTAACAATACCGAGGCTATTGAATTTCTCAATATCGAAAGCAAAGTTGGAGATGCTATAAATATCTTCCTAGTCAGTTCCATAATCATAACAATGTTCTTCATCTGCTTAAAAGGAAAGTGCCACTGTCGTACTAAGCAACATTCTGATGGCATTGCTCCATCACCAATACAAAAAGTTATTGTAAACACTGCTGACCCTAGAGATTCATCCATAGCAAGAATTTCTCAAATACCATACTTTTGATTGAGGACAATCAAATTTGAGGGGGGAAGAGTTAACAATAAAAACATTTATTTTTATTTTTCATTACTTTTCATTTTATTACGCCAATTCTTTTGTTGTTTCTTTTGTGAGTACAACGAACTATAAGGTTGTCGTACTCTAAAATGTTTACCATTGCTTTATTATTAAATATTACTTTGTATTGCTCAACCCTAAAATGTTTATAATTGTTTTCATTACTAAGCATTGCTTTGGTTTATTGAACCTCAAACATTTAAGTAGAACACTTAAATGTTTTACATTTTGGTGGTTCTCATATTACAAATACTTCGTGGGCAGTTTTGTCGATTTCCATTGCCCAATAATTTAATGTAAACAATAATTTTAAATAATCAATTTGTATTTGTAAAATGATTTTGTAAATTTAAAAAGTGAATAAAGATTAGTTGCAGTCAAGTACTCAAAGAATGTGAACATAATTTCACATAACTTATACAATTTCGTAACCTTGATAAGGTTGTTTATCAAACAAGCACTTCTTGAGACATCCTTGCAATTGTTTGCTCATTCATTTGGTTTACTTAAGTGACCATTCCTTCAAACAATTATTAAATTAATTATAGTTCATGAATCATAAAAGATTCATTACAATTACTTAATCGTTTACTAATTTATTTCTCTCTTTCAATAGAGACGCATTCAAATCCTTAAATAGTTCAAAAGAAAAGTCATTATGGGTAATCATGATTCAAAGATAACAAACCCTAATGCAAATGTTATTAACGAAGTTATCGTTAAAATAGACAATCCAACTTGGTATCTCATTATAATTATTTGTCTATTGATCCTACAAATCCTTATTACGGTCTACCAACTTCATAAAAGATCTTTAAGAAAATCTTACTTTAGGGCAGCTTCCCTGGCTAATAACATAGACAGAGTTTAATAAGTTCTCACATAATGATTTCCGAAATACCCAATTCGAATAAAGCCTTGTTCAGAATTTTATTACTTAAACGACGTCAAAGTAACCCCTTACGTAGGGTGTATGGTTCTGAGCTTATGTAATGGCCAGAAATACCCAATTCGGTTAGGTCAACTTACTTCCAATTATATAAAAAAAAAATTATCAAATAAAGCTTCCTTTTACTTACCGCACTGCACTAGTCAACTCTCTCTTCCATATATTCATGGAATGGAAAATAATAGTTGAAAGAGCTAGAGCAATAAAAGAGGAATTCCTTAAATCCTATAAATGCTTAAATACTGATAGAGATACTAAACCAGAAACTGTCAATAAGCATATTAACATCCTTGTAAGTCGGCTCGAACAAATAAGAGTTCTATTGAATGTGAACTATAATAGACTAACACAAGCTCATAGAACTGCTGCTGAAGCATTCTTCCAGGAAGTACGTGAAAAATTGATAACAGTTTCATTAAGAAAGGGAATAATTTTCAATATCCCAGAAACCTTGCATGAGAAAATAAATATTGAACCGCTACCCGAGAGTTGTATAAAGACTATAAAAATGCCTCAAACAGTGGTTGAATTTTTGAACACTGCGTCAAGAATAATACCTGACTTTGACGGAAGTTCGGTAAACTTACAAAGTTTTATTGATGCCCTTAATTTGTTAGATTCAATAAAGGAATCTCATGAGTCTGTTGCCATTAGTCTGATAAAAACAAAACTTAAAGGCACAGCTAGAAACCTTATCTCTACGGAGTCAACTCTCCAACAAATAATTACAAAATTAGAATCCACAGTAAAAGGAGAATCCGTAGACGTGATTACAGCCAGACTAATGAATATAAGACAATCAGGCAAGAATGCCAATACATATGCAAATGAGATAGAAGATCTCGGAAAGAAATTGGAGACCGCCTATATTACAGACGGTCTACCAAATAATACAGCTTCCAAATATGCAACACGTTCCGCAGTAGCAGCGATCGTGAAAAATGCATCCAATGAAAGGGTTAAACTGATTATGGAATCAGGTACCTTCTCAGATATGAATCAAGTAATGACTAAATTTATAAGTAGTTGTACCGACGCGTACGGTCAACCAAATTCCGTGCTGGCATTTAATAATAATCGCCGCAACAATAAAAATTTTACTAATAATACCAATAATAATTTTTCTAATAGTCAACGTACCAGAAACAACAGACCAAATTACCCTGAAGAAAACAGAAATGCAAATAATACATATAGAAACCGGAACAATTTCCGTGGAAATTATAATTCGGGAAATAGAACCCCAAATAACCATTCAAATTATACTAACAATAGCGGTTCCAATCGCTACAACAATAGGAACAATAACGCCAATGACAGAAATGGTGCAAGACAAAATATACGTTGCTTGTCTGATTCGGGAAACGTACAGAACCCCCTGGGTACTCAATAGGTAATAGAATATACGCTATTAACCTCAGCCTCTACAGCTATCTTTACACCAGAACCTCTATGAATGACTCTAAATCGACTTTCTTGTTAGATACAGGTGCAGATATTTCAGTTGTCAAGCACAATCAAGTTCTACACGAACCAATAAATCATCAAAAGCGAACTAACATAAATGGCATTGGACAGGGTTTGATAACGACACTAGGAAAAGTGTCCGCAGATTTGAAAATGGAAGACCTCTTAATAGCACACGATTTTCATGTCGTGGATGATAATTTTCCAATCGAAGCAGATGGAATAATAGGTATGGACTTTATTCGAAAATACAATTGTATTTTAAATTTTGAAGGTACTCAAGATTGGATTACCTTACGTACAAGCGATGTTCCATATGATATAGCAATACCATTGCGAAATGGTCCGCATATCAATTCCATATCATTACCTGCAAGGTCAGAAGTAATAAGACCAATAACTTTCGTATCTGCAGAAGATGAGGTACTAATACCTCAACAAACCATTCAAACAGGCATTTATATTGCCAATACAATAACGTCCAAGTCAAATCCATTAGTTAAAATAGTCAATACTACAGACAAAGACGTTGTCATTAATAATCTCCAAGTAAAGTCAACAAGTCTTAACGACTATCAGATTGGATGCAATAACACCAACGGAAAGTCAAAAACTAATAAAGAAAAATTGACAAAGTTGTCTGATAATTTTCCAGATTTCGCTCGGAAAGACTTAAGAGCATTATGTTCTGAATTCATTGACATATTCGCTTTAGAATCTGAAAAAATAAGCACCAATAATTTTTATAAGCAAAAGCTAAGACTTCATGATATGCAACCGGTGTACATGAAGAATTATAGAATTCCTCACGCTCATAAGGAGGAAGTTAATAAACAAGTTGATAAGTTGATAAATGACGAAATAATTGAACCGTCAATTTCGGAATATAATAGTCCAATTTTAATAGTGCCGAAAAAATCATTACCAGGTACAAATCAGAAGAGATGGAGATTAGTGGTTGATTATAGGGGAATAAATAAGAAAGTAATAGCTGATAAATTCCCTTTGCCTCGCATAGATGACATACTTGACCAATTAGGTCGAGCTAAATTCTTTTCATGCCTGGACTTGGTCTCAGGATTTCATCAAATTGAACTAGAAGAAGAATCTAGAGATATAACGTCCTTTTCAACAGAAAAGGGTTCTTTTCGATTTAAAAGACTACCATATGGTATAAAAATTGCCCCAAATTCATTTCAAAGAATGATGTCCTTAGCCTTTTCAGGACTATCACCAACCCAAGCTTTCGTATACACGGATGATTTAGTAGTAATAGGTTGTTCATCAGAACACATGCTACAGAATTTAAGACAAGTTTTCAATATTTGTAGAAAATACAATCTCAAACTACACCCAGATAAATGTGCATTTTTTTGTCGTGAAGTAACATTTCTGGGTCATAAATGCACCGATAAAGGCATTCTACCTGACGATAGTAAATTTTCAATTGTAAAAAATTACCCCACACCTAAAAATGGTGATGAAGCAAAACGCTTCGTAGCTTTCTGTAATTATTACAGAAGATTCATTCCTATCTTCGCTGAGTCGTCAAGACATATAACCAGATTGTCTAGAAAAGGTGTCACATTCGAATGGACTGAACAGTGTGAGAGAGCATTTCAGTATCTCAAAAATCAACTGTTGAGCCCAAAAATCCTTCAATATCCAGACTTTTCTAAAGAATTTTGTATAACAACAGACGCTAGCAAACATGCTTGCGGAGCTGTCTTAAGTCAGGAAAAGCAGGGTATACATTTGCCAATCGCCTACGCATCCAGATCCTTTACAAAAGGTGAAAGCAACAAATCCACAATAGAGCAGGAATTAACTGCAATTCATTGGGCAATACAATATTTCAGACCATATATATACGGTAGAAAGTTTGTGATTAAGAGTGATCACAGACCCCTTTCATATCTCTTTTCTTTAAAAAATCCGTCGTCTAAATTAACACGCATGAGGCTAGACCTAGAGGAGTACGATTTCGTAGTGGAGTACATTAGGGGAAGAGAAAACTATGTGGCAGACGCGCTGTCACGTATCGAGATCGACGATATTAAAAATATTGAGGTAAATAAAATACTGAAGGTCACTACCAGACTTCAGGCAAAAACTAATAAAAACTGTAATGATAACGAAAAAATACAGTTAAAGGCAAAATCGGTTGAACTAAATGTTTATGAAACAAATAACACACAAGAGCACTTTAAAATGCCACAATTGCATTTTACAAATAATAAAGTTATAATTAAACAGGGCAGAAAAATTCTCTCTGAATTTTCGTTGAGGGACATGATTGTTAATAGAAATGTCGACTTAGGTCACCTCTTTCTAAAGCTTGAAAAAATAGCTGATAACATGGGCCTTACAACCATGCGACTACCCTTCGATGATAGTCTGCTTAAATTCCTAGGTACAGATATAGAATCTTTTAAAAATAAAGGCAATGGAATCTTAAGAGATTCGCCATTGATAATAGTGCTCACACCTAAATTAAAGAAAATTTTCACCGATGCCGAAAAATTACAAATCATGCAGAAATATCATGATGATCCTATCTTTGGAGGACATCCGGGAATAACCCGCATGATAAAGAAAATTAGACTTCAATATCATTGGAATGGAATGACTAGAGATATAGCACGTTATGTAAAACGGTGCAAACCTTGCCAAGCAAATAAAATTGTTGTCAAGGGTAAAGAACCATTCATTATAACGCCTACCCCGTTAAAAGCATTTGACAGAGTAATTGTAGACACAATTGGACCTTTGCCAAGATCCGAGTCACAAAATGAATATGCTGTCACTATGATTTGCGATCTGACCAAATATTTAGTAGCAATACCCATCCAAGACAAATCTGCCAAAAGCGTTGCTAAAGCAATCATGGAAGGTTTCGTTTTGACATATGGTCCTATGAATACTATACTTACGGACATGGGTACAGAGTACATGAATCGCGTTTTGACAGAGTTGTGTTCATTGATGAATATAGAGAAAATAAATTCTACCGCGTATCATCATCAAACACTGGGTACTGTCGAGAGATCACACAAAAACACAACTTTTAGAAAGATATTATTTTCCTCAAATGATGGCAAAGGTTAAGAGAATAACAAGGGCTTGTAAAATCTGTAAAGAAAGCAAGTACGATCGACACCCCAATAAAATTGAGATTTTCGAAACACCTATTCCGCAATACCCTGGACAAATTATCCATATCGATATTTTCATTACGGAGAAAAAGATCGTTTTAACAGCAATTGATAAATTTTCAAAATACGCTCAAACTAGGTTATTGAAGTCTAGAGCATCCGAAGACATAAAGGAACCGCTAAAGGAAATCCTTTTGACATTTGGAATGCCAGAAATCGTCGTGATGGATAACGAGAAATCTTTCCACTCTGCGTCTATAAGATTCATGCTAGAAAACACATTCAATATTAAAGTATTCAAAACCCCTCCCTACGCCAGCTCGACGAACGGTCAGATAGAAAGGTTTCACTCGACATTAACAGAGATAATGAGGTGCCTCAGAGCAGAAAACATTCATCAGACTTTTTCAGAACTCCTTTACAAATCCCTCCACGAGTACAATAACACTGTTCACTCCACTACACTTAAGAAACCGTCAGAAATATTCCTTGGTCAACGTACGTCCACTGAGCCCGAAAAATACGAAAAAGATAGGCAAGAGATAATTGAAAGACTAAAGACAAAACAAGCTAGAGACATCGAATTTCATAATAAGAAGAAATCTCGATACAAAGATTATGAAGTAGGTCAGGAGGTCTATGTCAAGGTTAATAAGCGATTAGGGACCAAACTGTCTAAAAATTATAAGAGAGAATTAGTGAAGGAAAACAGACATACTACAATAATGACAGAAAGTGGAAAAGTGGTCCACAAGAATAACATTAGAAGCTAAAATCTCCCTTTTTCCTTTTTTTCCCTTTCCGTTTTAGGATGGTGATAACTGCCATACGATGCGAAGTCAAAATATTAGATTACACCAATTCGAGAATAGTGGCCATTGACACTGGATCCGCCAAGATTCACAGTTAAACTGGTGCATGTAGTCGATGTAGGAAATTACGAGACGATAATTAACAATCTACAAGCTATTGTCTACTCGAATGTGAGCGCTTCCCATCCTTTGTATCCCTTCCTTTCTTACGAAATAAAACAATTACAATTTCATATTAATAACTTGAAACCCAGAAACAAGAGATCCTTGGACTTTATCGGTTCCGCGTGGAAATGGATTGCGGGTAATCCAGATCACGCTGATTTCCAAATTATCGAACAAAAAATAAATAACGTTTTACAGAATAACAATAGACAAATAATAATTAATAGAATGTCATTAGAAAAATTAAATGAAATAACCGCTAAAACAAATTATATTTTGAAATCTTTTAAAAATGAAGAAATGAGAAACATTCTAGTAGATGAATTAAAGTACAAGTTACAAATTATTCAAGCCGAAATATTGAACCTAAAATACGCTATAGATTGGGCTAAGGTAGGAGTCATAAATTCATTCATATTGTCTGAATATGAAATGAGTATGATTAAAACTTTGGCTGACAAAGGAGATGTAAATTACTTAAACGTCGAAGAGTCTCTTGATTTTGGTGAAATAAGAATAGCTTCTGGTAATAATTCATTAATTTATATCATAGATATTCCTACAACTTATACAGAATCATGTAATAATATAAGAATCAATCCTGTAAAAATCGATAAAATGGCCACTAAGGTGGAATATGACGAAATTTTAATTTGTAATGAACAATTTTTCGGAATTAAAAGCAAATGCAGAAGTTTTAGTAAACTTACAATATGTAAGGATGAAAACATTGAAGACATTAGCAAAACAGAATGTCTCCCCAACTTAATACGCAGTAAACCCTCTAATTGTACTATGGTTAGCAATCTCCATATACCCACTGTACAAGAATTACTTCCTGGCACGATTCTTTTGAACAAATTCAGTGGTAAAATTTTCATAAGCAAAGAATCATACGACCTCAATGGTACCTACCTTATTAAATTTCATAACGAGACACTCGAAGTGAATGGTAAAACTTTCTCATTTTCAGAAATATCTTTTTCAAGCCCATTGCCAGCTGTGGTACAACCAATAGGCAATAACCCTCGTGTGGAAAGAACTCTTACTTTAGAACTAATTGAAGAAATGAACGCTAACAATACCGAGGCTATTGAATTTCTCAATATCGAAAGCAAAGTTGGAGATGCTATAAATATCTTCCTAGTCAGTTCCATAATCATAACAATGTTCTTCATCTGCTTAAAAGGAAAGTGCCACTGTCGTACTAAGCAACATTCTGATGGCATTGCTCCATCACCAATACAAAAAGTTATTGTAAACACTGCTGACCCTAGAGATTCATCCATAGCAAGAATTTCTCAAATACCATACTTTTGATTGAGGACAATCAAATTTGAGGGGGGAAGAGTTAACAATAAAAACATTTATTTTTATTTTTCATTACTTTTCATTTTATTACGCCAATTCTTTTGTTGTTTCTTTTGTGAGTACAACGAACTATAAGGTTGTCGTACTCTAAAATGTTTACCATTGCTTTATTATTAAATATTACTTTGTATTGCTCAACCCTAAAATGTTTATAATTGTTTTCATTACTAAGCATTGCTTTGGTTTATTGAACCTCAAACATTTAAGTAGAACACTTAAATGTTTTACATTTTGGTGGTTCTCATATTACAAATACTTCGTGGGCAGTTTTGTCGATTTCCATTGCCCAATAATTTAATGTAAACAATAATTTTAAATAATCAATTTGTATTTGTAAAATGATTTTGTAAATTTAAAAAGTGAATAAAGATTAGTTGCAGTCAAGTACTCAAAGAATGTGAACATAATTTCACATAACTTATACAATTTCGTAACCTTGATAAGGTTGTTTATCAAACAAGCACTTCTTGAGACATCCTTGCAATTGTTTGCTCATTCATTTGGTTTACTTAAGTGACCATTCCTTCAAACAATTATTAAATTAATTATAGTTCATGAATCATAAAAGATTCATTACAATTACTTAATCGTTTACTAATTTATTTCTCTCTTTCAATAGAGACGCATTCAAATCCTTAAATAGTTCAAAAGAAAAGTCATTATGGGTAATCATGATTCAAAGATAACAAACCCTAATGCAAATGTTATTAACGAAGTTATCGTTAAAATAGACAATCCAACTTGGTATCTCATTATAATTATTTGTCTATTGATCCTACAAATCCTTATTACGGTCTACCAACTTCATAAAAGATCTTTAAGAAAATCTTACTTTAGGGCAGCTTCCCTGGCTAATAACATAGACAGAGTTTAATAAGTTCTCACATAATGATTTCCGAAATACCCAATTCGAATAAAGCCTTGTTCAGAATTTTATTACTTAAACGACGTCAAAGTAACCCCTTACGTAGGGTGTATGGTTCTGAGCTTATGTAATGGCCAGAAATACCCAATTCGGTAAGGTCAACTTACTTCCAATTATATAAAAAAAAAATTATCAAATAAAGCTTCCTTTTACTTACCGCACTGCACTAGTCAACTCTCTCTTCCATATATTCATGGAATGGAAAATAATAGTTGAAAGAGCTAGAGCAATAAAAGAGGAATTCCTTAAATCCTATAAATGCTTAAATACTGATAGAGATACTAAACCAGAAACTGTCAATAAGCATATTAACATCCTTGTAAGTCGGCTCGAACAAATAAGAGTTCTATTGAATGTGAACTATAATAGACTAACACAAGCTCATAGAACTGCTGCTGAAGCATTCTTCCAGGAAGTACGTGAAAAATTGATAACAGTTTCATTAAGAAAGGGAATAATTTTCAATATCCCAGAAACCTTGCATGAGAAAATAAATATTGAACCGCTACCCGAGAGTTGTATAAAGACTATAAAAATGCCTCAAACAGTGGTTGAATTTTTGAACACTGCGTCAAGAATAATACCTGACTTTGACGGAAGTTCGGTAAACTTACAAAGTTTTATTGATGCCCTTAATTTGTTAGATTCAATAAAGGAATCTCATGAGTCTGTTGCCATTAGTCTGATAAAAACAAAACTTAAAGGCACAGCTAGAAACCTTATCTCTACGGAGTCAACTCTCCAACAAATAATTACAAAATTAGAATCCACAGTAAAAGGAGAATCCGTAGACGTGATTACAGCCAGACTAATGAATATAAGACAATCAGGCAAGAATGCCAATACATATGCAAATGAGATAGAAGATCTCGGAAAGAAATTGGAGACCGCCTATATTACAGACGGTCTACCAAATAATACAGCTTCCAAATATGCAACACGTTCCGCAGTAGCAGCGATCGTGAAAAATGCATCCAATGAAAGGGTTAAACTGATTATGGAATCAGGTACCTTCTCAGATATGAATCAAGTAATGACTAAATTTATAAGTAGTTGTACCGACGCGTACGGTCAACCAAATTCCGTGCTGGCATTTAATAATAATCGCCGCAACAATAAAAATTTTACTAATAATACCAATAATAATTTTTCTAATAGTCAACGTACCAGAAACAACAGACCAAATTACCCTGAAGAAAACAGAAATGCAAATAATACATATAGAAACCGGAACAATTTCCGTGGAAATTATAATTCGGGAAATAGAACCCCAAATAACCATTCAAATTATACTAACAATAGCGGTTCCAATCGCTACAACAATAGGAACAATAACGCCAATGACAGAAATGGTGCAAGACAAAATATACGTTGCTTGTCTGATTCGGGAAACGTACAGAACCCCCTGGGTACTCAATAGGTAATAGAATATACGCTATTAACCTCAGCCTCTACAGCTATCTTTACACCAGAACCTCTATGAATGACTCTAAATCGACTTTCTTGTTAGATACAGGTGCAGATATTTCAGTTGTCAAGCACAATCAAGTTCTACACGAACCAATAAATCATCAAAAGCGAACTAACATAAATGGCATTGGACAGGGTTTGATAACGACACTAGGAAAAGTGTCCGCAGATTTGAAAATGGAAGACCTCTTAATAGCACACGATTTTCATGTCGTGGATGATAATTTTCCAATCGAAGCAGATGGAATAATAGGTATGGACTTTATTCGAAAATACAATTGTATTTTAAATTTTGAAGGTACTCAAGATTGGATTACCTTACGTACAAGCGATGTTCCATATGATATAGCAATACCATTGCGAAATGGTCCGCATATCAATTCCATATCATTACCTGCAAGGTCAGAAGTAATAAGACCAATAACTTTCGTATCTGCAGAAGATGAGGTACTAATACCTCAACAAACCATTCAAACAGGCATTTATATTGCCAATACAATAACGTCCAAGTCAAATCCATTAGTTAAAATAGTCAATACTACAGACAAAGACGTTGTCATTAATAATCTCCAAGTAAAGTCAACAAGTCTTAACGACTATCAGATTGGATGCAATAACACCAACGGAAAGTCAAAAACTAATAAAGAAAAATTGACAAAGTTGTCTGATAATTTTCCAGATTTCGCTCGGAAAGACTTAAGAGCATTATGTTCTGAATTCATTGACATATTCGCTTTAGAATCTGAAAAAATAAGCACCAATAATTTTTATAAGCAAAAGCTAAGACTTCATGATATGCAACCGGTGTACATGAAGAATTATAGAATTCCTCACGCTCATAAGGAGGAAGTTAATAAACAAGTTGATAAGTTGATAAATGACGAAATAATTGAACCGTCAATTTCGGAATATAATAGTCCAATTTTAATAGTGCCGAAAAAATCATTACCAGGTACAAATCAGAAGAGATGGAGATTAGTGGTTGATTATAGGGGAATAAATAAGAAAGTAATAGCTGATAAATTCCCTTTGCCTCGCATAGATGACATACTTGACCAATTAGGTCGAGCTAAATTCTTTTCATGCCTGGACTTGGTCTCAGGATTTCATCAAATTGAACTAGAAGAAGAATCTAGAGATATAACGTCCTTTTCAACAGAAAAGGGTTCTTTTCGATTTAAAAGACTACCATATGGTATAAAAATTGCCCCAAATTCATTTCAAAGAATGATGTCCTTAGCCTTTTCAGGACTATCACCAACCCAAGCTTTCGTATACATGGATGATTTAGTAGTAATAGGTTGTTCATCAGAACACATGCTACAGAATTTAAGACAAGTTTTCAATATTTGTAGAAAATACAATCTCAAACTACACCCAGATAAATGTGCATTTTTTTGTCGTGAAGTAACATTTCTGGGTCATAAATGCACCGATAAAGGCATTCTACCTGACGATAGTAAATTTTCAATTGTAAAAAATTACCCCACACCTAAAAATGGTGATGAAGCAAAACGCTTCGTAGCTTTCTGTAATTATTACAGAAGATTCATTCCTAACTTCGCTGAGTCGTCAAGACATATAACCAGATTGTCTAGAAAAGGTGTCACATTCGAATGGACTGAACAGTGTGAGAGAGCATTTCAGTATCTCAAAAATCAACTGTTGAGCCCAAAAATCCTTCAATATCCAGACTTTTCTAAAGAATTTTGTATAACAACAGACGCTAGCAAACATGCTTGCGGAGCTGTCTTAAGTCAGGAAAAGCAGGGTATACATTTGCCAATCGCCTACGCATCCAGATCCTTTACAAAAGGTGAAAGCAACAAATCCACAATAGAGCAGGAATTAACTGCAATTCATTGGGCAATACAATATTTCAGACCATATATATACGGTAGAAAGTTTGTGATTAAGAGTGATCACAGACCCCTTTCATATCTCTTTTCTTTAAAAAATCCGTCGTCTAAATTAACACGCATGAGGCTAGACCTAGAGGAGTACGATTTCGTAGTGGAGTACATTAGGGGAAGAGAAAACTATGTGGCAGACGCGCTGTCACGTATCGAGATCGACGATATTAAAAATATTGAGGTAAATAAAATACTGAAGGTCACTACCAGACTTCAGGCAAAAACTAATAAAAACTGTAATGATAACGAAAAAATACAGTTAAAGGCAAAATCGGTTAAACTAAATGTTTATGAAACAAATAACACACAAGAGCACTTTAAAATGCCACAATTGCATTTTACAAATAATAAAGTTATAATTAAACAGGGCAGAAAAATTCTCTCTGAATTTTCGTTGAGGGACATGATTGTTAATAGAAATGTCGACTTAGGTCACCTCTTTCTAAAGCTTGAAAAAATAGCTGATAACATGGGCCTTACAACCATGCGACTACCCTTCGATGATAGTCTGCTTAAATTCCTAGGTACAGATATAGAATCTTTTAAAAATAAAGGCAATGGAATCTTAAGAGATTCGCCATTGATAATAGTGCTCACACCTAAATTAAAGAAAATTTTCACCGATGCCGAAAAATTACAAATCATGCAGAAATATCATGATGATCCTATCTTTGGAGGACATCCGGGAATAACCCGCATGATAAAGAAAATTAGACTTCAATATCATTGGAATGGAATGACTAGAGATATAGCACGTTATGTAAAACGGTGCAAACCTTGCCAAGCAAATAAAATTGTTGTCAAGGGTAAAGAACCATTCATTATAACGCCTACCCCGTTAAAAGCATTTGACAGAGTAATTGTAGACACAATTGGACCTTTGCCAAGATCCGAGTCACAAAATGAATATGCTGTCACTATGATTTGCGATCTGACCAAATATTTAGTAGCAATACCCATCCAAGACAAATCTGCCAAAAGCGTTGCTAAAGCAATCATGGAAGGTTTCGTTTTGACATATGGTCCTATGAATACTATACTTACGGACATGGGTACAGAGTACATGAATCGCGTTTTGACAGAGTTGTGTTCATTGATGAATATAGAGAAAATAAATTCTACCGCGTATCATCATCAAACACTGGGTACTGTCGAGAGATCACACAGAACATTTAATGAGTACCTACGGGCATATATTTCATCAGATAAATCAGATTGGGACTTGTGGTTGAAATACTTTGTGTATTGTTACAACACAACCCCATCCACTGCTCACGGTTACTGTCCATTTGAACTCATTTATGGAAAAATCCCACAAACTCTAGCTTGTACAGAAGAAAACATTATAGACCCGTTGTACAATGCAGATTCCTATGAAAAAGAAGTCAAGTTTAAACTTCAAGTAGCGCAACGAAGAGCAGCCAATATCATAGAAAATGCTAAATTTTCAAGACAGCAAAACTCTAATAAAAAGGCAAATCCAAAATTGATATCTCTAGATGATCTCGTACTAGTCCGCAATGATGCAGGACATAAATTAGACATGGTCTATAAAGGACCATATAAAGTAATACGCCTGGATGACATCCTAAATAATGTTGAAATGTTGGATACGGACGGAAGATTAATTAAGGTCCATAGGGACAGAGTGAAGAAATTCACTCCAGAATGATTATTCCTCCGGAAATCCAAAACCTTTGAAAACATTTTCCTTTTGTTGAACTTAATAACAAAGGAAGCCATTAACTTAAAATATATGTATATAAACTGAAGGTGCTTAGTACCTGCTCGCTTTGCTTTGTCATTGTACAATTATAACAATCCTTTTCAAGTTATGTCTCATACAATCCAATTATTCATTTTGCGGATTTTTGAAACATCTGCATATGATTTTTCCCTTGAAATAGTAGTTTTTTTATAAAATATCACAATTTTGAATTCCATTGTTGTTTATGTTTGTTATTGGGAATTGCCGAATGGATACATTCGAATTCCATCATCCTTTCTTTGATTCATACTTGAATGGAATAAAACTTGGCGGAATAGCAGAGATTATTCCTTCCGTAAAAAGGGTGAGGTGGCACTGAACTGTGGTCACTGAGCACTCCCCTCAGACAGAGAAATTTCTTTTTTTTTATTTGTTTTTGTTTTAAATTACTTATACTTATATTTAAATCACGTTGTTTACCTATGCATAAGCTTAGAATAGATTTTTCATATACAGGACCCCTCTCGTGAGAAACCTCCACCTGTCTCTGAAATTACTATAACTTAAGAATGATCAATTTTTGTGTAGTGATCATTCTTTCGAAAAAGGGAGGTGTAGTGTGTTTGGCTATTCGTTGTTACCATGCCTTCTGCTGGTAACATCATTTGTTTATTTTCCGTCCACATACTTATGTGTTTGACTCAAATTGTAATTTAATAGCCCACACGAGCAGTGCTATTGGTATGCATGTATTTATGCATACCATTCACTTTCTCACGATAGCGTAAGTTATTTTTAAGTACTTTGTGTTTTAGATATAGAGAATAATCATTATTAAGACGGAGTCAAAACTAAGTAGTCGCACAAGCGGCTACTTAATAAATAAAACAAACATTTAATAATAATCCTGTGAATAAACGTTTTTAAATATTACAGTTGACAAGGGAACACATAACCAAACACCAAAGTATAGTACATGTCTTACCCGGGGACAACGCTCGCACGGTTACGTGCGATAGGATCCCTATTAGATATGTATAATCACACTGCACCACCATAACATCAGAAAGTATGGAATGGGAGGGTGCAATTGCGACGAAGCCCACAACTGAAATATATACGGACGGGTTGAGGATTGGTAACCGATCGGGTGGAGGATTCTATGACATGGGGCGTAACTACAATGCAAGGAGGAGATTAACTCATACACGCATTGTGGAAGCATTGAGATAATATGGATTCCAGGACATCGAGGGATACCTGGAAATATCGAGGCAGAAAGGCTAGCAAAGATGGGAGAATTAATGGCGAACATCACACTAGATATTTATAATAATATATATTTATTGATGAATTATAGTGTTTACAATATGTATTGATTCGTATGTTTTTATGAATTAATTAAAAATGTTTATATATAGAAATAAAATTATTTTAAAAAATATATCAGATATCGTGTATTAAACAATTGGACACCTCTAAATAAACACAAAACATTAATTTTGTTAAAAAAATCTATTCTTAAACGTCTAAAAGAATTTGTTTTTATACTTCTTATAAAAAGAAGATTTTTATTTCAGTGGATAAAATGAAAGGCAGTTTTGCTCAAATTATATTAAAAAGTTTAAGCAAGATTAAAAAATGCACGCAAATAATGATGATACATATTATGGAAAATAAAAATAACTTAAAAATATAAAGAAACGATATTTTTTATTTTTTCTTTTTTATAAAACTAATGAAGAAGTTGTAAATTACGTGTTCTGCTGTTTTTTTTTTTCCTTTTTCTTTTACTATAAAAGCAAATTAAGCCAAAAATACTGAGGGTTTTCGTAACATTGGTTTCGCATTAAAAGAAAAGCCAAAAGAGACTCTTATTGATATACATTTCAAATATTTTGTAGTCATAACATATGAACAGTAACGCATATGCATCTTTCTTAAGAAACCATTTCTTGTTTAAAGTAACTTGTTGCTTTATAAGATTTCATCTTAAGAACCACTCATAGAATCTTAATAAACTTAGGCATGATTTGTAAAATATATGCATTTCGAATTAGCAAATTTTACAATGAATTGTCAGACCTGTTAAGTACAGAGTAGAAAAAGAATTACGAAGGGCATTACCAATAGTGTAAAAATAAAAGCAATTATACTAACTATAAAAGGAGATAGTTTAGAAGCTAATTTTGTTCTAATTGTTGATAAGAAAATATTATGAAAAACATATATTTATTTGTTCAAAATGCAAATTCTGTTTACTTGATCTCTGTTCGTTCTGTTTCTTAATAGTTATTATTCTTATTACTTCATACTGATTATTGAATCCATGAACGTGCTATATAATTCTGAACGCATTGATATTTTCTGTAATTTAGTGGACTGATATTTGGAATAAACAGCTTTAAGTTTAGCTTTGGGAGCATTACGCGCTACACAGGCTATTTCTTTGGCAATTGGTCTCAAATGTGCGGTAGAATATTTTGAAAACCATTCCAATGTGGGACTCCAGTGTTTATTGTTTAAGCCAGCAGTAGAATGTTTATTTTCTTTCAGTATGTTTAAGGACAAGAAAAGAGAAGCAGCTGCAATCTCGGATGGTTTATAATGCGCCATATCGTACTCTATCATAGATAGTTCCAAAAAATATTTGGACATTGCATGATGATTGTCTTCAGCATCGGCCGGCTTGGAAAAGCGACGCAAAAAGTGTATAGGCAAAGGTCTGGAGAGATTGCAGTCCAAAGCTTTGAAAATTTGTAACTCCATTTGGCGGATTTGTGTGCCAGTGTAGGTGTCGTCTGTTATATAGATAAAATTCCGAAGCCATTTCAGGTTTTTAAGAACGAACTAAAGCGATGAGCTATAGAATTTCATACAAGAGATTGGCAGCACTCTACCGTAGGTAGGATGACTAGAATTCTATGGGGGGACCCAGATGGTAGTAGGTCAAAGGAGGTCCTAAAATTGAGTGGGCCAGCACTACGGAGGTTGGTTCATTTAATAACATGACATATAGAGTTAAAGACTCACCTGGCACGAATGGGTATCGTTGGCAGTATAACATGCAGGGCCTGCCAGGAAGAGGACGAGACACTGGAGCACTACTTGTGCTACTGTCCAGCTTTTAGCCAAGTCAGAAGACAAAAATTTTCAGGAGATTATACAGGAGATGGAATTTCTTAGAGGTTCTAATTGGAAAGACTTAAGGAAGTACATTGAAGAAACTAGGTTCTTGACGTAATCAAACTCAGAGGTTTCCATGGTATCGGTAGAGGCTCCCTACAGTGGAATGGGAACTCCTTATTATAGAGTGCACAACAGGCCTATGAGGCCTAAGTGTAATCCAGGACGGGTTGGGATGCTTATGCCCCTCTTTTCAACCTAACCTAACCTATTTTGTTTCTTGTTAATAAAATATATCAATATTTCATGTTTGATAATCGGTGCCCAGAATAATAGGCAGTAAGAAGTACTCGAATATAATGTACTGACTTTACATCTATAAAACATTAGTGTAAATCAAACAAAGACAAATTTCGCCATGGATGCCAAAAAAACTCGATATTGTATGATCTTTTCATTTCTTTACCTTTCAAGAATAATTATTTCCAGTTCGCTTTCAGATGATGATTCAACCGATAAATTTATTTCATGCTCTCTTTTGAAAACACATTTCAGTAAAATGCAGTACAAATTTGCACAAATTTTGGGGTAAACGAATAGAGCTAAAGGTAAAAAAACACAATTCCCAACTGGTACAATAATAAAAAAAAATTAAATTACTTATTATTATTTTTCCTGCACTTTCAGGTATTTCTTAAAGGACACTACTATTTGCTTTGGATCAATTAATTACAGGGAAAAACAAATTTTGCTTACATATATTACTTGGTTGCCAACTTTCAGGCCCAACACTAATGAAAATCTTATACTTAAACCTGACTAAATGAATATCACACCACACTAAGACATACAGCAAAGACAATATATTAAGAAAAAAATATTTCTATGTACTAAAGTTTAAGGTTACCATATATAAAATAACACTATCCTATTTTATTTTCTAATTTTTAATAATTTTATTTTCTTCTAAGACCCTCTTTCTTTTTTTATAATTTGGATTTTGTTCAATCTTTTCCTTTTTTTATAGGCCTTTTATTTTTCTTAATTTATATATTTAATAAAACTTGTACCTGGCTGTGGTACTTTACTACTTATTTCGGCAAGCCTCGCCTGGGTCAACTCTTCCCCTTGGTATCCTGTTGCCGGAACTATGGCCACCGCCGATTTCCTTATGTCTCCTCACAGCCAGCTATAATATAATATATATTTCTATACCATCAACCTCCATTTTTTTTAACATCATTCCTTACGTTATTCTTCCTCTAATTATAGATATAATCCTTTATATTATGTATGAATTTTTATTAGTCGAACTTTCTTATGTAAATTGTTAATTTTTTCAACGGGCTTAAGTTCGAATCTGCCTGACTGCAAAATGATTTTTTTATTATTTTATTAATAAATGAATTTGCTCAAATTCTATTTATTATTTTATATTAAGATTGGAATATTAAATCAGTACTGATCCGTTCTGCTGGT
This sequence comes from Linnaemya tessellans, assembly GCA_951800035.1. Classification (NCBI taxonomy): domain Eukaryota; kingdom Metazoa; phylum Arthropoda; class Insecta; order Diptera; family Tachinidae; genus Linnaemya; species Linnaemya tessellans. Next base: position 85,504,915 of record OX637533.1, on the reverse strand, counting down.
TTGATGATTATTGAAAATATTCTTAATATTCCAATCTTAATATAAAATAATAAATAGAATTTGAACAAATTCATTTATTAATAAAATAATAAAAAAAATCATTTTGCAGTCATGCAGATTCGAACTTAAGCCCGTTGAAAAAATTAACAATTTATAATCCTTTACTTCAGTTGGCACTCCCTCCGGATCGGTGCGGATGTTTCAGACACTCCTGGGATTTCCTTTCACTTTTCACTTAAATTTTCTTTTCCTCTTCTTAAATTCAATTTTTTTCTTTATTTTTAATTTAAATTTATTTCCAAGATTTCACTTCCTCTTTTTTTCTTATATTTACGTGTCTTCTTCATCCTGACTGTTTAGTCAGACGACTAATTTCAAAGTAATTTTAAAAACTACATATCGGGGTTAGCAAACCATAAATGCGTTCCAAAAATAAACCTATTCCCCATTCTACTCCGCCATATCATTCCAGACCACATATCTTTATTTTCCCTCCAATTCTCCATCTTTTTTTTCATTATTTCTGCCTATAAATCCTTCATCCAAATGCCAAGTAATAATAAAAAAACGGTATCGATCCTTCCAACATGGATAATCTGCGTCTTAATCTTTTTGACTCCCCGCCTCTCGTTTGAATTATTGAGATCCTTTATCTTCCCTAACTCTGACCTCTAACATTACCAGGTAGACAAAAATAAAAGGTATATTTTCATTCATAAGCGGGATTTAAATTTTCGTAGTCAACTTGCCCTTCGCACGTATATTAACACATTATCCAACACTATACCTTTACAGATGTCATTTCTAGCAAAACTACAGTGCTAGCGTCGTGTTAGTGTGTACGGCGAATTACACAAAGGAATGTCATAAAAGAAAACGCGTTAAGCGTAAGAAAGAATGGGTTTCAGGAACAAGTTCCTTAATTTCACCAGAGCACATCCCATTGAAGTAACCACAAAACAAATACTAACTACTGTCTCCGTTGGGTTTCATCGCCCTCTCCTGTACGCGGTCGACTAACTTCAAAATATACCTAAAGGCACCGGCCCAAACATGAGAGTTGTATTCCATCTTCGGTCGGATTCAAGTGGTGTAAATATTATGAAGATCAGAAGGGGGAAGTATCTCTTGTACCGTCTTAGGAAGCCAAGGCTTGAATGCTTCTTTTGCGACTTCAGAGATATGATCCGTACATCAAGAGCCCCTGACTCCTTAATACTAACACCAGCCATAGAAACAAATTAACAGCATGGTCGCACGTATATATGTCGAAGCGTAAGCATACAACAATGGGTCTTACGAGCATTAAAATCGACCCTGTTTGCTTAACCCCCATTGAGATATTTTTACGACATCATTATTTAGTACGTGATTCATATCCTGCCTTTTCGCCTCGATTTCAGACGTTGACGGATTGCAGCTAAATGAATATGAATGTGAGAGGCTGTTATCATCTGCGAAAGAGTGGATAGGACAGAAAGTTTGAGAAAGTAGATCATCCTAAAACAACTCGTATAGATCTCGATCCTTGAGAAAGCTCGATATAAACCGAGAGAAGATATCTCCGACACAAAATGCAACAAGTTTAGACAAGAGAGCTCCATGCCACACTATCGAATGCCTTAGATATGTATATCTAGAGCCATCACTTTACTTTCGGCAAAACGGTGTTTAGAACTACACCAATTTTCCGAAATATTGGCCAATAGGTCACCTGTAGAGCGGCATACACGGAATCCATACTGTTGGACTCCAGGTGTTTCACAAGATGGAAGCTAAGCATAGATTCCATCACCTTTGATAAAGCTGAACATATTGCAATCGGGCGGTAATTAGCGTTACGTTAGCAACCTTCCCCCACATTGGAAATTTACCGGAGTTGTATAGTGTATTGAAGAGTTCTGCTGAAGGACGTGCTAGCGTCGAAGAGCACTGCATCAGGATCATTGCAGGAATTCCATCCGGCTCTTTGTCCTGAGTTCCGCAAGAACATTTTTAGCTACACGCGCTCAAAAAAATATTTTAGGCATAGTTACGGATACTCTCTCGAGCGCGGGGAGTGGTAGAGAGCTATCAGGCAGGTGAGAGATATATGCAAATATTTCAGCAAATATATTAGCTTTATCACCCGTCTCAGTAAATATTTGGTCATTCCTTAAAACCGTAGAAATTGAAGATCTAGCATTTTCCTTAACGCTTTTAACGAATAACCACAAACTCTTACTACCGCTAGGGGCAGTGAGAGTTTCTGTGCGAATAGGCTGCTCGTATAAGGCTTTTTGGCGTCTTATAATACGCCAAATACTTAACCCTCACTCTTTGGATTGCACTGCGTTTTTGCATGCCGATTTAAGCCAAGACTTCCCCTTGGCTAAATTAAAATTTGCTTGAAGGGAATAAATGCTTTAATTCCCAGCAGAATTGTATTTTCTACCATTTTCGCCATGGAATCGACATTATTATGAAAACACAGTGTCCAATTAAAACACAGTGTCCAATTAAAATTCGCTGAATTCGGCCTAACGACCCTTTTTGTAAATATATTTTGTACGCTTCGTAGCTGCACGCGAAAAGTTACGAAGTTTGGAGAACGAAAATTACTGAAGAGGTGCAAATTGACTTTCTGTATGGCTCGATGTGTTGTGAACATTGAAATCTCCAGCAACAGCAATTTCACTGCTCGGACAACTATCAAAAATCTTCGATATGGAGCGGAAAGAGAATCGTAGCCATGTACAGATATAACTGCATTACGTACATACAATTGATACTTGGAATAGTTATAAAGTAGCAAGGTATAGACATGATATGAATAAAATAAATTTGTAAATAATTAAATATGTAACACGAAAGATCAAAAGCAAATGTGAAAAGACTTCAGTGTCTGGTTTGTGTAACTTGTGAAAATTTTTCACATTGAAAAAAAAAATTAATAATTATGGTTGTCATTCTATTTATTGTACGGCGATCAATAGAATAATATGTTGAGTATTATATAAATATAATAAAAGTGAAAAAAATATAGAAATATTTCCTGTTATGAAATCTTTTTATTTGACACATTGTTGTCACAATACTACTATATATAAATGAAATTTATTTGTTGGTGGTTAAGCAATGTCTAAAAAATATTTCCTGAATTATCCTGTATTTACAGAATGAAAAAAAAAATTCGATGCGTGAAGTTCTCACATTAGTTGCAGAAACGAGGTACATACTTAATAAAAACCATAACCTGATACAGACTGTGATATTTAATCATGTAGGGCTTAAAGAAAGTAATCAAATACCCAACCAAATTAATGTGTTATTCATTAGCAGCATGGAAACTATTAATTATTCTTTAGAACGAGTGCAATATACATATAAACTCAATGTAATAAATAACAAATTTAGGTTTCGTGCAATTAACTTATATGCAAAGGTATCAAAAATAAACTTGATTCCAATAGTGTATCAACAAAAATAATAATGCACAACTGGAGTGTTGTGGGCAGAATAATATTGAATGTAATAAATAAATCCCTTGAAGTGGCAGGATTCCTGGAAAACTGAAAACTATCGTCAATAGCCCCAACAGAAAATGTATTAAAAAAACAAAAAAAAAAAATGCGAAGAATTTAAAAATAAATACCCTAAAAAAAACTAAAAAAATATATAAAAAATACATGAAATCAACAACTGTTTTGAGCAAAACAATGTAATATCAAAATATCAATCAGGGGTTGGAAAAAAATATCTTTGTGAAACTACTGTTAACTATGTTATTAATAGATTGTTGCGGATTCCCCAGCGCCAGAATTGGTATTGTAATTTTTTTTTTTTGATGGAAGTGAACACATAAACAGAGAATATTTTCGTTTCTTTGTGACTTATGCGTACGTACTGTTGCTGATTCCAAGTGCCAATATTAATATTTGGATTTATTTTAATACAGGAGCACATATCACGAATATTTTTTTGTTTTATGGTACTTTTTGTGTAGTAATTTTTTAATTTGGTTAATTCTTTTTTTTTGTTCAAATAATTCTGCTTATTTTTGGCAATAGTCTTTTGGTTAAATTTATTTTTTGTTTTTTTTTTCTAAAATATTTCTGCTCCAGTATGCGTGTGTGTGCAAATGTTTGTTTTTATTTTCCTGAATACAAGAAGTAGGTGGGTTATGTTTCAGATAATGGAATGATTTTGTTTGGACCCTCAGTGGCAAAATCTACTGCATGTACCAGCGGAGTAAATATTATGCGGCTAAATATTGGAAATACGGCTATGCAGAAATGCTTGAAATACTAACAGGAAAAATTCAACAAACCTGTATAACATAAGAAAATCCCGGTTCCTTTTTGACATACATATGTATATATAATTATATATATATATATATATATATATATATATTTATTTATTTATTTATTTATATCAAGGTTCTTACTTGTTCATATATCTCTTTACACTCATGTTTGCTCTTGTTACGTTTTGCTCATTTTATTGCACTGATGTGCACTAAAACATAAACACAGTTGCGATTGTGTGTGGCGCAGAGGAAAACCTCTGCTTACTTTTAACAGAGGTGGAAATCCTTTTGAATCCCTTTCTGTTTATCAAAACAGCTGAAGACAGAAATCTACAAATTGTATTCAATGTTTGGTACCACATATAATTGTGAAACAGCATTTTCTAACATGAAAATAATTCTAAGCAAAGTACGCAAGAACAAAAGAGTACTCAGGCCATATAAATCTGGATGAGGTAATATGTATTGATTTGAAATAAACATTTAAAATAAACGAGTTTTGTTTTTTTTTGCTTTTCTATAACGCGTTATAGGGCAAGAGAAGCTTGATGATCTACGTTTTAGTGATGGATAAAATTGTTTTACTCTTGTGTTAGTGAGATAATATGAGAATTATTTGAAAACACTGTGACAAACAAAATCAAACACAAAGATTTTCGTATGAGGAATTAAATTAAACAAAATCGTCTACATTAACGCTGTCACGACAGTTTCGTAAGAGAAGTATATGTTTCAATGACGTAGAACTAATTTTATTACGTTGTTTACTACAAATGAATTTTATGTCCGAAACAATTTTTTCACATAAGTGGTCGCGAAAAATTAAAGAATTTTTAAAGAAATTTTTTTGAGTTCAGGATAGGTCGAGGTTTCCTCAAATCTATCTTAAAATTGAAGCAAAGGTTTTCAAAAATATTAATATATCCCATGGTTTCCACTTTTCTTTTTTGTTTTCGGTGTTTGCTGCTACTTCTAACCATTCCCTCAATTTTTGTAAAAATATTTTCTTAGATCTATTAAAATGCTCTTTTTTTTCTTCGTCATTATATATATTCTTATTAGAATGGAAATAATCATAATGCCTCTTAAAAACATTTTCTCTATACCTTTTAAAAATTTGATGATATAAAAGGCATTGTACATATCCAAAAGCATTGTTTATCATAAAATAATCTTTTAATTGCATTGCCATTTACATTAACCACTGTAATTGGTTAATGTAAATCTCTAAGCAAGAAGCTCACATGTGCACTCGGCAAAGTCTAAACTAAAGAGCATAAGAAAGACGAGGCGTTGCTTATAAACAATTGCTTGATGAAAAGTCCACCGCTGTTTTATAGTGACTAAATGATCTACCATATGTGTGATGTTCTTCGCAACTTGGTTATTTTTAAATAATAAGCTTAAATCCTTTTTAGACGCTTTATATAAAACACGATGTCTTAATAATCTTATGATCCTGCTTATTATCTATGTTTATGTTACAGAAGAAGAAAAGAAACAAATACGTGTAGTAGCGAAGTACATAAAGCATTTAGGAAAAGTATGAAACATTAAATGTCTGGCCCATGATGTTGCTTGACATCGTTCTGTCGTACAATTACATTTAAAACCAAAAAATTTTATATTTGTTCGACAAAATAATATCGAATGACGTTGCACAGTGGACCATTTCGCGAGGAGGCGGTCAAAAATCTATAACTTTTGACTGGAATGGAATTTTGATATGCGGTTATCTTTGTTTACTAGGTGAGACTATAGGCTTTAAGTTAAGGTATTAAAATCTATTACTTAGAAAAATTGTTGTTTTTGGTACAAAAGTGAAGTATTAAAAGTTTGTTTTACACAGTATCTGATATTTTGGGTCACGTTTACAACTTATACTTATTAAGAATCTAAAATTTTGTCAGAAAGTGTCAAACTTTGGCCCCTGTAAAATTTTTAATACGCAAGGTCAAAGGATAGTTATTTTTAGAAAATTTGAGTTAAAATTTAGTTCATTAAGTAGCATAAACAATACAAACATTAGTTAAATTTACTTTATAGAAAAAGGTTTTAATGAAGAAGACGTAGGTTTCTATTTAAGTTCAAAGTGGACATTATATATAAACTTTTATTATAAATTTAATATTGTTAATGTATGTATGTAAATACAATTTTAAAACGACAAAAATAACAATGTTTTGGAAAGTTAGTATTATATAAACAATTTTAGTAAATATTTCTTCTAAATAGTCTTTTTCATCTTGTAGAAGTAGTTTAGCTTCCACGTCTAATTCAATATAGTTGGTTTTACATTTTTGACGATTATTGGACATATAAGAATCTGATGTGCATAATAAAATAGTAATCAGATTTTCATTAGTACAACATCTGGAATTTTTTTTTGTGTTGTGCTCGCGAAAGAATCTGTAGTCTTTATATCTTTTTTCTTGCGCTTCTTCATATAGATCTCCTAGTGGCATCATATTGTGTTGAATTATTTGCTCCCCATGGTACAAAATTTTATGGACAGTGGATGACATAGATCTCCAAGGGTATTTTTCTTTATAAAGTATAGCTGTTTTTTGCGTATTCTCCACATTTTTTTGCATTTATCTTTCTGCTGCATGCTAGAACTTGTTATATAATGTTGAATCGCCTTATTAGTTCCAAATCTACACCTGTGATACATGATGCAGTTTCTGGATCTGAAAAAAATCTCGTAGCAGTATTTCCATCATTTGTGTTTCCTTGTCCTTGCTTTGGCTGATCGATCATTAGTCCTGGTTCTAAATATTTTTCTTGAACTTGTTGTTTTCTTTGCTTTCTTTTTTCTTCATTCTCCTTATTTTTTCTCACAGTTTCGCCTAACGGTCCAAAATCCAAATCATAACCTAATTTAAGAACATGTTCCATGAAACGTATTCTCGCATGAAGAGGGGACAATCCAAATTCGTATCCTGCCTTAAAACTATCGTCTTCTGCAATGGGATGGTTTAATTGACTTGATTTCTTTTGGCATATAACGCTGCTAGACGATGCTTTTGTATCGGTTAAAGCTTGTGCAACTTTTCCTTCAATCATTGTGAGACACGTTTTAAAATTTATTTCGATTTCCTGGTCATCAACTGTAAAACTACAGGCTGAAGGGCATCAATTTTATGTCTTATTTTTTGGGCTTCTTCAATTATGATATCTTTTGTTTCTTTTTTATATGTAAATTTAATTGGTCTGCAATACTTTGTTGATGAGGGTATATCATTTTTCCATACAACAATTTTGTTTCTCTGCTGGTTGATGGCTTTAAGCCCGTATAACTTCTTGTTAAGCGTATTGTCTTTGACCAGAGGACCCATCACATCCCCATTTAGAAATTAAAGTAATGCTGGCATTATCAAGTTTTTTCAAACGATCCGCATCAAGTTTTTTCAAACGATCAGCTCGGCAGTGTGTTGAAGAAGATATTGCAATTTCATTTCTGCTGAAGTGGAAGTCACAGTTTCTGGATGTAAGAATTCTTTTTTGGCGGAGACTAAATCCCTATACTCGGGGAAAATCCCAGAATTCTTTTCACTGACCCGTTTTCGCAATTCCTTATACTGATTTTTAGATAATTTTAAATCCAAAAATAATGCTAACGCCTATTCTGGAGTAAATTTCTTGTCTTCATTTGGTGTAGGAATATTTTTCAAAATCCTTTTTGTGCGCCTTGGGCTTGCTTCTATTACTGCTTCAATTATCTCAATTTTGGTTTTCTTTTTTTGTGTTGGTTGAAATTGGTGCAAATATGAGTCCTTGATGATTATTGGAGATATTTCTTCATTGATATTCTGAAGTTTGCGTTTTCGAGTTCTTTCACTATATATATATCAATTGGTTTTGCAGGTCGACCATGTTTCCACATTTATTGGTATTTGAAGGTATAATATCGAAAGCAAGTTCGTTTGACAACCGTTCGTACATCCTTTTCTTATTATAAGAGCATTCAATATAGAGTGTTTTCAACCTCTTTCCAAAATTCATAATTTTTTGTTTGTGTAGTTTAATTTCTTCCGTATTCCATATTTAAAAAAATTGATTGCTTAGTACATATATGCAATTTAATATCGTATAAATCATTTTGTTGTAAGTGTACTTAGCCATTGTTGACATTATAATGAATAACAGTTATGAAGACATTACTTTAAATAATCTTACTCGCAAACAAACATCGAAAAAGTCAGGTAGACAGTTAAAATCATAATCAAGAAAAGAACACGTACACACGAATTTTATTCTTTATTTACTTGTTTTCTTAAAAAAAAAAAAACAAATAAGTTTTTATTAAAGTGTTTCTTTATTTAATGTATTTGAACGGAGAACGGTTGAACTAAGACTAACTTACAAAATGTTCTTTAAATGTAACATTTAATTAACAGCATTATGCATTAGCATAAATTTTATTGGCTAAAAACCTTAAAATTTGTACTAATATTAAATTGCCGGCTTTGCATTATTTTATTCCCAAATCATCTTATTGGCTAAAAACACTCAACTTATATAAATTGCGAAATTGCAATTTATTGGTAAACACTTCTTAAGAAAATTATTTGTGTGACCGGAAGTGCAATTGCATTCATTTTCATATTTTTTAAATTATGCTTATGCAACAGACTTACAATTTATTTTTGTATGTAGTAAGAGTTTTAACGAACATTTTATATTGCTATATTAAATTAAATTAAGAATGTTTATTATGTCTTTCTTAGATTTAAATTAAAAATTTCGAACAATTAGCCTATAAAATCTTAATTCAATTTAATATAGCAATATTAAATATTCCTTAAAATTCTTTCTACATATAAATTTGAGCTATGGCTTGAGCTACCAATAATAAAATTGAAAAAACTTTCACATGTACTTAAGTATAAAATTCAAACCAAAAAAGTTTGACTTACGTATGATGGAACAAAAAATTTAGAAAAATGGGACATGAAGAAAGATAATCAAACGGTAACACGTGTATTATAACAATAACATGTTAACATCAGGTTGATACAGTTCTCGTATCCTTTTTCACAATAAAATTTGTGTAAATAGGAACTGTTATCACATTCAACTAAGCTACCTAATAAGTGGTGACAAACACAATACACATGAGCACTGATGATGAAAGGGTTGTGTCTTTCGAAAACAGCTGTTCTGCTCTGCTGTGTAAGTTGAATAACCAAAACTGATGTTGACTTGCCTTTGTGCCTTGGAATATTTATCATGTCTATCTGAGATTTAAATTAAAAATTTCGAACAATTAGCCTATAAAATCTTAATACAATTTATTTTGCTTGCTTATTGCTTTTATGAATTTGTCAAATTTATCAGGGGTCGCATATGCAACTACTCCCCCCTTTACATTGGAATTCTCCTGAATTATATTATTTATTTTTATTTTTATGTACTTATGGTTTGTTATAATAATTAGGATTAAAATAAGTATTATGATTACTATTGTAATGTTCCATCCATATGTTAGTTTGGTGTGGTATTTTAATGTATTAATATTTCTTAAGTTGATTGTGTGTCCTTTTTCAATTTCTTGATATGTTATTTTATGTGAAAAGTTTTTTAGCATTAATATTTTCAATAATTTGTTTTTCTTCTATGTTTTCAGCTATATTTGAAAAATAATAATCCTTGATTCTGATTGTACAATTGTTAAAGTTTATTAATTTCCATTTAGCGTCAAATTTTCAAAATTACAAGTTTGATTGATATTAATATTTATTGCGTTCTTAATTACGATTGTGTCTATACCTAATTGTATAATTTCTAGGTCTTTACTTTTTATTAGTTGACAATTGTTTTTTATTACACAGTGATTACTTAATTTTTAATTAATTCAACTTAATTCAACTATTTGTTCGATTATAGAATCTATTTCGTCATTGTGATCATTTGGAGTGGGACAATATATCTTAACTTAACAGTTATAAATGTTTTAGGAATTTTTATACCAAAAATTAGGCATGCCTTATTGAAATATGTTGTTCCTATCTGAATGTTTTAATTTATTATAGTCAATTTCATATTTTCTTATTTCATTGTTAGTTCGAATACTTGGATGTACCATCCCGTATTTTGCCGAAATAACATTGTCTTGTAAATGTTCTATTTTATTTTTAATAAGTTGTATATTTGATAATTGTTTCAAGTATATGTTTTTATAATTTTCTGTTTCTAAAAATTTGCGTATAGAATTTAATTCTTTGTCTATTACATTTCTATCGCTCTTTACAATAGTTTTTAAATTAATAAATAGTCATTAATTAGAACTTCTTGATCATTGTTATTATCTATTTCCTCAATTTTAAAAAGGTGCTTTTGGATATTCTGTCTATCTTCGTCGTCCATAGTCCCAAACATCCATTTCGACATACTACCAATACCGTTAAAAAGTCCGCGTCGTTGTCTGTTTTGTTTTGGTATTAGTGTAACTAGTTTATTTCTATCATCTAATAGTTCTAGTTGAAGTATTTGTTTATTTTCATTAAAGCGATGTTTTCGGTCATTTGGTCCAAAATGCTTTCTATTTCGTTTAAGTTTACTATGTGTAATGTTATGTCCGTGTAGTGCCTTCCCTAGTGTAGTGTCATCACTCATTGTAATCTAATGTGCAACTTTGTATTATGCCCGTAACTAATCAAGAAGAAATTAAATAAATTGGCACACAGGGCAGTCTGGTTGTAAAGCTATGTACACACGATTGTCAGATCTAACAATATTGTAAGACCTGGCAATGTTCTGACAATATACTGAGAATGAAAAATAGTTTTCACATGGTAAATTGTCAGTTTACACGATTGTAAGAAAACCTTACAATTTCATTGTCAGACAATTGTAAGGCAATAAATTTATCTACCAACAAAAATTGTCAGTTTACACGGTTGTCAGATTCTCTCAGAGAACATACATACTGCCACATTTTATTGCCTACTTTAAGGGGAAATGAGAGTGAGCCAATACAAAATCAAATTGAAATAATTGTACTATGAAAAGTTATATATGGATGTGAGTATATATATTATTATGTGAAGATATGTATTTGAGTATTTTTCTTTTGTTTTGATACATCATACGAATTCCTTAAAAAATAAAATAGCCTTTTATGGAGGACTTGCGCTTTAAATGACATAATTATAGTCTTAAAGGATGCGTAGAATAAAAAAATTGGTCAATTTAAAGACAAGAAACTGTATTATGTATTCGTCGAATTTTTATTTACCGCGATATTAGACATCCGATTTGACAAAAACTTTAAACTCGATTTTCTCAAAAAACCAAAAAAATTATTCGCTATTGTTATATTGAGGGGACGATATTACAGGAAATTATTTCTTTATTATTATATATTTTCCTTCAACGTTTTTTTTTTAATTTTGCTTTTCAATATGCATGAAAATATATTGAAAAATTCGCTGACAATAGTGCCATTGTCAGCTGCATGAATTTCACACATGTGCCAACATCCAATGAGCTTACAATGTCTGACAATTGACTAACAATGACAAAATAAGGTGTTCACACGATTGTTAGATAGCTTACAATATTATTGCCTTACAATGTGCTGCCAATGGTTTTTCTAACAACGTTGCAATACAAAAATTGTAAGTTCACACGGTTGTTAGACATTTTCTTAACATTTTTCTGACAATATTGGAAGATCTGCCAATCGTCTGTACATAGCTTAATAAAAGAAGTAAAAGGTTCGTTTCTTTCCTTTTAAATGGTGATCCTGCCATATATATTTATGCTGTATATATACACTTGTTGTTCAGTGTCTTATATAAAAAAAGTCAAAACTTGTGAAAAAAGGGAAATATTAAATAATAAAGTTGAAATGAAACAAAAATTAACAAAGAATAATAATAGTGACTCGAAATAAAATTAAATTTTACTTGCGGAGACTGCAGTAAAAAGTAAATGTAAAATGCATTATCTGTACGAGTAAAAAAAAAAAAACAATGCCGACTCAAACCAATTACAAAGGAAAATTTTTAATTTAAACAAATATAGACAAATCCTGCCTCATTTCGAGAGGGAAAAACATATATTTACATGTACTGTACCACATAGGTACATGTCTATTCAGTGAAATATTGCAACAGTGAAAAATTTAAGTGACTATATATATGAACAACAAAGGAGAAATAAAATCATTTAAGAAAAATCAGACGAGAAAATAACGGACATAACAATATTGAAAAATTTAACTAAAAATTGAAGAATGATCGATAAGAAACTGAACAGTGCAAGAAATAAAGTGACAGAAAAAAAGAAAGAAGTGAACTAAAAGCACAAAGTAAGTCGAAAAACAAAGCAAATGTGGAAAACTTAAATGAAAAGAAGATAAGAATAAAAACAGGAAAAACCAAGGTACAATACAAACGCAGAAAAAGAGAACTTTACTTACGTTTACAAATAATCAAAGTGTGTAAAACATTAGCAAAACTCTTATAAGAACAAATTACCTATTAAAAAAATGGATACGAACATGAAAAGTGAACTATAAAAGAGGGAAATACATAATAATAGTATACAATATTGAAAACCGTCAACTAAAATAGCAAAGGAAAATTAACAAATTAAAATAAAAAAAGCCTATATTTGACAAGAACAAAATATCAACAACATAAGTGTAAGTCCCGGTTTACACTATGCAATTTTTGTCGCAGCAATTCCTTATATTTAGTGAGGAAGAGCGAGAAAAGAATACAAATGGTATATATTCCTATTTCAGGACTCTCACACAAAATAAGAATTGCTGCAACAAAAGTTGCATAGTGTAAACCGGGACTAAGCATCAAACACTATCAACATTAAAATGGTTAACAACAGCCACCACGCTAACAAGTACAGCAATCAGCAAGAGGTCTGCAATCAACCAATGCAACAACAAGCAGCGCGTCAGTAAGATGGATGTATTAAATTGGTATTTATGTACATATGTATATACCTAACCTAACCTATAATTATTATATAGATTTATATTATATAGATTTATATTTTTCTATTTATAATTATAACTACATTTATTTACATACATACGTATATATCTGTCTTTTTGTTATTTTTTTAAACGGACTTACATTTATGGTATATTAATGATTACATAAGTACATATATACAAATAAAACACGGGAAAAAAGAAGCAGAATTCAGGAAAATTTTTGAACAGAAGAGGTAAAAATTTTTTATATTTTTCTACTTTATATTTTTATTAACCCACATAAACATACCTACCAATGAACTAATTTGTTTAATAAATACTAAAGACTTTAAAAATTTATATAAATACATTTACATAAACACGATCGCGTACGTATGTATACATATATCAGTTGGTAAACTTGAACATAAAATCATAAACGTTTGCCAATATTTACAAACATAACACAGCAAAACAAATTTTAAATATTCTCATATTGTTTTGGTAAGGTAATTTCAATATATTGGTAAAAATTTATACGAAATGACTAAATGTCTTACTTTGATGACACAGTTTTTAAAGAACTAATTTCAAATTATAATACAGTTGTAAAAAATGTATATAAGATAAATGAGTATATTCATTGTACGATAAGGCGATAGTTTAATTCAATTCAAACACATACATCTGAACTGAAACTATTTTGCCTTATTTGTTCTTACAAGCACTTGAACCTGAGGAATGCTAATCAATCAAATAAAACACGTTAAATGCATTAAAACTATTGACGCTTATTTTCTTTATTTTTCATTCTTATACACTAAATTCTTTTACAATAAATTAATTTAAATTGCTTAGTAAGTAGAAATAAACAAATTTTGCATAATTGCTGAACTTATATATTTTCCTTTTTTTATAACAAACTTATGTTAGGTTAGGTTAGAGGGTCGTTGTCCCTGGCGGGACAATCCACTTGGGTCCGTCAATTCGGTCCCTTTGTGATGCCCTTAAGCAGAGGACCTCCTAAGGGATGTCCTCCGCCGTTTCAAACCATCCTGCACCCCTGAGGAAGGATGATACCCCTGAAAGCTCCATATTTGCCAGGCTGTCTAAGTCTGACAGGAATCGGGAGCCCAGCGCCGCTGCCCTTACATTAGCAAAGGGCAGCGGCCTCTTCATCATTGCAGCTTCTGCAATAGTCGTTGTATATTAGACCCATCCTGCTCGCATGAGTCCCTAAGCTACAGTGTCCTGTCAGAACAGTCAACAGTTGACGCATGCGCGCCTTGTCAAACTTGAGAAGGTCGCGTGTTTTGCGCAAGTCGTAATGGGGCCACGTGGCTCTTGCCACGAGACAGTTAGCCACGCTTTCCCACCTAAGTTGAGCTAGTTTGTATGATTCGCTTTGAATCAGAAACTTGCATCGCGCTAATGGTATGCCAGTGAAGTGACTGATCATTGAACTGTTCAATTCAGTCCCTTGTCTGGCAATCTCATCCGCAGTATGGTTGCCTGGACATCCGGAATGCCCCGGCACCCAAACCAGTGTCACCCTCGAATGTCTCGCTATCTCGTTGATAGACAGTCGGCATTCGACCACAGTTTTTGATGTACTGTACACACCACTAATAGCAGAGATGGCTGCCTTGCTATCGGTAACAATGAAGATATCATTCGATATCCTATAGTACCTTAGCCATCTCGCTGCCCGAGTAATAGCAGAGATTTCGGCTTGAAAGACAGTACAACCGTCCTGGAGCCGGAATGGAGATCTTACATTGAAGTTCTCCACATAGAAGCCTCCGCCCGTTCTTGTTCCCCTTTTGGATCCGTCAGTGAAAACTCTAACTGAATCCTCGCGAAAGTAAAGCCTGTCCACCTGTTCCCTGTCAACGACAATGGAACGGAAAAGTCCACCAAAGAAGGGTCTTGGTACACAGTAGTCAATGTTGGCATGGATTTCCGAGTGCTCTCTCAAAATCCTAGCATGCCCATAGTCAGTCCTAGTCCATGGACATACTGTATTCAACCTGACCGCTGAGAATAGAGCCAGTTGTCTGGCCAGAATGTCAACCGGGAGCCAATTTAACATTGCAAAAATTGCTCCCGTTGGTGTAGATCGTAGTGCGCCTGTCATCAGTCTCGCTACGACCCGAAAGACTTTTTCAAAGGTCCTGCGATGAGCCTGCTTGTCCATCGAATTCCACCAAACCAATACCCCGTAAAAGAGTACTGGTTTAATAACAGCCTCAAGGATCCAATTGATCCCCTTAGGGTTGATACCCCATTTGAGGCCTACTGCCCTTTTGCATGTATAAATAGCCACTAAGGCCCTTTCCGCTCTCGCCTGTATGTTCTGATTCCATGATAGCTTACTATCCAGAATCACTCCCAGGTACTTGGCGGTTTTAGGTAGTTTCAAGGAGGTGCCGTTAAGCTTTGGGTGTGTAAAGCTATCGGTCTTGTACCTCCTAGTGAAGAGCACCAACTCAGTCTTGGCTGGGCTGATGCCGCGCCCACAGCTGACACTCCACCTACTCAGCAGAGCCAGCGCAGACTCCATACACTGAGATATGGTATCCAAGTGCTTACCCGATATCGCCACCGATACGTCATCCGCGTACGCGACAGTCATAATCTGTCTGCGTTCTAGACTTAGCAAAAGCGAATTAATGGTCAGGTTCCACAACAGAGGTGACAGAACATCCCCTGTGGAGTGCCCCGATAGACTGCCCTATACTCGGTGACATCCCCAATCGAGGCCCTGACTACCCTGAAAGTTAGTAAGTTTCTAACAAACCGGCATAAATTGTCATCAATCCCTACTGCTACCATCCCATTGATGATGGAATCGGGGTTGATATAGTTGAAAGCACCCTCTATGTCCAGAAAAGCCTCCATAGTAAATTCCCTATACTCAAGATATTTTTCTATGTGGCCCACTAGAGAATATAGTGCCATTTCCACAGATTTGCCTTTAGTGTAGGCGTGCTGTGATTTGGAGAGAAGCTCATTCAGAATGGTCATTCTGAGATATATATCAATTACTCTTTCTAAAGTTTTGAGTAAAAAAGAAGTAAGACTTATCGGTCTGAAGTCTTTAGGCTTGGTGTGTGATGTCTTACCCCCCTTCGGGATAAAGACAACCTTGCACGTACGCCAAAATATAGGTATATAAGCCCTCCTAAGGCATTCACTGTAAATTACCGTGAGCCAAGGTAGGACAATGTCCGCATTTCTCTGTAGATCCGCTGGAAGTATTCCATCTGGTCCCGGAGATTTGAACGGATCGAAGCTGTGTACAGCCCAGCGGAGCCTATCCATATCCAATGGAGTTGTGACTGCGCCTGTCGTCAAGCTGCCATCGGCAGTGCCTGTTAAAGGTGCCGCCTGGCTACCAAGAAAATGAGTGTCGAGTAGTACGCTCAGCGTCTCTTGACTGCTCATGGTCCAGCTACCACAGGGTTTCTGTATGTATGTAGCTGGGTACAACTGGTGCGGTTGATAGCATCTTACGCAGCCTGTTAGTTTCAGATGAACCCTCCACATTACTGCAGAAAGCCCTCCAAGACCTCCTTTTTGCGTTTCTGACAAGATTCTTGAAGCGATTCAACGAGGTTTTGTATGTCGACCAGTCGCCTAATCGTTTAGCCTCGTTGAATAGCCTACGACATTCCTTTCGTGAATGTGCAATTTCCGGGCTCCACCATGGTGGTTTGGCCCTACCCCTGCAAACCGTTGGTTTGCAAGCCACATTAGTGGCACAGCGAAACGATTCACTTAGAATCTCCACAGCAGAGTCAATGTCCCCAATATTTCTAAGAGTTGGAGATAGTAGTCGATAAGGAGTTGCAGAGTACATTCTTCTGTAGCTCCCAGTCAGTCTTCTTTCTGTTAACTATAGGATTGAATCTACTTACACCTAACCCTATGTTAAAGTCAATATAGCGATGGGAGCAGTCATCCGCAACCCTCCAACCGCTCACCAGATTGGTGTGCTCTGCACTAACCAATGTTACATCTAAAACCTCTCTACGGTTAGACACAATAAAAGTGGGTTCTGAACCCCTGTTGGCAATTTCAAGATTATTATTTAAAATAAAATCGAAGAGACACTCACCCCGCTCGTTAGTATCGCTACTACCCCAGGATGTGTGGTGTGAATTGGCGTCAGCACTTATTACTATAGGCATCCTCGTGCTTATCGCCCTGGACACAATGCCACGCACCTTGCCATTTGGTGGACTGCCCTCATGGTCATGCGCCATATAGCTCGAGACCAGCCAAACCGTAGCGGACGGGGTCTCCAGAGCAGCTGCTACAGTATCCCCATAACTGAAATCAGATAGGATAAAGATACGCAAAGAGTTTTTAGCCAAGATACAAGATCTAATATTACCTGTGCCTTTGGAAAACAATAGCTTGTAGGCCTTTAGTGTCAGTCCATGAACCCGTCCCTGGTGGACCCAGGGTTCCTGGACCATAACCAGCTCCTCCTTCCTCTCTACCACCCGGAGGAGCATCGCAGCGGATGCTGCTTTAGAGTGGTGAAGGTGGTCATTTGGATTAGGTGACATCGGGGTTAGCGGACGGGAATTTAATATGGCTTGTATTTCGATGATTACTGTTTCAAGTTCTTCGTGCGTTAGTGATGCTGTTGAAACACTTCGTAATAAGTTTCTTAGCGGATTTTACTGCTGCCTCCCATGAGCCTCCAAAGTGAGGGGATCGAGGTGGAATAAATTTGAATTCAATGCCTTCTTTATTGCATGACTGTAAGATTTTTTCTTGTGAGTTATTGTCAAAGGTTGCATGATTTAGTTCTTTTAGCTGATTCCGTGTACCTATGAAGTTTGTAGCATTGTCTGAATATATGGTCTGGCATCGCCCTCGGCGTGATACAAATCTTTTGAGGGCTCCAATGAATGCATCTGTTGTTAATTCAGTTACAACTTCCAGGTGTACAGCCTTCGTTGAGAAACAGACAAAAACAGCTACGTAAACTTTATGAGGTTTTTTACCCCTTATCTTATAATGAACCCAAAACGGTCAGCAGTAATCAACACTAGATTTAATAAATGGGCGTGATGGGGTGACCCTGCTTGCTGGTAATTCCCCTATTATTTGAGAAAATAGTCTAGGTTTTGCTCTTGTACATCGTACACAGTTTTGGACTATATTTCTTGCCATTGATTTTCCCTTGATGATCCAATATTGTTGTCTGGACATAGCCATTGTGGGCCACAATGATAGTTTTTTTTCATGCAACATTGTGGGTATAAGTTTTCAAATCGAGTCGTTATAGGGTAGAAGTATGGGATGTTTTGCGTCATATGATAGATTAGAAGCTTCCAATCTTCCTCCGACCCGTAAAATGTTATTCTCATCTAGGAATGGAGATAAGCTGCTAATTATGCTGGACTTGTCCACTTGGCATTTTTTCTTTAACTCAGATATCTCCTTCTTGGAGTCGGAGATCTGAACTGCTCGAATAATTATAAATCGCGAATCATCCAGTTCTTTAGGACTCAGCGAAATGTGTTTTGGTCGAAATTAATTTTGCGTTTTTGAAGTATTTATGAATCTTAGTACGTAACCCAAAACCTTCTGTAAAGTTGTAAAGGAATTTTTGTGTTGAATTCCGTATATAAGGCTACCGTCGTTTAATACCATAGTTGCTGTAACAGGAACCACCTTCTTTTTCTCAATGTCATTGGCAATTTCTTGAGGTAAGTATTTCGATGGCCATTATTCCCCTTTTCCATGAAGGAAAAGTGGTCCGTATAGCCATAAGTTACATGCTGGCAGATCTACTGCACGGAGTCCTCTGGATAGTATATCGGCTGGGTTGTGTTTTGATCGCACATGGCGCCATTGTTCGGCTAGAGTTAGTGACTGAATTTTTGATACTCTGTTGGCGACAAATGTTTTGTATGAAGATGATTGTGCGTATATCCATGATAATATGATATCTGAATCAGTCCGTAGAAATGTAGCTTGGTTTTGAAACTGCAGGTCAATCTTTAGTCTGTGAGCAAGTTGTGCTGCTAGAGCTGCTGCACATAACTCTAGTCGAGGTAATGTCTGCTGCTTCAATGGTGCAACTCTTGATTTTGCACAGAGTATTCGCACGATTACCTGCCCACTCTTAAGAATTGCGCGAATGTATGCAACTGCACCAAATGCCTTCTCCGATGCGTCTGCGAATAAGTGTAATTGTGTTTTTACAGGGTTTTCGTCCTGGAAGATGTGTCGTGCTATCGTAAAATTGTTGAGATTTTCTAGATCGTTTCTAAATGTGCTCCAAGATGTACATAGATCATTAGTTAATGGTTCATCCCAATCTAATTCATGATGCCAAAGGTGTTGAATAAATATTTTAGCCTTAACAATCACAAGAGCTACCAGACCGAGGGGATCAAATAGTTTTGCAAGATCGGAAGTTACTGTTCGTTTCGAGATTTGCTGATGTTGAGTTAATTTGACTTTAACGCAAAAGTGATCGCTTTTAGGTAACCAATATAATCCTAAAGTTTTTATTGAATTAGTACTGTTACTATCGAAATCTAAGTTAACCTCCTGGTCACCGGTTGGAGTATTTTTGAGCAACTGTGGATGGTTTGTGCACCATTTTTTCAAACTAAATCCATATTTTTTCAACATAATGATGAGTTCTTTTTGCGTTTCCACTGCTATGTTGAGGTTATTTGAACCTCCAAGGCCGTCATCCACATAGAAGTCTTTCAGCATCTGAGAACCATACGGAAACTTGAGAGAATTCTCATAAGCTATTTTTTGTAGACATCTCGTGGCCAGGTATGGTGCTGCACGTGTCCCATATGTTACTGTGTTGAGTTTGTAATAGGCCAGTGGTGATGATGGACCTCCCCTCCACAAAATAAGTTGATATTGATGGTCATTTGGGTTGATTCGTATTTGCTTGTACATTTTCTCAATATCGGTTGTGAAAACGAACCTTGGCAATCGAAAACGAATTAAAATGGAAAATAGTTCACTTTGCACCATTGGACATGTATACATTAAGTCATTTAATGAATATCCAGTTGATTTTTTTGCTGATGCGTCAAACACTACCCGAAGCTTTGTTGTGGTGCTATCAGGTTTTAATACACAGTGGTGTGGAATAAAATATCTTGGATGTAGTACGTCGTCTAGGTTTACCATTTGCATATGCCCTAGTTGCACATATTCTCTCATGAATTGAGTCTACTGAACTCGGATATTCTCATTCTTTTGCAGTAGTTGCTCCAAACTAAGAAATCTGTTGTATGCCATGGCATGCGAATCACCCAATGATGTTGGGTTTTCCTTAAATGGAAGACGGACGATAAAGTGACCATCTGTGTTAGTTTGAGTATGATGAATAAAATGGGCTTCACATTGGGTATCTCCTCGGGACAATATTCTTTCATTTGGGTCTACTTCATCGAGTTTTCATAGTCTCTCGACCGCTTGTTCTATTGAGGACTCCTCGCCGAATACTGCACATGTAAGTGGTGGTGATGAGCTATGAGCAATGGTTTGTCGTACGGAGCCGCCCACGATCCAGCCAATTAAGGTGTTTTGTAGCGTTGGACCGCCGTTTGTCAGTTTTATTGCCCCAGGCTGTATAAGACTAAAATAGAATTCTGCACCAAGTAGAACATCGATCTTCCCTTGCTGATAGAATCTGGGATCTGCTAAGTAGATATTACTTGGAATGTGGAAAGTTGAAACATCAAAGTTTTGATTTGGTTGAGCCGGAATGATAGTTGGTAGGACAATCGCTTCCAAATTTGTTGAAAAGTCATTATTTGTAGAGAACATCTCAACATTGACGCGGTGCTGTGTCGTTTTCTAATCCTTCCCACACCATCAATGCATAAAGACGCTTCCGTTGGGATAGCTTCTTAATAAGTCTTTAAGTCACAATATTTACTTGCGAACCTGAATGTAGCATAGCTCAGAATTCGTGTGTGATACCATTTGTGGCCTTGATAACTACCTTTGCGGTGGCTAATATGACATAATTCTGATGCCCTGTTGTTGGCTTCATATATGTGGATGAGACTGTAATTGCCTCTTCTCTTTTGTTTGTGGGTTGAATTTGCGGAACTGATGTCTTCTGTTTTTTTTGTATGTTTTGTTGTAAATGTAATAATGAATTATGCTTCTTGTTGCATTTTCTACATCCACTGGAGGTACAAACTTTTGTTACGTGATCATCTCTGAGACAGTTACCACAAAGTCTTTGTTGTTGTGCCCACCTTAACCTGTCTGATTCCGGCATGTTTAAGAATTGATTGCAGTGATAGATAGGATGATTTCCTGTGATACACAGTTTGCAATTGTTTTTATTATCCGTAGATGTCACAGATGACACTGTCATTTTTTCTTTTTGATGGGTAATTAATTTCTCCTTGTAATTTTGACTGAAATTAATTCTCAAGAAAGGAGAACAACTATTTCATTGTTGGCACATCTCTCGGTTTAGTTAGTGATTGTATAAATCGAATATAGAGAGCACGATCTAGTGTTTTAAGCAGTAGTTGTATGATTATAGCTTCCCAGATAGATGAAGTGTTAATACTTAAGTTATTTAACGCCAACAAACATTCCTTGGTAGTGTCATGAAGAGTTTTAATTGACGCTCTAGACATGGTTCCTGCTGGTTGGTTAAGGATCTTGTCTACTAAAGTGGCTACTATGACTCTTTTTTTATCATACCACTCCTAAAGTAGTGTCCATGCTGTCTTGTAGTTCTCTTCAGATAGCGTTAGATGGCTAATAAGTTTTGCGGCTTCTCCTGAGACGTTTGATTTGAGGTACCACATTTTCTGTACTTTTGGTAGAGGTTGCTTGTCGACCATTTGCGAAAACAGTTCATAAAATTGACACCACTTTAGACAGTATCCATTAAATTGTGGAATTGTAACCTTAGGTAGAGGCAATTAGCTTTGTACGCATGGGTTGCTTCCCAACTGTAATCCACCATCTACATGCTGCGGTTTGTGTTGGTCTGAGTCATCCAGATTATGGTATTCATTCGGATCAAGCTCCAATATTGTAGGATCTTCTACTTCATGCCATAATTCATCATAAAATTCTTGAATTTGATCCCACAATTTTTTTATGGTTTCACTCTTAATCTGATAAAACTGTGGCGGATGACCCTTTTCCTCCAACGATAACCCATTTAATAAATGTGTTAAGGCCGTCACTCGAGCTTTTAGTCTCCTAGCTAGTCCTTTACTTTGAGGTGACAATAACTCATGACCAGATGGATTAGTTGACGGAAGATCTAATGTCTCTTTTCTGATTGCTGGTAATGGTTTGACGCTGAACTTGTTAATTTGAGACGTAAGATACTCAATTGTCTCACTGTACATTTCTCCTATGGATTTGTGCAGGTTTTGGACAATATATGGATCGCTGACTGATAGCGTATTGTCTCTTCTAATCGCGTTTCCTGTTTTTTCAAAGTCCTGCCACAATCCAACTAGTTCTTCGTTTTTACTTCTGTAGAAGTCTAGCGTTCGCCGATCTTGGGGGGCCTTCTTGATGTTTGAAATAATTCTTTCTATCTCAGTGGCTTTCGCTTTCTGCTGAAACATAAGACTCTCTAAATTTGCCATGTTGCCTTCTTTTAATTTGATGATTTGAAGAGAATAGACACGGGGTATCCCAATATTAGGCGTCCCGCGATATAAATGTTGAAGAGATGTGAGCTGGTTTGCGTGTGTTTTTTTTAATTTTCAAAGCTCCTTACCACTGGTGGGGGGAAGCGATAGTTTAATTCAATTCAAACACATAAATCTGAACTGAAACAATTTTGCCTTATTTGTTCTTACAAGCACTTGAACCTGAAGAACGGTAATCAATCAAATAAAACACGTTAAATGCACTAAAACGATTGACGCTTATTTTCTTTATTTTTCATACTTATATACTAAGTTCTTTTACAATAAATTAATTTAAATTGCTTAGTAAGTAGAAATAAACAAATTTTGCATAATTGCTGAACTTATATATTTTCCTTTTTTTTATAACAAACTTAAGTTAAAAACATTAATTTCTGTTTTGTCAACAACAACGGTTAATGAACTTAATACAAAATTAGGTCATAAAATAAACTGTTTAGGTAATTGAACTTAAACAGAAATAATAAGTAGAATAAAATGTTTAGTCAACAATAATGGTTATTAAATTTAAAAAGGGAAATTAAGAAATGTTTTTTAATAATGATAACTAAATACAATAATAAAAATAAATATTATGTTGATGTAAGTATCAACATTCATCTTCTAATAGAAAACTACAACTTATTTATTCTTTACGTAAAAAATAACTCAAAGGGCTCATTGTATTTCGATCTTGAGTCAATTATTTCAAAAGTCGGTCAGTGCAGACAACGTTTAAATAGGCCAGAATGCCAAATAGACGTGCCGGAGAATATATATGAACTAATCGATTCAAAATCACTAACAAATAGAGAAAGAAATTTCAACCCAATAGAATTCCCAGTCGAACAAGATTTTGCTTCAGAAAATATAAAAATAACAATGGTCACGGCAGAACAAAAGCCGTCCTACATTAGTATGTGTGCTTCAATAATTCGCGATAATTATAGCGGAGATCCACTTTCATTGGATTCTTTTATAGAGAAAATTGATTTAATTAAGGAACTAACTGACGACAATTTGAGATCAACATTTTTTGCATTTGTAAAATCTAAACTAGAGGGAAAGGCTCGGGAATCGTTGCCGGAAAATGCCAGGACAGTTGAGGATATCATAAATACGTTAAAACAGAGAATAATGCCGGAGAGTTCAAAAGTTGTTTCAGGCAGAATTGCTGCTATGCAGATTAAGGGCGATTATGTCGAATTCTCCAAACAAGTAGAAGACTTAGCAGATGCTTTTGAAAGATCGCTAATAGTCGAAGGCATTACGAAACCGAAGGCCCATGAAATGGCAGTCGAACAGACGGTTAACGTCTGTAGACAGAATGCGAGATCTAATTTAGTGAAGTTAATTATTGCCTCTGCAACATTTACTGAGCCTAAGGATGTAAACGCAAAATTAATTGTCGAACAGTCTGTCGAGGCTAATGAAAGACAAGTGTTGGCATATAGTCCTCTTAGGGAGAATCAAAATTTGTCTTTTAACAATAATAACAACAATATGTTCGGTACTAGTACTTTTAATCGTGGCACTAATTACAGGCGTAGAAATTGAAGACAATTCAACAATGGAAGTCCCAATTATTCGAATAGGGGTAGGAATTTTTTCAATAGAGGCAATCTTGGTAACAACTCTCAGCATCCCAATCGGTATAGAGCAAACAGCCGTTCAGCGAGGACTCTGCCTTTAAACGCAGAGGTCCCTCATCAGACGCTGACGTTGGGGGGGGGGGGGGGGGGAGCAAACTTTAAATTAAATTCTACACCATATTACAAATCAATTTGTAGCTTGAATCCAAATTATTCAGATTTTATTAATTTACGTTTATCCAATCAAAATATTTCTTTCCCATTCTTTGTTGATTCCCAGGCGGACATTTCATTAGTAAAAATATCATGTTTAGAATCTAATATTACAATAAATACAAACGAAATAATTAAAATAACGGGAATAACTACCACTGCTATATCTACACTCGGTACAATTCATATAAACGTATATTTATCTGGGTATTCGATACCACAAGTTTTGCACGTAGTGCCTGATGATTTCAATATCCCATCCAGTGGTATCCTTGGTAAGGATTTCCTTAAAAAGAATAGATGAACAATTGATTATGGCAACATGACATTAACCCTTGTTATTAATACCAATCATATCAAAATCCCCATAATTCATGGAACTAGTGATTTTGCTTGCATCATTCAACCACGATGTGAAATATACAGGATTTTTAACTTAAATAACGTTCGTGAACCAATGTTTGTTGACATCCAAGAAATTGCAGAAGGTGTTTGTTCAAAGCTGTAATAGTTTTTACAGCCTGCCAAATGCTTTATGCTGCAACTATTTTGCAGCCAAACACAAATAAAATTAATTAAACCAAAGACTTTGTTCAAAGCTGTAATAGTTTTTACAGCCTGCCGAATGCTTTATGCTGCAATTATTTTGCAGCCAAAAACAATTAAAATTAATTAAACCAAAGACTTGTTGGTTTCGTAAAATCAAACTTCTTTATTTAAGGTACAAAAGACGAATGGCAAAATAAATTTATTAAACCATAAATGATGCGACAATTTAAAATGCCATTTGGCAATGTTACATTTTTGAGAGATACTTACTAAACTGGTTTTGAGTAATTGCAAAGTGTCAAAACGATTTTTTAACAATATCAGAGCTTCAACATAATTTTGTTCGCTGAGTTCCAATGATGCAATTGTATCGAGAGCAGCTTCACCTAAGCTGGCACGCAAATAGTAGAACTTTTCAAGGTTACTTAACTCACTGTTATCATGTATGAAGGTAGAAAACAACGAAGAGAAAGTCGGCCACTCTGAATAGGCACCACAAAATTTAGGCAAATTTATTTCAGGTACCTTTGTTTTACGAAGCGATGTTTGAGAAAATGGCGTTTCACCGAGGGAAAATTGGAGCAATGTCGAAGATCGTGGATTTGCATCTAAATTACAAATGGCTTTCATTTGACGTGTTACTTTAGCCTTTACATCAAAGTACAAAGAAACGAACTTCATGCGACCTGAACCATTCGCACCACAATCCTCATTTTCCTCAAGAAAACATTGTGCCTCTTCATAGTTTTTATTTGCCTCCTCGATGTAGTCCAAACGAACACACAGCTCAGCCTCATCATATTCTATTAATTTCAATGCTGTTAGAGCTTGATTTAAATTTTCCATTTGCTTTACCAATGCTGCAACTTTATTTTTATAAGGCATCAAGTTCAGCAAATCTTCTGCCTCTCCTCCGTCGGTGGACTTCTTACCTTGGCTGGTTGACATCATCGGGAAGAAGTAACTCCAAGAACCTATTTAATATCCGAATTGATATTGATGATAGTCCAAACGATCACGTCGGGGTCACCAATGTTCAAAGCTGTAATAGTTTTTACAGCCTGCCAAATGCTTTATGCTGCAACTATTTTGCAGCCAAACACTAATAAAATTAATTAAACCAAAGACTTTATTCAAAGCTGTAATAGTTTTTACAGCCAGCCGAATGCTTTATGCTGCAACTATTTTGCAGCCAAAAACAATTCAAATTAATTAAACCAAAGACTTGTTGGTTTCGAAAAATCAAACTTCTTTATTTAAAGTACAAAAGACGAATGGCAAAATAAATTCATTAAACCATAAATGATGCGACAATTTAAAATGCCATTTGGCAATAAACTGGTTTTGAGTAATTGCAAAGTACGAAATAATACTGATACATACATATGTAAGAATTATTTGCGGGAATATCATTATGTAGGTGAGAATAATTATAAACATACATACGTATAGCACATATAAATGTAAGTCTGCTCTCAAAATGGAAATAGTAAATCAAAACCAAATAGCAAATAACACAGGGCCGAACTGTGGGTTTAACATCCTCTCCCCGTTGGAAGACTGGGGCTTTCAACATATGAATCCACTGGTAAACTGCCACCTTAGAAACTGCACGCTTTATCAAACCATTAGCTGTGCGAACAATAACTACGCGGGCAACATTATCATCTCCTAGAACGACATCAGTAACACGGCCTAGTTACCACTTTAAAGGTGGCTGGTTTTCATCCATAAGTAAAAGCATGGCACCACTACTAATATTTTGGGTGGAATTACGCCACTTCGTACGCTCCTGCAGCAATGATAGGTATGAATTGCTCCATTTACGCCAAAAATTTTGTTGCAATTGACAAATCCTCTGCCATCTGCTGAGACGACTTATATCCAACTCAGTAATGTTGGGCTCTATTATGGAGACTAGCGGACCTCCCACCAAAAAATGACCTGGCGTCAATACCTCAAGATCATTAGGGTCTTCCGAAATGGGGCATAATGGACGAGAGTTTAATATTGCAGATATTTCACACACCAATGTGCGTAGCTCGTCGAATGTCAACGTGTTTAGGCCAACTGTTTTGTAAAAATGAAGCTTTGCCGACTTAACTGCGGCCTTCCATAGCCCGCCAAAATGGGGCGAGCGTGGTGGTAAACTTCCACCCTATTCCATCGTCAAGGCATTGTTGGTGGAGTAGTTCTTGATGTGACTGGCTCAAAAATAACTGCTTCAAATCAGATAGTTCATTTTTAGCGCCTACAAAATTAGTTGCATTATCTGAACAAATTGTTTTAGGTTTACCTCTTGTAGCAACGAATCGGCGCAATGCAGACAAAAATGATGGTGTCGATAGATCTTGAACGATTTCTAAATGTGAGGCTTTTGTTAAGAAGCATATAAAAATAGCGATATAGCACTTGACTGGTGGGCGGTTTCTCACTTCGGATTTATAATAAACAGGTCCACAAAAATCTACACCTGTTGTATGAAAGGCTCTGTTTGGTCTTACTCGATCAGCAGGTAAACCTCCCATAACATGCTAACTCAATTTTGGCTTCATTTTGAAACATCGTAGGCATTTCGAAATTATAGAGCTTACAAGTTTCCGACCTCCTACGGGCCAATATTGCTGACGTATTGAGGCCAATAAACACTGAGGACCAGCATGTAACAACTTTTCATGAAAATGCATAACCAACGACGTTGTAAACGGATGTTTTTTAGGCAAAACGATTGGATGTTGAGCATCATAACATAATGTGGGATTTTGAAGGCGGCCACCAACTCGAATTAAGCCAGCAGCGTCAATAAATGGCTTCAATGAATAAAGCTTACTGGATGATGACATGCTTTGATTTGTTTTCAAAGCCTTATATTCAGTACCGAAATGTATTAGCTGAATGTTTTTGATTATTAGTAGAGTGCAATTTTTCAGGTCATCCGGTGCTAAGCTATCTCTTCGTATACTCAATTTGGGATAAAGAAGTTTAAAGACATACGCAAATATACGTTGCATTTTGGAAAACGAATTATGATACTTACATTGTATCGACAAGTCCGACAGTGAAGCCATAACAAGTACATTTCGGCGCCTTTCAGGTAGTTCATTTAAAAAATCCACAGCATGAGGCCACTTCGAAGATTCATGGTGCAGAAAGTTAGGTCCACCACTCCATAGGGTAGAATGAAGAAGTTCCTCTGGCGATGTACCCCTTGATAAAATGTCTGCTGGGTTTAAATTTGTTGGGATATAGTGCCACCGCATTTGGCTAGTGAGCGTCTGAATACGAGAGATTCTATTTGAGACGAATACGTTGAAATTTGATGGCTGCTCTTGAAGCCATGACACCATTGAATCAGACCAACAATGAACATCACAATTGCACGACAGCACTTTGACTAATGTGTCTACAAGTTCAGCTAGAAGACAGGCTGCTGCGAGCTCAAGCTTTGGTACTGTTAAACTTTTGAAAGGAGACACTCTTGACTTAGAACATAACAATGACAGTTTGATGGTATTATTAAACTCAGCACGTATATAGGCACACGCACCATAGGCAGCTAGACTGGCATCGCAAAACCCATGAATTTGTATGTTAGAATTTGGCATTGAAACGTATCGTGGAAATTTAAATTGCTGAATAGAATCAAACTTTGAAATGTATTCAAGCCAAGACGAATGCAATGCCTGTGGCAGACTTTCATCCCACTGCAGTTGAAGTTTCCACAATTGGTGCATAAAAATTTTTGCTTTTGTGATGACTGGCCCAATTAATCCTAGAGGATCATATAGGCGTGCAATAGCCGATAGAACAGTGCAACTCTTGACAAGATTTAATGAAAATAAGAAGCTATCACTTTTAGGCTCCCACACAAGACCCAGAGTTTTAGTTACATCTGATCCGTCATTAAATGTCAAGTATTGTTGGCACTGTTCTGTAGGTATTCCATCTAAGACTGCTGCATCATTCGAACACCATTTCCTTATTATAAAATTACCTTTTTGAAGCAACGATGTTACTTGCTGCCTTATCTCCTTAACTTCTTCAACGGAATCACTACCCGAAATCATGTCATCTACATAAAAGTCACGCCTTACGATCTTCGCCGCTAATAGGGAATTTTGCTCTTCTTCAATTGCAAGCTGGTGCATTGCACGAATTGCCAAGAATGCTGCAGGCTTTGTACCGTAGGTAACAGTATTCAACTTATACGTTTTAATTTCCTCACCTTCATTTGACCTCCACAATATGCATTGCAGGTAATCGTCTGGATATGAAACTCGAACGCACCTATACATTTTACAAATGTCTCCACTTAGTGCAACCTTGAAAAAGCGATAGCGCAAAAGTGTGTTAAAAAGCTTGGGTTGAATGGTTGGGCCAGCGAGTAGTACGTCATTGAGTGACAAGCCGCTTGTAGTTTTAGCCGAACCATTAAACACTACCCTTAATTTGGTTGATGTGCTATCCATCTTATGTACGCAATGATGTGGGAGGAAATACATATTCTCCTCGCTCCGTGAAGAAATTAAAGACATATGGTTCAACGAAAGGTACTCACTCATAAATGCTGCATACTGCGTTTTTATATCTGGAAGCCTTTTTAATTTCCTTTCTAAACCTTTAAATCGTTGCAATGCCCGGCTATATGAATCGCCAAGAGAAAATACGTTATTTTTTTCCTTTTGTGGCAAACGAACCGAAAATTCCCCAGAAGGGAGGCGCATGGTGTTTTGAAGAAAATGATTTTCACACAAAATGTTTTCATTGGACAGCGTATCGCAGGTTTCAAAGCTATTTTCAACTTCCCAAAAGCTTTTGACGATGTCACACAATCGGTCTTCTACTTGGAGACCTTTAGAACAGGTAGCTAACGACCAGAAATGATTAGAACGGAAACCTCCACCAGCAACCACCCAACCTAACAAAGTTTTTTGCAGCACAGGAAGATTATTAGCTAACTTGATTTGGCCAACTGACATTAGATCAAAGAATAACTCGGCACCAAGTAAACCATCGATATGCCCACATTTGTCAAACGAAGGGTCTGCTAGTTGTAAGTTTCTGGGAATATTCCATTCTGAGGTGTTTGTGGTGATATTAGGTTGGTAGTCTGTCATACTTGGAACGACCATTGCAGTTAGTGATGTTGAATAATCGGTGTGTTTCCATTTTATCACGATATCAACAGACTTATCGATTGAAAAACATCCGTCGCCAATTCCAGAAATTCTTACTTGAGTTCGATTGCATTTTATACGAAGATTATTAACAAAACGACTTGTAATTAGATTGAGTTGTGATGCTGAATCCAGTATAACGCGGCAGGGTATAAAAATTCCAGACTGATTTTTTACCAAAATAATAGCTGTAGCTATCAAGACACTCATAGTTGGCGTTGAAGGTTTTGTGAAGTCGGCATTACTTGATGATACAAGCACAGAATTCGAAGAATTTTGAGCATCGAGATTTCCTGAAGGCGCATCAGGTTTGTCTGCAGGTATGTTGTCAATATGCAGCATTGTGTGGTGCCTCGAAGAGCACTTGCGGCAACAGCCTGAAGTACAGGATTTTAGCATATGACCCTTTTTAAACAGTTCAGGCACAACTTAAAATTTTTGGCTTCTTTGAAACGAAGTGATGGATTCAAATTACCAAAACGCGAACGCTGGTGATAAAGTGATCCTTGGAATCACAAAACGAACAAATTATGGAGGACGAAGAAGTGGAGAGATGAATATGACGATTTTGCTGATGGGATGATTTTGGCACATAAGCCGGCTTACTTATTACAGAGTTTTCAAAATTTTCGGCCATACGACACCTACGCTCTAAAAATGTTGCCATTGAGTCCCACGTTGGCAGTTCACTTATTGACAAGTTTTCTTCCCATTTCATTTGTGATTTTGAATCCAACTTTGATGAAACTAAATAAATTAATAACCCATCGGTAATTTGCTGTTGGTTAACAATCGTTAGCATAGTAGGTAAATGTGCATTAAATTTGTCACTTAAACGTCGTAAACTACTGGGTGAATCATTTTCAACACAATCTAAAGAAAACAATTCTTTGATATGAGTTTGAAAATTTAGCAATTTATTGTCAAAACGATTTTTTAACAATATCAGAGCTTCACCATAATTTTGTTCGCTGAGTTCCAATGATGCAATTGTATCGAGAGCAGCTTCACCTAAGCTGGCACGCAAATAGTAGAACTTTTCAAGGTTACTTAACTCACTGTTATCATGTATGAAGGTAGAAAACAACGAAGAGAAAGTCGGCCACTCTGAATAGGCACCACAAAATTTAGGCAAATTTATTTCAGGTACCTTTGTTTTACGAAGCGATGTTTGAGAAAATGGCGTTTCACCGAGGGAAAATTGGCGCAATGTCGAAGATCGTGGATTTGCATCTAAATTACAAATGGCTTTCATTTGACGTGTTACTTTAGCCTTTACATCAAAGTACAAAGAAACGAACTTCATGCGACCTGAACCATTCGCACCACAATCCTCATTTTCCTCAAGAAAACATTGTGCCTCTTCATAGTTTTTATTTGCCTCCTCGATGTAGTCCAAACGAACACACAGCTCAGCCTCATCATATTCTATTAATTTCAATGCTGTTAGAGCTTGATTTAAATTCTCCATTTGCTTTACCAATGCTGCAACTTTATTTTTATAAGGCATCAAGTTCAGCAAATCTTCTGCCTCTCCTCCGTCGGTGGACTTCTTACCTTGGCTGGTTGACATCATCGGGAATAAGTAACTCCAAGAACCTATTTAATATCCGAATTGATATTGATGATAGTCCAAACGATCACGTCGGGGTCACCAATGTTCAAAGCTGTAATAGTTTTTACAGCCTGCCAAATGCTTTATGCTGCAACTATTTTGCAGCCAAACACTAATAAAATTAATTAAACCAAAGACTTTATTCAAAGCTGTAATAGTTTTTACAGCCAGCCGAATGCTTTATGCTGCAACTATTTTGCAGCCAAAAACAATTCAAATTAATTAAACCAAAGACTTGTTGGTTTCGAAAAATCAAACTTCTTTATTTAAAGTACAAAAGACGAATGGCAAAATAAATTCATTAAACCATAAATGATGCGACAATTTAAAATGCCATTTGGCAATAAACTGGTTTTGAGTAATTGCAAAGTACGAAATAATACTGATACATACATATGTAAGAATTATTTGCGGGAATATCATTATGTAGGTGAGAATAATTATAAACATACATACGTATAGCACATATAAATGTAAGTCTGCTCTCAAAATTGAAATAGTAAATCAAAACCAAATAGCAAATAACACAGGGCCGAACTGCGGGTTTAGCAGTGTTTTTATACAAAGGGTATCATTGATTCGTCTAATTCAGTGTAACGTGTTGTAAACACCACTGAGGAAATTAAGTGCATTAAAAATTACAATATTAAAACTGAGAACTTAAAGAAATTTTATGTATATTCTATTCATGACAATGAAATATATAAATATCGTATTTCAGAATTAAATTCCATTTTACAAGAGCAAATGCCAACCCATGTTAGGGCTGATTTATTACCTATATGTGAGAAATTTGCGGACATATTTGCTTTAAAAAATGATAAAATGACAGTCACTAATTGTTATGAGCAAAAGCTTCGTTTGAATGATACAACCCCTGTTTACATAAGAAACTATCGTCTTCCTTATTTTCAACGTGATGAAATTAATGTTCAAATCAAACGGCTTTTAGATAACAATCTTATAGAGCCAAGTAGTTCTGACTACAATAGTCCGTTGATTTTAGTCCCAAAGAAGACCGTAGATGGCAAAAAATCTTATCGAATGTGCGTTTATTTTCGCGGAGTGAACAAAAAATTGATTGGAGACAGATTCTCATTGCCAAGAATAGATGACATCTTGGGCAACCTGGGGCGTGCTAAATATTTCTCAATCGTCGACTTGTTCCTTGGTTTCCACCAAATTCCCTTGCATTCAGATTCTCGTGACATCACCTCTTTCAGCACCCCAGAATTGGTACCCATGGAAGGTCTTACCCTTTGGACTAAACGTTGCTCCGAGCTCATTCGCTAGAATGATGAATATAGCTTTCTCTGGGATATCTCCTAACAAAGCATTCCTATATATTGATGATATTATTATCATAGGATGCAGCAAACAACACCACCTTGGTAATATCATAAATGTTTTCGAAGTTTTGAGAAAAAATTATCTCAAAATAAATTCTTTCAAATACAATTTTTTTCGTTTCGAGGTTTCATTTCTTGGTCATAAGTGCACAGCACAAGGTATTCTACCCGATGAATCAAAGAAAGCGGTTATAGAAAACTATTCCATCCCAACCGATAAAAACGAGGTTAAACGTTTTGTGGCTTTTGCCAATTACTATAGGAAATTCATCCTTAATTTTGCTATCCTCGCAGCACCCTTAAATTACATTACAAGAAAAACACTCAATTTAATTGGGACAAAAATTGTCAAAATTATTTTTTTTTTGTTTTTTTAGGAGTAGGACCAGCACTCAGGGCATGACCCCTACATATGCAATACATTGCGCCGGAACTGAAAACGAGGGGATAGTATTGAGGGGACAGAATAGGAAAGATGAGACGATAGACAGTTTTTTTTATTTTTATTTTTTTTGTAGCTATTTCAATATTTTTTACTTCGCCGGCTAATTTTTGCTACAGGGCCGACGAAGGCGGGTGCTGTTTTTAGTACATGATAGTGTCAGTCGCTGCCAATTATGATCAGTGACCAGTGACTATGCCTTCATCATTAAAACAGGCTGGCAACAACTAACACAACCACGCACTAATGCTGTTTAGAAGAATTCAACACAATATTTCATGACTCAGCGCGGGCTCGAACTCAGGACCCTTCGCTTCATAGTCTTGTGTTATACTACTTCAGCCAACAGCATCAATTACGATCTTCATTACTATCTCCAAACATATTGCAGTACCCTAACTTTGACAAACCCTTTTTGATTACAGTTGATGCTTCCAAAATGGGCTGCGGAGCAATATTAAGTCAAAACGTAAATGGAAACGATTTACCCGTATTTTTTGCCTCAAAATCTTTCAGCCAGTCGGAACAAAAGAAGTCTATAATTGAATTGGAGGTTTTAGCAATCCATTTTGCTATTAAGCATTTTCGTCCATATATTTATGGTAAATTTGTACGGTCAGATCATAGACCACTTGTCTACTTGTTTAATTTAAAAGATCCTTCGTCAAAATTGACAAAAATACGTATAGAATTGTCAGAGTACAATTTCGTTGTTGAGTATACATATAAAAGGAACAGAAAATGTAGGAGCAGATGCTTTATCACGGATTTCCAATCAAGACCTAAAGAGTAAACAATCTCAGATTCATGTAATAACTACGAGAGCAATGGCAAGAAAAGCAAACAGTCTCAAACAGAATTGTGACCAATCCGCAGTACCAGATAATAGTAATTCAAAACTAATGATTTATGATAAATTTTCCTATGTCTTCAGTAGGGGAACAGCAAGAATAAGAACCGAGAAAATTGAGTGTGATGAAAACAAAACAATATTGCGCATCAAATTTTTCAGAAATTTAAGAAAATACTGCATATAGATTGTAAATTTGTTAACGCAACCATAAATTTAGATTCATTGCTTTCGAGGCTACAAATTGAAGCCAACGAAAACAACATTTATAAGGCAGAATGGCCAAAAAACGATTTTATATTTACATTTATTACAACACATAGTTTGAAAATCCATGGTATAAAAATTTTAAAAACGTTTGAAATATTACTTACTGAACCAATATTAATAATAAATGATGATAGTGAAAAACGAAAATTAATGGAAACATATCATAACGACCCTATTATAGGTCGTCATTGCGGTCAAAAGAAGTTATACGCTAAACTGAGATCCAAATATTATTGGAGAAAAATGTCAAAAGATGTTGCAAAATTTGTAAGAAGTTGTACAAAGTGCAATCTTAACAAAGTAAAGCCATCAAATGTTGAAAATTTAGTTTTAACCCCTACACCTATAAAAGCTTTTGATATTATTGTAATAGATACAATCGGTCCAATCCCTCAGTCTAATTACGGGAACAAATATGTGATAACTTTAATTTGTGATTTAACGAAGTACTTAGTCTGTGTACCAATTCCTGATAAGACGGCTAAAACAGTTGCTGGTGCACTATTTGAGAATTTTATACTAGTGTATGGGAAGATGAATTCTATAAAATCTGACTTAGGCATGGAATATAAAAACGAAATCTTGTTAGAAATGTGTAAGTTCTTGAAAATTGAGATTAACTTTTGTACTAGTTACCATCACCAAACGTTAGGCACAATTGAGCGCAATCATCGCATATTCAATCAATATATTCGAGCATATATTTTAGCGAGAATATTTCAGACTGGGATACTTATCTCAAATATTTTCCATTCTACCACAACACGACGGTAAACACAGTTTTTGACAATACCTTAACTCCTTTTGAACTTGTTTTTGGCAAAAATGCTGTACTAACAAATCAAACAAATTTTAGCCTAGAGCTTGTGTATAACATTGCAAATTACAGTCAATTAGATTTAGATTACAGAAGTCTAATTTACTGGCGAAACAATTGGTTGAAAAATACAAAATAAAGAATAAACAATTTCATGACAGAAAAGCGAAACCGATCACTATAAAACTCTACGACATAGTATTGCTAAAAAAAAGAGCCTTACGATAAACACAAAAGTAACAATTCGTCACAATACAACTTGGAATGAGAAAACAGTCCATAAGAACAGAATAGTAAGGCAATAGTCATCTCTGTTTATATATGTAGTCATGTCCATAAAAAGCAAATCTTCGAACTGAATATGTATATGTATGTATATAACCGAAAAAAAAAATTTTTAAAAATATTATAAATTAAAAAAAAATATGTTAATCAAAACACAATAAAAATTCAATGTCATATTTCAAATAACTTTATTTAAAGAAAAACATATGTAAGAACAGAAGACACTATGTAACAAGTATATTTCACTAGCAAATGAAAAATCATATCAATAATTTCAGACTAACAAATTAATCAATCAATGGATTTCAACACAAAAAATATTAAAAAAACCAAAAAATTAACTTTGTTACACAACAGTATAAAATCGCAAACTATATTTTAAAATTATATTTAAAACAAATGAAAATAAGGTAGAAACATTTACAGTACAAAAAAATTTTTTTTTCTACTTTTCCTTAATAAATACAAAATAAAATGAAACTTTTTGTAAATTACGTTAGAACCTAGTCAAAAATGTTGAACCAAGAGAGACTGATCACCTCATTTGATTTGACATTTCTGTTCGTGCACTAACGAAAATATCAAACCTGATAAAAGGGAAAAAATTCCACGAATAAAACAGAAATTTACGTGTCAACAGTTTTATTTACAAAGAAAAAAAAACAGAATATAAATATAACAATAGGAAAGTTCGAAATATAATATTAAAGGTTTCAACGAAACAAAACTTACATAAATATGTATATGCAAAGAAATATGTATTTTGAAATGATTAAAAGTTAAAAGAATTTATATATTTTGTATTGTACTATTAAGAACAATATTATATATACTAGTGTAGTGCTGTAGTGCGACCCTAATATTGTAATAATACAATACGCTAAAATACAACTTTGTACCATATGTTATAAAATATATATAAGCATAGAGATAAGAAATAGTAAAAAAGAATGAAATCAAATAAAAACCAAGACACTTCTGTTCTAACTGTGATCCCGTGCGTTTGATTTATATGATTAACTAGCAACAGCAGAAGTATAGAAGGTTGGTATCTATAAGGCGATCCTGCCAAACGTGTGTGTGTTTTGAACAAAAAGTTAAAAAGATTTAAATTAAATATCTGGGGAAAAAACTAACTAACCTATTGAAGGAAAAAATAATAAAATAATTTAAAAAAAGGGAAAATAAGGATAATTTTTTTTACATATAATAAAATTAATGAAAACTGTTATGAAATTTTTTTATTTGACACATTGTTGTCACAATACTATTATCTTGTTCTGTTGTTATTTTTGAAAATAATTTGTAATTTACAAGATGTGAATTCTCAGATGATTTTCGGAAGTATATGCATAAGATGGAATTCGTGGAATCATTACTCATTGCAAGTCGTGTTTTTTGTCAGCTCCAATAAATCACCTGTAAAGTCTGTACTCAAAGTGTAAATACCTGCATAAATCGTTAGATCACAAAAAAGTGATTTTATAAGTTAATTTAAATTTAATTTCTTTTATTATTTCACTGGAAGTTTGGTTGTTTGTGCTTGTTGCATAAAATTACTCAAAGCAAGACGAACTAAATAGATAGATAATATAAAAGCAAATATCTACAGCTGTTTCATTCTATCATAATACTGGCAATACTGCACGACAGTTGAATTATCACTGCTTATTCACTGCAATACCCCTCGTTGTTAATTGTAAACTGTATTACCATATATCACTACCCAGTGAGCAAAAGTAATTGCATCGGATTATTTATAAAAACTAAAAATTATATACATATATTTGATTGTTTCATCGTTAATTCCCAAGATAGCATGCTTAAAAAAGGGATGTACTTTAGAAGGATCGGATGATAGAATGATAATCTGTTGGTTATGTCACGGTTCATACCATTTTAAGTGCGTTGGTATTTCTGGCTTAGTGGGCGAGTCAATAGCTAAAAACAAAAACGTTCATTGGCGTTGTAATAGTTGCCAGAAAGTCAGTGTTGAATTTTTTAAATTCTTCCAGAGCACTAAAAACAATTTCCTGCAAATCCAGAACAACCTTGGCCATTTAACTGAACAAATTAATGAATATGGAAAACTTTTTAGTGACTTTAAAACTTTAGATAGTTTACAATCACCATCCACAATTCGCCGCAAAAGCCCCAGGTTGTTGAATAAAGATAACAATACGATTAATGGCGGCTCCAGTTTAACAAAAAATTCGCCTCCTAGAACAACTATGCCTAATGCCTCAGAAAATGTTGGCAACATTATTCATGTCAACGATATAAATAATGCTCTGAGCTACTCATCAACGGCCGTGCCTCTAAATAATGCTTCAAAATCTCTAAGCCCCGCTGAATTAAGTAATTTTGATGTCTCAACTCCAGTCCCTTTAACCTCAATAGCGAGCTCGTCTACAGTTCTTAATCAAAATATAACTGATACGTCAACAGCCCCAAGGGAGTTGCGTACGATTCCTCCGAAAAAAAAACATATTTGCTACACGTTTCGCATCGGATACAAAAGCTGAAGATATGAAATGGTATATTCAAAGGAAATTTGAAAATTGCTCACCACAGGATATTCCCGTTTTTAAAATAAACTCTAGAAATAGAGCATCATTCAAAATAATTGTACCGGAGGTACTGTTTCAGCAAATTGTTAGTCAAGAGTTTTGGCCTAAGAATGCTTTAGTACGTGAATTCATTTATAAAGATGATAATAATGCTCGCTTGCCTAATTTAGTGCATCCCAACCCAAAAAACTAATATCTATTTTATACCAAAATGTCAGAGGCATTAATTCAAAATTGTCATCGATTTACCGAAACATCTTTGTTTATGACAACGATATTATAGCATTCATTGAAACCTGGCTTAGTACTAAAATTAATAATACCGAAATTATGTGTTCCAGATACCAAATTTTCAGACAAGATAGAGAAAGTTGTCAAACAGCCAATAATATTGTAAAAAAAATCGGATGGTAGTGTTTTAATTGCTGTCTCAACTATGTTTTCGTCGGAAGAAGTAGTTAGGGAATGTATGTGCCAGGGCAATTAAAATTCTCAAATTTCATGTAAAATTTTAAAAATTTGCATGTTAATTACCCAAATTTTGATTTTAATGTGTTTATGTTGTAATTTGATACTTTAATGTTTGTGTGTGTATTTTCCCACGGTTTAATAAGGGGGTTCGCATTGTTGTTGTTTTTTTTTTTTTTTTTTTTTTATGATGTTGGGGTAGGCGTGGGAATTTGTGTCTGTCCATATGTGACCTTGGAATACATGTCCGTCCATATGTGAGCGTGGGAATTTTTGTCTGTCCATATGAGAGCTTGGGAGTTTGTGTCTGTCCGTATGAGACCGTGGGAATTTCTGTCCGTCCATATGTGGGGGGGTAGTTTGGTGGAGGGGTGCTGTAGTAACCAAAATGAGTTTGTATAAGTGAGCGTGAGACCGTGGGAATTTTTGTCTGTCCATATGAGAGCTTGGGAGTTTGTGTCTGTCCATATGTGACCTTGGGAATACATGTCCGTCGGTATGTGAGCGTGGGAATTTCTGTCTGTCCATATGTGAGCGTAGGAATTCTGTCTCTACATGGGTGCTATGACCTAATAGAAAATAATAAATTTTTAGTATCTGACACAACATTTTTTAGGAAGTACAATATCTTAAGAGTGTTGTATAAATGGATGGCCCTAATGTTTATGGTTCGTTTCTTCTTGCTGGAGTGAGATTTCTTCTTTTATTTTTGGCTTGTTTTTAATTTTGGTGTGTTTACTTAAGATATTTTGTCCAGGCTGGAGTGAGGTTTCTTCTTTTATTTTTTGCTTGTTTTTAATTTTGGTGTGTGTTTACTTAAGATATTTTGTCCAGCAATTCAGCTATTTCTTTTTTGTGTGCAATGCTTAAGTGTGGGGGAATAATTTGATTATTCTGATCTTGAAGACGTTGAGAAAAAAAAATTTACTATTGCATAAATATTGAATTTGATATTTTGTTTATTTTATACATGACGATCATCGATGGATTTTATTTGGGGATCTGGATGGTGGTGCGATTTCTGTATTTTGTAGAATATTAATATGTGTGTGTTTTTGTGTTCTGAGTGGCGATTGGAATGTCTGCCTGTCAGACAGGGGGTGTGTGTGTGACGATTGGTGAGTCTGTGTGACAGTCCGCTTTTTTGTTGCTTTCCTGGATTTAGCGCAAGTGGGTCAGTATGAAATGAAATAAATTTGTAGATATTTATGTACGCATATACATACATACAAACAAATAATAAGCGTTTATTCTTTGTGCCCAAATATTCCCTTGACCATTTCATTTTACAAATAAAAGCTCAACTTAAAATTTTAATAATTCTGCTTTTGAAAATTTGTTTAGCTACAAAACTTTTGTAGTTTGTCATTTACATAAATATTGTCCACGTAGCAGTTTCTTTTGCTACAAAATTTTGGAACGTCTCTACATGCATAAGCATGTCTACATATTCTGTACATATCACTTATCAAAATGTTTGTTTACATAAATATTGTCTACGTGGCAGTTTCATTCCCTTAAACATTTTGGAACGTCTCTACATGCATAAGCATGCCAACGTATTCTGTGCATATAACTTATCAAAATCTTTGTTTACATAAATATTGTCCACGTAGCAGTTTCTTTTGCTACAAAATTTTGTAACGTATCTGCATACATAAGCATGCCTTCGTATCCTCTACATATCACTTATCAAAATGTTTGTTTACATAAATATTGTCTACGTAGCAGTTTCATTCCCTTAAACATTTTGTACCGTATCTGCATGCATAATCATGTCTCTGTACTCTGTATACATCACATTCCGTTCAAAACTTTGTAATCTATATGCATGCCTAAGCATGACTTCGTATCCTCTACATTTCACTTATCAAAATGTTTGTTTACATAAATATTGTCTACGTAGTAGTTTCATTCCCTTAAACATTCTGTACCGTATCTGCATGCATAATCATGTCTCTGTACCCTGTATATATCACATTCCGTTTAAAACTTTGTAACGTACCTGCACGCTGAAGCATGTTTCTGTATTCGGTTTATATTAGAGAGTTTGGTACACATACCAAAATTTTATGTTTTCATAAATTTTGTCTACGTAGGAGTTTATTTCACTATGAAATTGTGAAACGTATATGCATTATTCTACATTCAGTTTGTTTACATAGTAGTTCGATCTCATATACCCGCTGTACTTCTAAAACTACTTTATTAAAAATTATGTACCACAAGTAAGCCACATTTTTTTTCAGGAATTAATATAATTCAAATTTTCTAAGATAGAATTCAGTACATTTTTGTATCTAAAAGTGAAAAGTCGTGAATATTTAAAAATTCTTTGTGTAATAAATATAAAGCACCTCAAAAATATTATTTGTTTATTAAAAATAAAAGTGCATCATACAAAGTGCAAAGACAGAATATTAATATATAAAGATCCGTAGAAATTATTCTTGCTATTCAAACAAAAATTATATACAAAAAGAATTTCCAATATCAAAATAAAGAAATGAGTTCACCAGATTTTAAGTGTAATATCTGTAATAAGGTATACAGATACCAAAAATCATATTTAGCACATTGCAAAAGTCATGTTCAACCTCAAGAAGTGCAAGAGTTTGTGCAATTTCCAACACCTGCATACAACCCAGCATTAACATACAACCCAATGTCCTGGAACAATTTTCAATATCAATATCCAGTGCAGATGTAGGGATATAATAATCAGTTTTTACTACCCATGGAAATACCACATTATCCATTTCAATATGCCGTACCCTTGCAGTTGCAGCAGTATAATATCCCCAATTACTACCCAAGCTATTGGCCTATTGAGAATTCTATTCAACAAGCGGACAATTATGAACATAGAGACATGTATATAAGTCAAGCAAACCACGATGAAGAAGATATGGATACATCTAATTCTTTGAGTGAACGGCAGGAGCAAGCTCCAAATGATCCCAAATATTTCTTAATAAATAGCGCATTTAAGAACAACATTGCAACATACGGAATTCCAATAAATAAAGACTGCATTCTATTTGAAGATGCTGTCAATGAAAATAGACCTATCATCAAGGAAAGGCTTGAAATTAGTCTAGCAGTACACAGTATTATTAAATTTAATATTACTCTTATTGGGGAGTATATTAAAATTGTTAGTGATGATATGGAATTGTGTACTATTTCACATAGGGCCAAAATGCATCTTTTGTGCTTTGGAGATGATGTTGGGGAAATTATAGAAAAACAGCTGCAAGAAATAGAAAACAAAATGTCAGAGTTTCAAGAGCGGGATTCTGGGTGGACCTTAATAAGAATTGTTCGTCTTGAAATTTCTGTAAATAAATCATCGTTGGTTAGAGGATCGAACTGGATTAGCAAGCCCGAGAAACTCAAAAATAAATCTGCTTGCATTAATGTCAAAAACAATGACATTTATTGTTTTAAATGGGCCATAATATCTGCACTGGATTCATCTGATATTAAAGAACGACGACGGTGCAGCTCATATAATATTGCTGATATAAGTAGCGAATTAATCAGGCTTCAAAACAATGTTGTGCTAGATTTCAGCCTTTTAAGTTTCCCTCTAAAATTAAAAGATATCAGAATTTTTGAAGGGAACAACATTGATATCAGTGTTAATGTGTTTGGGTATGATGAGGAAGCAGATGAAATTATTGGACCATTTTACCTCACAAAAGAAGAAAAAAACAAACATGTTAACTTACTTCTTCTGGAGAAAAGCGAGTGTCATCACTTTATTTTTATAAAAAACATATCAAAGTAAGTAAAGAAATACACATATTCACTTACGCACATACAAATATATTGGTATGAATATTTATATCTATTTTCCTTCCACAGACTTTTAAAACATCAGACTACGAAGCACTGCAGAAAACTTTTGTTTTGCAACAGCTGTCTGCAATACACACACGATGATAGGACTATGGAGCAACACAAATTGGAATGTGGTAACATCGTTACCACTATGCCGTCAGCTCCAAATAATATTCTTAATTTTAAGGGGCATCACAGGAAAAATTGCGGGAAAATAATGACAGAATTTGTTGGGCTGCGACCTAAAATGTATTCCTTTAGCATTCAAAATGAAAATGATGTAAAAAAATCGAAGGGGGTAAAGAAATCCATTTTAGATAAGTATAGTTTATTGTCATATAGAAATTGTTTGTTTGATAAGTCCATTGTATATGATACCATGTTAACGTTTAAGTCCAAATTACATCAAATTTGTACTAGTGAATTAAGTAAGGCAGTATTAAGTTATGCAGACGATAAGAGAAAAATTACTAACAATAACATAAATACTTTAGCATGGCATCATTTTCGTATAGAAGAAACTAATCCTCATTACGAACTTGATATGCTTTTAGCAGATATTGCTAGTTTAGAAGAAGAAGAGGAAATGTGATAATATCTAGTATTAAGAGAACAAATTGTTTTATTTTTAACAGAAATAAATAGAAAATACATATATTAAAAATGAGAAAAAAAAATCTTGATTTTTGTTTTATTGTTTTTTGATTTTTATTTAGCTTCAATGAAATATTACATAATACGAATTAATTAAATTATTTATCACCATTTTTCTCAAATAAAATACGGAGCATCGGCAAGCATCTGGACCTTCCTCACAATCTGGATGACTCCACGGACAAGACTAGAAGTGACCATTGTCCTTGTCCTCATCTTCCATTATACCAAACTCCTGGTTTTCATCCAACATATGGAGGAAAAATTTCACCATTTCCCTGTGTTCATATAGTTGACATCCTTCAAAATCGGCTAAGAATTGTTCAACCTTGTTTCTTATTTCGCTCATGATTTAAATTTTTTTTTTTAATTTTTGTATCCGAAATTGGCTTGCGATCTTTTTGACTATTAGTTCTCTACTAAATGATATACAATTCAAAAAACTAAATCTGCGTTTCACTCCAAAACTAATTTAAAATTTTGAGTCAAGAACTCAAAAAATTTATACATATATCACTATCTTCTTCCACTTTTTCAGTTTTAAGTACAGATTTCATTATTCATCTATTCTTTTGTTCCCTCTCTCTCTCTATCTTCTTGGAACTTTTCAGTTTTAAGTACAGATATCATTATTCATCTATCTGTCTTTTGTCCCCTCTCTCTCTCTCTCTCTCTATCTTACATACAAATCAAATATCATTGTTTATCAATTTTCAGTTAGACTTCTTAGTGTCTAGAAGGCTTATATCGTGAATACTTTGAAATTGAAGTTCAAACTTGTAAGTTGTCAAATATTTCTACCGCAATGGATCTGGTGAAAAAATTTAATTCGTGCAATACAAAAACCTTAATACATATAAAGGATCTAGATGATTCAATCAAATACAACATCCTACGTGCAAAGCGGGTAACAACAAAGTACGGAGAAACAATTCAACTTGAGCTGGAAAACCATATAATGTTTCTC
This sequence comes from Linnaemya tessellans, assembly GCA_951800035.1. NCBI lineage: Eukaryota > Metazoa > Arthropoda > Insecta > Diptera > Tachinidae > Linnaemya > Linnaemya tessellans. Next base: position 85,460,336 of record OX637533.1, on the reverse strand, counting down.
CCGAACCGATATAATGCATTAACCAATGTAGAATTAGAAGATCTTTCGAATGATAAATATCGACTACAAAGAAAAGGAGAGCGAAACCTGATCTTAGATAGCGAGATGCACGAGTTTTTGATACCAAACTCCCAGTACCCTGTTTGGCAGTAAAAATAAAAAAAAAAAAAAATGTTATGTACATATATTTTGTAACTAATATAATAAAACAACGAAAGAATTTTTTAAAATATACAAATATATGCTTGTGTTTTATTTCAACTCTTTAGTTGCTTCATAAAGAAATTTTAAACATAAATGACCACAATTAAATGTATTAATGTTTTGATATTGATTGTAGTTGTATTTAATATTTCTACCTAGATATTTTATTAATTCTAAAGGAGGTTGTAAATTTCCAAAGCTGTCGAAATATTGTTTTTCATCCTTGTTTCTATAGTATGCTACCCAATGAGTACCTGCTCCTGTTGATAAATCTAAATTAATTATTCCACATTCTACTGTCCTTGGCCGTTTTGGTAGAGAATCCAACATATAAACTCCTCTAAAGTGTGGAATATTTCTTGAAAATTTTCTTAGATCAAATTCTGATAATGGTCTGTTGGGTAGCATTTCTAATAGTTTTTTGAATGATCTTTAGAAACAAGTCCATAACCCTTTTTATATGGTTTAAGGTACAGTCCTTCTCCCACAGCAATAGACTCCATTGCCTTATTGTGTCTGGTGGCTTCCTCAAGTTGTTTTTTTGCGTCCTTTGTTGCATTTACAGCCTTAGCTATAGCGGCACCTCCAGTTGTTAGACAACCAAGTGCACCTAGAGCAGTTAGAATTGGAATTAGCGGTAAAAATCCACCAATTTTTGGAACATTGATTATGCGTGGTATTACAACGCGTGCCTTTTTCCCCTTAAGTGATCTGTTGATAACTTTACGAGCGATTTTAATGGCCGAGTTAATGTCTTGTGGTTTTTCTTCCCGTAATGTTTTTGTTGCTGCTCTAATTGAACTATTGAACAGCTTTTTATCATTTAAATGAGTTCGTAACGATAGTCTTTGCCTATTTCTGCTCTTCTTCTCCATACCCATACCAAATTTAGTTTTTGCTTTCATTGCATTAGACACCATATATGCAAATGTTTTTCTTCAAGACTGCTATTGTTTGAAAGAACTCTTTCCCAAGCTTTATTTTCAAGAATTTTATCAGCTTGGTGTCTACTGTTTAATTCTTTGTTTTTGGAGTAAGCTATATCGTGATTTTTGCAAGCAGCATCCAATAAATTAATTCCTTTATCACCTCTATCTAAACGCTTTTGTAATCTTGTGCCAGGTCCACAGTACTGATATCCAGGAAGATGTAATTCAAAAGGTAGAGAATTTATTGTTTTATTTAGTAAACCTTCTCCAACGATAGTTTTCTTATGACTGAATGTTTTTTTTATAAAACGTAACCATATTATTTTATTCTAGAATAAAAGATATTGTTTTGTGAATTTTACAAGTAGTTATTGAAATGCGCTTAGTAAAACAACACAAAAATATTTTAGTTCGTAATGTGGATGTATCTTCAAATGACAGTACAAAAATAAGACATAGTTCCTTGCTACCAAATTCTATTCGAGCATTAATAGTTGGTCCCTCCAATTGTGGAAAAACTAATGTAATGATCAGTTTGCTAGAAAGTCCTAATGGTCTCAAGCTTGAAAATATCTATTTGTACTCAAAATCTCTGTATCAACCTAAATATGAATACCTAAAGAATTTAATTTCGCCAATTAAAGGAATGGGATACTACACATTAGCAGACAATGAGTCCGTTGTTCCTCCTAGCGAAGGTAAAAGTAATTCAATTTTGATTTTCGATGATGTTGCATGTGAAAACCAAAACAATATACGTGCATATTTTTGTATGGGGCGTCATAAGAATGTGGATTCATTTTACTTGTGTCAAACCTACACAAGAATTCCAAAACATTTAATTAGAGATAATGCCAATTTAATTATAATGTTTAAACAAGATATGAGACATGTATACGATGATCATGTTGCCAGCGACATGAAATTTGAAAAGTTTCAGTATATATATCAAGAATGTTGGAAGGATAAATATGGATTTTTGATGATAAGTAAAGATAATGAACTAAACAATGGTCGCTATAGAAAATCATTTGATTACTTCATCATAATATAAGTTACTGTTCATCAAGGGTATCGCTTAGTACATAATCTGGCTTTAAACTTTATACATGTGATTGTTATAACTGGTCATCTAAGCAAAAACTTGATCTGATACATAATAATCTGATCAGATACCTAACAAGCTGATCTGATAACCTCATCTGATAAACTGATCTGATACCTGTTCTGATAACCTGATAAACTCATCTGATACCTGATCTGATAACCTGATCTGACACCTGATAAGCTGATCTGATAACTGATCTGATACCTGATCTGATAACCTGATCTGACACCTGATAAGCTGATCTAATACCTGATAAACTGATCTGATACCTGATCTGATAACCTGATCTGATACTTGATAAGCTGATCTGATAGCTGAAAAGCTAAAATGAATGAAAAAATTCTAAAAGACTTGGTGACAACAAGAAATATATTAAAGAAAAAGATTCGTAGTATAAAAACTGGTGAAATAGATACACATCAGCAATTAAGTGATACATTCAAGCCCATAACAGAACCTTTAAAAGAATTTATAAATAGCTCTAAATATATTGATATACCGAATAAAAAAGAAAAAAATGATAAGAAAACTGAATATGAGGACAGTGCCAGTTTTCATCCTCAGAACTCAACAATGAAGTTGGAAACAAGTACCCCTAAGAAACTAATTGAAGAATCAATGTTTAAGCAGTCTAATAGTAAAAGTAACAGCGATTTTGATGAAGATGACTTTTATTCACAACATTCTAATCATGACGAGAGTTATCCTGACTTATCACTATTGCAATCGAGAAATGAACTAGATACTAACTATGGTCCACATAGAGATTATAATAACGAATGGAAATTTGGTAGTAGCAACATCGAGTTAAATCAAGATAAAATACAAGTTGGTGGTCAAATATGGGCTCTCACCCCACGACTGTTTTCTTTGATGTTTCATAAAACACCAAAAAACTATGATAAATTCGAGCTTGAAATCTATAAAAAAATATTACTTACTACCAATGCACACAGAAGAGATTATAAGTCCGATGGTCAAATCAAGGGGACTAGAGGGCACAAGTACAAACATATTATTGGAAAACTTTTTAAAGAGAAAAATCATATGAGCTCATCGGAATTAACAAAGGCTACTTATTTAGGTAAGGGATTGATGCAGGTAAATCCTCATAAATCAAACTATATATACTGGGATGATCCAAACGAGTTGGTAGATCGACTTTGACTACTGCTTGCATCACAGTCTGCAGGTCATACTAATCACAACAACGAGATTGTCTCAATTATTGAAGAACTACGTGAAGCTAATATAATAGTATAAACTATATAAACGGATACACATTTTAAATATAAATTATGTCTGTTGATAAATTCGGACATTATCTAAACGACACTAGCAGTATAATTTCATTGAAAAATGCACCTAAATTGTTGGGCTTATTTTTGGATGCGAACAACAACATTGATGTCCAAAACAAAAGAATCAAAAATGTTGCAAAAGCTTTGGAGGAAAACGATGCTATCAATAAATTGTTTTTGCAAACTCAAATGGAAGAAGTAGAACACAAAATTATAAAAGAATTTAAAGAAGATAACAACAAAATGCACAATACTCTAAAAAATCAAATCGAAATGCAACAACATGAAATAATATTACAGTTGGAAGAGAATAAAAAATTGCAAGAAAGCATTTCCAAGATCAGTGCATCCTTCGAAGAAGAAATTGAAAGATTAAATGAGAAAATGTATAGATTTGAAAATTACATGCTTGTGTCAATTGGTGAAAGCGCATCAGATAGATCACAACACACCCCAAAGACTTCTTAAAGCTTAGACATGGATACAAAAAGAAATTTAGTGAACGAGCTCCATAAGGAAGCTCGAAAAATGTTTGCACGCAGGAGAGTTGTTATGAAAGGAATAGACGATCTTTGGCAAGCGGATTTAGTTGAAATGGGGAACTATTCTACATACAATAAAAATTATAGATTTTTGCTAACTGTAATTGATACATTCTCCAAATATGCTTGGGCAGTACCTTTGAGAAGAAAGACAGCTGTTGACACAACGCAGGCAATGGAGACTATTTTTCAATTGGGGCGTGTGCCAAAAAACTTACAAACAGATGATGGTAAAGAATTCTTCAACAAACACTTTAATCAATTGATGGGTAAATACAACGTCAATCACTACTCAACCTATAGCATCATGAAAGCATCAATAGTAGAACGATTCAATAGAACATTAAAAGGAATGATGTGGAAAGAGTTTAGTTTTAATGGTTCCTACAACTGGCTTGATATATACAAAGATTTACTTAATGCATACAATAGAAAAGTTCATCGCACAATTAAAATGCCACCGATTAAAGTCAACTCAAAAAATGAAAAACAGCTCCTAAATACAGTATACAACCATTTAAAGATGTACAAAATGTCAAAATTTAATGCAGGGGACCATGTACGTATTAGCAAATATAAACATATTTTTGAGAAAGGCTATACTCCGAATTGGACAACAGAAATTTTCACAATCAAAAGAGTTCAAAATACATATCCTACAACATACATATTAGAAGATTATCTGGGAAATCCTATTAAAGGTGGCTTCTACACGGAAGAACTGTCAAGAACTAGATTTCCAAATACATATCTAGTTGAAAAGGTGATCAGACTGAAAGGAGACAAAGCATTAGTTAAATGGTTGGGATTTTCTAATCAACACAATTCCTGGATAAGCAAAGATGAAATACTGTAGTTGGAAAATGAAATAAATCGCCATCCGTAATGATAACAACGACAATAACATCAATATTTTTTAATAACTAATGTTAATTTTAAAATAAGATTATGAAATATATATGCAAATTATTCTTATAAACCATGCTGTGTAGTAAACTTTATTTATTTGTGAACAGGCTGTTATAATGTCAATAACACTTACTCTGAGCTCTAACTCATCAGCGCTATATGCTAATTATTTTCCTCCCATTGACTTAAACGACACATATGAGTGTGCGCTAACTGATTTTCATTCATACAACAGTATTCCAAATGTAGACTCCTATAACAATATGTTTCATATAGGGGAACATGTAATTGAAATACCAATTGGATCTTATGAATTGAAAGATATAGTTGACTACATAGAAGAGCAATACAAACGACTTAGTCCTGGAGAGCATATTTTTATAGAAGCTAACAACAATACGATGCAAGTTAAAATCAATAGTTCTAAAGATCCGATATATTTTAATAAAGAAAATACAATTGGGAATCTTTTAGGATTCAATAGTAAAATCCTAAAACCGACCGATGATCATTACTCAGATCTTCCAGTTAATATTTTTAAAGTAAATCTCTTGCGAATTGAAAGTAGTATCGCTACAAATACATATATGAACAATTCAAAATCACACACACTTCATGAGTTTCCGATTAATGTGCCTGCAGGCTATAAAATAGATGAGATTCCAAGGAATCTCATTTATTTACCTGTAAACACCAAAGAGATAAGTTCTCTATCACTGCGCGTGGTTGATCAGAACGGTGATTTAATTAATTTTCGAGGAGAGGAAATTACAATACGAATACATTTAAGGCCAACTAAGTAATGATAATATACAATACAAGTATATCACAAAATACGGCAGTCACGTCTCATCCACAGATATTACAACCTAAACCACAATTGAAAAGATCTGCTCGTCAAAGGTCACTTACAACAACAAACAAAAGTTTTCTCAAGTCTTTGAATTTCAAACTGAAAACAAAATGAGCTCAATAATAAACGTATTGGATAAGCCATTGTCTGATGAAAATATAATAAAAAAGGACTATCATACCTACATACCATATCTACAATCGTACAACAATAATGATGAGATTCGAATCTCAATACAAAATCAAGATTTGTACGTGTTACCTAGTGAGAGCTATATATATGTGGAAGGTTTCGTTGTAGATGAAAAAACTGGAAAATTTTCAGAAAATTTTAAATTGAAAAACAACTTTGTTGCACATCTATTTGATGAAATCCGCTATGAGCTTAATGGTAGTGAAATCGATCATACAAGGTATTTAGGAACAACAACCACAATAAAAAATTTGGTATCTCTATCACCAACTCAAAGCGTTGTAATGCAAAATGGTGGATGACATAAAACTGATGATTTGAATCTTAAGAATGGATATTTTAATTTTTATGTACCACTAAAAATGCTTTTGGGATTTGCTGAAGACTACAACAAAGTTATACTTAATGGAAAGCATGAATTGATACTCTTGCGCAATAAAAATGATGAAGCTCTTGTACACTCGAGCGTTTCTACTGAAAAATCGAAACTTACAATTTCACTCATCTCCTGGAGAATTCCACACGTACAATTATCTGATCAGAGCAAGTTGAATATGATTAAAATTATTAACAATGGTGCTTCTATACCGATGGCATTTCGTAGCTGGGATTGTCATATGAATCCACAATTGAATACAGGAACAAGTCATATTTGGAATGTTAAATTAGCTGCAAGTAAAGAGCGACCACGTTTTGTATTGGTCGCATTTCAACGAGGTAACAAATTTGTTCACTGTGACCTCACTAATTTAAAAGTACATTTAAATTCAACCTCTTACCCATATGATGATCTTAACATAAAATTTAAAAATGAACGGTATGCAATTCTATATGATATGTATGTAAGATTTCAACAAAGCTACTATATGAATGAGCCTCAACCATTATTAACTGCCCAGGAGTTTAAAGACGACGCTCTAATTATTGTAGTAGATGTAAGCTATCAGAACGAATCAGTCAATACCGGACCGATTGATATAAAAATTGAATTTGAAACAGCAACAAATATTCCAGCAACGACATCAGCTTTCTGCGTTCTTATTCATGACCGCGTAATAGAATACATACCAATAAGAGGTCAAGTCCGGAAGGTCTTATAAATTAAATAACATGGATGGTGATATTGTTTTTGTAGACTTGCAAGGTTTCAAAAATAATTCAAATGACTTCATCTCAAAAGAAGTAGCTGTAGTTTTCACCAACAACGAATGCCTCAATTTCATCATAAAACCTCCTTTTGATTTCGCATGTTTATCAGCCGAAAAACAGAGAGAAGCAGTTTGGTTAACAAAAAACTATCATCATATTAACTGGAATGATGGATCAGTCTCATTTCAAAGCGTTTCCAAGTTTTTAAGATCCAATATAAGAAATTCACATATATATGTTAAGGGAGGAGAGAAGAAAAAATGGTTAGAAAACATGATTCATGAAGCAGTTTATAACATTGAAGACATTGGCTGCATTAATTTTAAACAAATGGAAGCTAAGCATTCAAAATATCTCTATTGTAGCTATCACGACTATGGTGTTTGTGCCTTAAGGAATGCAATTTTACTTAAAAATGAAAATGTTAACAAACTTTTAAATAAATGCTTATAAAAATTAAAATAAATTAAAAATGAAAATGTTAACAAACTTTTAAATAAATGCTTATAAAAAATTAAAATAAATGTCTTTTTATTTCAAATAAAAACCTACATACATTCATATTTATTTCAGAGAACACACAAACAAATAAACACAATGGTTCATTCATTCAAATGGTCAAGGGAATATTTGGGCACAAAGAATAAACGCTTATTATTTGTTTGTATGTATGTATATGCGTACATAAATATGTACATCTTATCACATTGCATACTGACCCACTTGCGCTAAATCCAGGAAGGCAACAAAAAAAAGCGGACTGTCACACAGACTCACCAATCGTCACACACACACACCCCCTGTCTGACAGGCAGACATTCCAATCGCCACTCAGAACACAAAAACACACACATATTAATATTCTACAAAATACAGAAATCGCACCACCATCCAGATCCCCAAATAAAATCCATCGATGATCGTCATGTATAAAATAAACAAAATATCAAATTCAATATTTATGCAATAGTAAATTTTTTTTCTCAACGTCTTCAAGATCAGAATAATCAAATTATTCCCCCACACTTAAGCATTGCACACAAAAAAGAAATAGCTGAATTGCTGGACAAAATATCTTAAGTAAACACACACCAAAATTAAAAACAAGCAAAAAATAAAAGAAGAAACCTCACTCCAGCCTGGACAAAATATCTTAAGTAAACACACCAAAATTAAAAACAAGCCAAAAATAAAAGAAGAAATCTCACTCCAGCAAGAAGAAACGAACCATAAACATTAGGGCCATCCATTTATACAACACTTTTAAGATATTGTACTTCCTAAAAAATGTTGTGTCAGATACTAAAAATTTATTATTTTCTATTAGGCCATAGCACCCATGTAGAGACAGAATTCCTACGCTCACATATGGACAGACAGAAATTCCCACGCTCACATACCGACGGACATGTATTCCCAAGGTCACATATGGACAGACACAAACTCCCAAGCTCTCATATGGACAGACAAAAATTCCCACGGTCTCACGCTCACTTATACAAACTCATTTTGGTTACTACAGCACCCCTCCACCAAACTACCCCCCACATATGGACGGACAGAAATTCCCACGGTCTCATACGGACAGACACAAACTCCCAAGCTCTCATATGGACAGACAAAAATTCCCACGCTCACATATGGACGGACATGTATTCCAAGGTCACATATGGACAGACACAAATTCCCACGCCTACCCCAACATCATAAAAAAAAAAAAAAAAAAACAACAACAATGCGAACCCCCTTATTAAACCGTGGGAAAATACACACACAAACATTAAAGTATCAAATTACAACATAAACACATTAAAATCAAAATTTGGGTAATTAACATGCAAATTTTTAAAATTTTACATGAAATTTGAGAATTTTAATTGCCCTGGCACATACATTCCCTAACTACTGGAAGAAATTATACTGCATGATTTTATGCACCTTGAGTTTATATGCGTATTAGTGAAAATACATAAACAGCTTATGTATATTATTTGCTTGTATATTCCTCCTAACTCGCAATATTCTATCTATGAGGATTACCTAAAAGCTATAAATGTTATTGCAGATAAAGTAAATTCAAATGATATTATACTTGTGCTGGGAGATTTTAATATGCCAAATGTGTCCTGGAAATCTGTGCCTGATTGTAATTATTTGCCACCTCTTCAATCTTCGGAATTATCGCAGTATTTCATTAACAGTTTACTGGAGTGCTGCCTTTTTCAAATCAACTGCATCACAAATACTTCTGATAAATTGTTAGACCTTGTATTTGTTAATGAACCGTCAGACTTTTCGATATCGCAGCATCCCCCGCTTTCAAATCCTGAGGATAGTTATCATCCTACGATTGAATTAACTTATATCTACCAACCTCATCGACGGTCAATTACATCTCAGCAAAATAAAATTTTTCGTTTTAAGTCAACAAATTACATTAAACTTCAACGTGAACTCTCTCAAATCGACTGGTTAAATGAATTATCTTATGGCAATGATTTAGACAAAAGTATCGAAAAATTTTACCAGATACTACACAAATGCTTCCTATCTTCAATACCTAGAGTACTACCTGCCCCCTGCCATGGTCCACCTTGGAACACTAAACAACTTTCAAGACTTAAAAACCGCAAGAGTAAACTATTTAAAAAGTACAAGCAAAATGCATCTCAACTAAATTATTCTATGTACTCCTCAGCAAGATCTGCATATACCATTGCTAATCAACTGGCTTATAGTGCTTATTTAAATAGGATAAAAAATAACCTAAAAAATGATCCCAAATCTTTTTATAAGTTTGTCAACTCGAAGAGGCGTGTGTCAGATTTCCCTTCTGTTATGAAGTTTAAAGATTATGAGTCGTCAGATGATAAAGTTATAAGTAATATGTTTGCTGAATTTTTTGCATCAACCTATTCTTCGTCTACATTTAGCAATATAGAGCAGTATTCTTACAATATCCCTGAATCAGTGAATTTTAATGTACCCCGTATTGAGCAGCAAACTGTTTTGACTTATATGAAAAATCTAAAACTTTCGTATGATCCCGGTCCTGATGGTATTCCTAGTAGTATTTTAAAATACTGTCCTCATTTACTAAGCACTCCATTGACCTATTTATTCAACAAATCACTCAAATTGAGTTACTTTCCTCCAATTTGGAAGAAATCGTTCATCATTCCGCTATTCAAATCTGGATCTAAAGCTGATATTTCCAATTATAGGGGTATAGCTAAACTGAACGCTATAGCAAAGTTGTTTGAGCAACTCATATGCGATACATTGTCTTATCAAGCAACGTCTATCCTTTCTTCTGCGCAGCATGGTTTCTGTAAAGGTCGATCAACTATTACGAATCTCTTAGAATTAACAACCTTAGTTAACGATGGATTTGTCACTGGCAAACAAACAGATGTCATCTATTTTGATTTTAGTAAGGCCTTCGATAAGGTGAATCACAACTTACTTATTCTTAAGCTTGATCGAATTGGATTGGGAACGTCTCTAATAAAATGGATCGAATCTTATTTGAAGAACAGAATGCAGTGTGTCAAGTTCCGCAATATGCTCTCTACTGATATAAATGTTATATCAGGTGTGCCTCAGGGTAGTCATCTCGGCCCACTTTTATTTACTTTATTTATTAATGATCTTCCATCCGTTGTTGAAAACTCAAATATACTAATGTATGCAGATGACGTAAAGTTATTCTTATCGCTTGATTCTATTGATCAAAAGTTGCGTCTCCAAGCTGACATTGTACACTTAACCGCTTGGTGCGCTAATAATTTAATGGACCTAAATGTGAAAAAGTGCAAATATATGATTTTCTCAAGATCAACACCAATCAATGGACTCTATAAAATGAATAATGCTGTTCTTGACCTAGTGGATTCATTTAATGACTTGGGAGTTATTTTAGATAAAAAATTGGACTTCAGGTGCCATATAACCTCGACGATTAACAAAGCTACTGGTGTTCTGGGTTTTATTAAACGCTGGGCTAAGGAGTTCTCTGACCCTTATACAACCAAGATGTTATTTACTACTTTAGTTCGCCCAATACTTGAATACGGATCTGTTGTATGGGACCCACAATATCTTTCACATTCAAATAAAATAGAGTCAGTACAAGTGCAATTCTTATTATTTTGTCTTCGTGGCCTTCCTTGGAACTCTAATATAAGATTACCATCTTACGAGAGACGCCTAGGACTTATTAAGCTTCCAACCTTAAGGAGCCGTCGACAAATGCTAAATGTTACCTTTCTGCTGAAATTAATAAACGGCTGCATCACATCTCAATTTCTATTGAGCAAAATAAACTTGAATATACCCAATCGTCCAACAAGGTATTATAGCTTCTTGAAAATTAAGTTTTACACTACAAACTATAGTAACTTCGATCCCTTTCGGAGAATTTGCAGTGATTTTAATAGTCTTTACGCTTGTATCGATTTCAACAAAAGTATTGATGTCATTAAAAATGATATAATTTTACATCTTAACTCATTACAAAATTGATTATAAATAAATGTTTAATTTGTTAAATCGACATTTGTTAAAGCCATATTTTTTGTTTTTGCTGTAATTTGTCTTGTTACTATTAAAACAAAGCTTTATAGATTCCATTTATATATGTATGTAATTATCATTTCTGAAACATTGTTATATTGTAATTGTATCAGTCTGTAAGGATTAATCCATAGACTAAATAAATAAATAAAAAAAATAAATAAATAAAAGATAAGAGGTTTTTAACTTTTCAAAACTGTGGTTAAAGTCTACTGACGATTTGGTAAAGCACCAATGAAATGCATATAGACATTGCTTAACCACCAACAAATAAATTTCATTTATGTATAATTAATGAAAACTTTAAATTTATGCATATATTCAACTGAAAAAAAAACACTTTTGTAACAGTGAAACAAAACTCAAAATTTCGTTTTGCATTCAAAAATGTTAACATCAAAAACGGTAATTGTGCATATAAATATAAAAAAAGAACATGTAAGAAATATTGGGAAAAAAAACAGTAGAAAATTCTACGTTGTGTGAGAAAAAAAGAACAATGCTTCAAAACAGTTATTAACGGAAAATATTAAAAATGTTTTAAAAAATATATATTTTTCCGCTTGAAAAATGTGTATACCAAAATTATAAATGAGACAAGAAACATAAAGCGAAAACGCAAAAAATTAAGAGAGAAGCTCAGAAACAAAAGCATAATGCAGTCAAGTGAATATTTAAAATATGAAAACGAATAAATCTGTTTATTAAAAGATTTTCTGGAAAATTTTTTTGAAATTTCGATTAAAAATCATTTTAAAACTTAAACTGCACTCACTGTTCAATTTACATACTAAAGAAAAAACAACAACAAAAAAACTGAAGACAAAAACTGAACATCTGAATATATAATAAAACATATTTACATGGTAAAAAATTACTGAAAAAAAAAACGATAAAAAAAGGTGCAAATAATGTTGTAATACAATTAAAAGTAAATTTTTATAAAAAAAGAGAAACGGGACACAAAGTGTACATCACATAAAAAAACAGTTATTTTAAAAAAAATTCCATTGGCATGATGAAATGGTAAAGTGATCGAGCAGTAAAAAGTGGAAATAGAAGACAAAATGAAAAGAACAGTTATTTAAAAATCATTATAGAGAAACAAAACAAGTGATGATAATGTTATAAAAAATATGTTAACAGAAAAGAACAAAAAAGCAAATACAATAAGAAAAATTTTGAAAAAGATAAGAGAATGACACAAATGTTCGGGAAAACACCAATAAATTAAAGACAAAGCAAGTTGAGGAACAGTAAAAGTAAAGAAACTTGAATGAATCGATAAGACGAAAGTAAAATAAAAATTCAGCAAATTTCCTGCAACAAAATAACACCTATAAACAACATAACATTCTTCAGCAACAAAACCACCACCAACAGCATTGAAAAACAACACACAGGCAAGAACATTTACGCACGAATTTATTTATATTTATAACATATTTATATTAACATTTATGTACTTAAACAACTATTAATTAAATAATAAATTTACTAGTAGCTTTCTCTATTGTTCTATTTATAAATATTAATTATAAAATGATATTTATTCCTAAAATATTTTGATTTCTTAAACATTATTTTCAATACTTATTTTTCAATTTTACTTACAAAATTAATAATAAAAAAAAAACAAGGGAAATAATTAAAAAATATATGTATGCCTACATACATATACATACATACATATACATACATACATATACATACATACATATACATACATACATATAAAAAATATTGTTTCTGTTGTTTTGTATGCCTATACACATATTTATAGAAACTAATGTAAATGCATCAGAATCGTAAAAAAAATATATTCTTTTCTTTCTCTCTCTTCCCACTTTTGGAAAAAAAATAATAAGAAAGTGATATGAAAAATTAATAGAAAAACCGGACTTGTGAGTGAACAGTGAAAAAGAAAATACATATTACTCTGCAGCGTTGCCACTTACGAAAAAACTTATTTATTTTTTGGGACAAAACAAGAAATAAAAACAGTTCTTTTCCCATTTCAAGTCTTGACTAAACGTTTTTAAATGTTAAATCATTTGGAATTCGATAATATTTGCTTTGATTCACGCGTATGAAAAAGAAACATATTTAAAAATAATGGGAAAAAACTTTTTGTAATGTGTTATGTTTCATTTATTATTTTTTTAAGCCTAAAGGAAAAACAATGTAAATGCATTGTAATTCGAAAAATTTCAATTAAAAATGCCAAAATCAGTGTACCCAAAACATTTCCTTAATTTTATTTTGTAATTTTGGTAGCTAAGAAAAGAATACAGTTATTATACATAGCAATAAAGTTTTTCCCCGGGAGTAAGGAAAAAGTTTTTTTTTGGAAAAAATATGGTAACACTGTTCTTTGGAGGTTTTGTTGTAAGTGGGCAACAAAATAAACGAAAATTAATTTGAGAGTAAACGATCAAATAAGAAAAGAAAATGTAAAAGATAGATGTGAAAGATATTTATGTACTTGAATTTTGTTTGGTTACGTTTTTAGTGTGTTCGTACATTATACCTTATGCTTGTATTTTAGATTTTTGGAATTTTGTTTTGATTACAATTTTGAACCGTAGTTTCTGCAACAACAAAACAAAAATACACTTGGTACCAAAGTATATCTATATCAAGTATATGCAAGAGCCCAGCTGACTAAAATTTTTTTCAGTTTTTACATGAACGTATGTCAAAATTTTTTTACTTTTGTAGCGAGCCATATTTGTTTATTCGTTGGAAAAATAATTTTGTAAAATTGTGAAAAACATTATTAATTCAACAAAAGTAGCAAAAAAGAATTGTTGTGGAAAAGATTTTTGTGAAAAAGTGTATTGTTTAAGAAAAGTAACAAAAAGAAATTGTTTTAAAAAAGTTCTATGAGAAAAGTATTTAAATTTTTGGAAATAATTGTGAACAAAACAAAATAAAATAAAAGAAAATTTCTGACATAAGATATTAATTTTACACAAACAAAATGTACGGTGGTTTTTGTAATTTTATGTTGTTGTACTCTTGCGAGTACTTGATATAGATATACTTTGCTTGGTACTGTGACGACCAAAGTCGACCCGCTCGTTTTGGTCCACAACGCTGGAGTATTTTAATTAATTGCCGTGCTATTTTATTAGACTAAGAAGAAGTATTTTGTTTTTTTATTATAAGAAGAATTGTTATTATCGCCTTATTATCATCATTATTATAAGAAGAATTGTTACTTTGTATTATTATCATCATTATTATCACTAGCATCAGTATTATTTTTAGTTCGGCCGTCTCTTGAATTCAGTCGGTACCTTATTTGATTTTATCCCTGTTGTCACCCAACACTGATACCTACCATCATGTAGGGTCGCTAGTAGAAAACAAACACACCACACATCGAATATGCATACTTGTGTTCGTGTGACTGTGTATGCTTGTGCGCTGTTAAGAAAACAGGCACAACACATACCGAATAGGCATTCTTGTGTACGTATGATTGTGTATTGTTTTGCATGGCAGACAAAGGTATAAAAGGCGAGTCATTGCAAAGATAATTTTAGTTTGCGTGCAGCGCTCGTGATGGTAAGAACCTATATTAGAACCAGGTTGCTATTCTAATATCATTCATACCAAACCGTAGCGTGGAAAGATATTGGATTCCAGGTTGCTGATTCAATATCTCTCCTAGGCAGTGAACTCCGCCTGTAGGACTTAGTGTAGTTGTAGTTAGTGTAGTCGTAGTGAGTGTAGAGAGAGAGTTTGTGTGCAGCGCTCGTTCTGGTAAGAACATATATTGGAACCAGGTTGCTATTCCAATATAATTCGTACCAAACCATAGCGTGGAAAGATATTGGAATCCAGGTTGCTGATTCAATATCTCTCCTAGGCAGTGAACTCCGTCTGTAGGCACTAGGTTAGTTAGTGTAGAAAGAGTTTGTGTGCAGCGCTCGTTCTGGTAAGAACACATATTGGAACCAGGTTGCTATTCCAATATAATTCGTACCAAACCATAGCATGGAAAGATATTGGATTCCAGGTTGCTGATTCAATATCTCTCCTAGGCAGTGAACTCCGTCTATAGATCCAAGGTTAGTTAGGGTAGAGAGAGTTTGTGTGCAGCGCTCGTTCTGGTAAGAACACATATTGGAACCAGGTTGCTATTCCAATATAATTCGTACCAAACCATAGCGTGGAAAGATATTGGAATCCAGGTTGCTCATTCAATATATCTCCTAGGCCGTGAACTCCGCTTGTAGGCCTTGGATTAGGAATAGCTAGGGTGGGCAGAGGATACCATTGGAACCCAGGTTGCTGATCCAAGGTGACTCTGACCAATAGGAGCAAGATAGCCCACGACTACTATCATACCGGCACTAGCCCAAAAGTCTGCGACATTCAGTAGCACAGGAAACAAAACTACTAGCTATAGGCTTAAGAAATTATTATAAGGATTGTGAACATCCATTTTTAATAAAGAACTAAAACAAAATCTTTGACTTTGTGTTGTTCATAAATTTATGTGACCCGACACTGGACTCCGCTGAGCTTACCCCAGCCACCAGCCAGAGAGTGTCGTTATATTGGCGCCCGAGCAGGGACTCTTGTCCACAACAATATCAAATATTGTTTTCCTTAGAAAGGAAAAACTTGAAATAATAATCACGAAAAAAAAAATAGTTATAAAAATCTACATTCTTTAATTAAGAAAATTTGTTCTAAATATAATTACGCGCAAACGTTTACACCATGCTGAAGACTGCTTGGGTCTACTCACTGAAGAAGGAGGAGCTAATGGGTTACCTCGCCCAATGCGAACAGAACACCGTGGGCACAGTAGAAGAACTTCGCAAACGATTAGCGAAATATCTAACCCTAGAACACGGAGTTGAACAAACTAAAAAACTCCTCGAATGGCAGGCCAGACACGAAGCCACGTTGAGCATTCGGCAGCCCCTGCCAGTCATCGAAGACTAGATGACCTCATCGCCCTGGCAGCCGACATGGAGAGCATCCCGACCCCTTCAACCCACAGCCGAGGAGAACAACATCGCACGATGAACAGTTCCGTTCGCCAAAAAAGGGAACAGCCACGACAGGAACAGTGCGCAATGCAAACAGCCGGGAGCAGAACAGGTGCCACCCATCTCACCTGGGAAGAGGACAAACTAAAAGCCATCCTCAAGGTCGAAAACCACCGGCTCACCGCCGTTGTCGATACGGGAGCTACACGCAGCTTCATAGCACCAAGTCTGGTAACAACACTGCTCGCCCAACCGAAGTATTTGGCGGTAGAAATTGATGTCCTGCTGGCCGACGGGTCCAAAACCAGCATCTCGGAAGCAGTAAGATGTCATGTAACCTTGGGTAACCGCACCGCCAAGCATGACTTTCTCCTAATGGATGCTGCCACGGAACCCTTGATACTTGGGGTAGATTTCCTGAAAGCGTTCAACACCACCGTTACCTGTGCCGGACTGATAGCAGAAGCCAGATTCAACGTAGCCGATGCAGAGAAGAAGGTAAGTCCGATTATAGCCAGGTCAGCACGCCGGCGCAAGGCTGTCCGACGCAGTGCTATGACGCTTAGCCCCCAGCCGCGTGAGGCTGTCCTACGCAGTGCTATGATACGTAGCCCCCAGGAAAGAATTGAAAGATTTCGTGCTATGGAACTCCAGCAGAATAAATTCAACATCCTCTATCGCAAGGGGAAGCAGAACGCAGTAGCCGATGCACTGCCGCGGCAGCCTCTGGAAGAAGTCAACCTGGCTCAAACAACCCCATCCCAGATCACCTGTAAGTGGCTCAAAGGCAAAATGGCGGCAGTCCGACAACGGCCAGAAGAGTTCGCTGACTACTCCATAGTCAAGTCACAGCTATACCGGCACACCCGTAGAGAAGTGAACAACGACGACGCAACTCCCTGGAATATAAATAGAACTCATTTGGCCTGTTTCAAACTGGTTAAACCCAATACGGATTTAAAGCTCCTAAAGAAGGTTAACTTTAAGATTGGTATATCGAGTAGTCTCTATGATAGTCTTCTAAAGCCTAAAGTTTGGCCTGCGGACATTAAATTTCGCCCATTTGTAAATTTTCAAAAGCAGAAACCTCCCACAAGTCAGATCTAGCGCACGTGAGGACCCATCTTAGAGTATATTTCCAAAACCTCTCAGGAATGAGAACTAAATCTAAAACGGTCTTGGATTTTTCATCACAAAATGATTTTGATGTTCTAGTACTGGTCGAAACCTGGCTTAACAAGGATTTTTTTGATGCTGAATTTTTTGATCCCAAATTATTTAATGTGTTCCGTAAGGATAGAGATGCTACAATTACTGGTTTATCACTGGGTGGTGGAGTGATTATTGCAGTTAAAAAGTACTTTAAGTCCTCTTTATGTCGAATTAATTACCATAATGATTTGCTTGATCAATTAATTGTTTCTGTTTCCCATGTTAATTGCTCATTTCTTTTGTGTGCATCATACATTCCACCCAATAGTACTTATGATTTGTACGAAGCGCATATCTCTAATATTTTATCTTTTGGGGAGAGTTTTACAGTGAAAGGAAATATGTTTGTTATGGGGGACTTTAATCTGAAAAATATTATTTGGTCAAAAATTGCTGACAGTCATTTTCTAACGCCTTGTAATGTCAATCAGACTCATGAAATAAACCTCATTGACAGTGTTATGTCGCTTAATTTGTGTCAAGTTAATAACTGTCCCAATAGATTAAATCGACTATTGGATCTTATCTTTGTACCTGATCTTAGTAAATGTAAAGTTTATTCTCCTTTGCTGTCGATCTCTCCGCCAAATATTCACCATCATCCTTTAGTGCTGGAAATTGCTAATATTGAATTTTTTAATAATTCGCATTGCTTAACTAGTGATAATCTTAACTTTAAATCGTGTAATTTTGATGTGCTGAATTCAATTTTTGATTCGATGGATTGGATGGACATGTTTACTGGTCTGAAAACGTTTGAGTGCTACGAGATATTTTTAAAGAAAATACTCGATATTTGTTCTGTTAATGTTCCGACTAAGAGCATTAAGCCGTATAAGCTTCCTTGGTACACTCGGGGTCTTAAAAAACTTAAAAACCTGCGTAACAAATTTCATAAGAAGTTCATTAGTACTGGGGATTATGAATGCCAATCAAAATTTATACATTATAGTCGGGAGTTTAACTTCTTAAATAAATTTCTCTATAAACAATTTCTCTTGACGAAGGAACAGGAAATTAGGACTAACCCGAAATCTTTTTGGTCCTTTGTGAAGTCTAAGAGACAGGTGTCCGATATTCCATCTACTATGTGCTTTGATGGTACCATTTCTAAATCGGGTGATGAAGTGGTTAATATGTTTGCATCCTTTTTTAGTTCTAACTTCGAGCCGGTTGGTGGCAATGCCATTTACAGTGCAGATGCGTTTTCAAGATTAAATATTGGTTCACTGGTTGTATCTGAGGATGATTTAACAGATGCAATTTCTCAGGTCAAATTAAGTTATAAATCCGATTTGGATGGTCTTTGTACTTATTTTTTAAAGAGAACTTCTAAATCTTTAACACCAGTCTTAACTTTTATCTTTAATCTATCGCTCAAAGAGGGGGAATTTGTTAGTAGATGGAAATCTGCAGTGAGAAATCTGAGATGATATATCATGCTATAGGCCTATTTCGAAATTGTCATGTGTCTCTAAAATTTTTGAGCACATTATTCATAAAAAATTATTTTTTCAAGTTAAGCCATGGATATCTCCCAATCAGCATGGTTTTTATCCTGGGAGGTCTACAATTACAAATCTTACACTCTTCAGTGAATACTGTTTGGGAGCACTTGAATGTGGGGGTCAAGTTGAAGCAATTTATACTGATTTCTCTAAGGCGTTTGATTATCGCATACTATTCTCTTGCGCAAGTTGGACTCATTGGGATTCCATTCGAGTTTCTTGAAATGGATAAAGTCTTATTTATCTGAGAGAATTTGTACTGTGCATGTCGAGGGTTACACTTCAAAACCATACTTACAAACGTCTGGTGTACCTCAGGGTAGCATACTTGGCCCATTATTATTTAACTTATTTATTAATGATAATGGTTCTTGTTTCTTAAAGTCAGATTATCTTTTATATGCTGATGATTTAAAATTTTTTATGAAGTTGGACTCGATTAATGATGTGCATATAATGCAGAATGAGCTCAATAATTTAATCAACTGGTGCAGCTTGAATCATTTACAATTAAATATTAGTAAGTGTTCGCATGTTTCGTATAGCAGAACTCAGAGTCCCGTATCGGTTTCTTTTAATATTAGTGGTATCTCATTGTGCAAATCTGATTCAAAACTTGACTTAGGTGTGGTTTTCGATAGCTCGCTATCGTTTGTGGCTCATGTTGAGTATATGCTTCCAAGAGCGTATAAGGTGCTTGGCTTTTTGAAGAGAATCTGCTCGGAATTTACTGACCCTTATACACTGAAGTATATATATACATCCTTCGTACGGTCTAAATTAGAATATGCGGCTGTGATATGGAATCCTCATGTTTCCAATCTAGTTTTCCGTATTGAGAGACTGCAGCGCGTTTTCATTAAGTTTGCTACACGGTCGCTACCGTATTTATCTACTGTCCCATTTGAGTCTAAATGCCTTTTTATAGGGCTTCGTACCTTAGAATTTCGTAGAGAATTACAATCAGCCCTCATGGTGTATGATATTGTTAATGGTTGCATTGACTGTCCTGATTTGCTTAGCTGTGTACCGTTTTATATTCCACGTAGGAATCTTAGGTTGGCTAGGCTCTTTGAGGTACCTTTTCATCGAACTAATTATGCTCGTAATGGCACTCTAACTCGTGCTTTTGCTAACCTTAATAAAATCAATGTTAATCTGCAAAAACGGGATAATTCTTTTATTGAATTCAGCACGGACAAAATGCAGTTTAAACTTCTTATTTCTAGTCTAATAATATAATTACTATAATTTGTAATGTAATCTCATCGTTTTTGTTTTTTGTAATGTATATTGTAAAATATAATTTTTTATTCAACATTTGTTTTATAACTACTAGTTTTTAAGTTCTCATGTTAGTCATAGTCTGGAAGGTTTTGTGACCATAGACTGAAACATTTAAATAAATAAATAAATAAGCTGTGTGTGGCAAGTCACCTAAACCGAAAGTGCTAGAAGAGGCTCACGACCAACTGGCTGGAGGACACTTGGGAGTCAGGAAGACGCTGCATAAAATCGCCAGCCGCTACTACTGGCCCGGAATGGCCCGAGATGTCTGTAGGTACGTGCAACGCTGCGAGGTGTGCCAGCGATACAAAGTCTCACAACAAAAACCGGCAGAACAAATGTTGACCCAAATTCCAGAAGAGCCATGGTCATTCTTGTGTGCAGACTTCATCGGCCCATTGCCCAGAACGAAACACGGTAACACGATGATATTAGGGTTGTTTTTTTTTTTTTTTTTTTTTTATCTTGGACCAGCACTCAGGAGATGACCCCTATATATGCAATGCATTGCGCCGGAACTGAAAACGAGGGGATAGTATTGAGGGGACAGATTAGGAAAGATGAGAAGATAGATAGTTGTTTTTGTAGCTATTTCAACCTTTTACTTCGCCGGCTAATATTTGCTACAGGGCCGACGAAGGTGGGTGCTGTTACTCTGCTTTTAGTACATGATCCTGTCAGTCGCTGCCAATTATGTTCAGTGACCAGTGACTATGCCTTCATCATTGAAACGGGCTGGCAACAACTAACACAACCACGCACTAATGCTGATCAGAAGAATTCAACACAATATTTCATGACTCAGCGGGGTCTCGAACTCAGGACTCTCCGCTTCACGATGATATTAGGGTTGTTTGACAAGTTTTCCAAGTGGTGCGAACTCGTCCCCATGAGGAAGGCCACAGCCGAAGGAGTAGTCAAGGCATTGCGAGAAAGAATCGTAGCTAGATTCGGAGTACCAAAGGTCTTCGATAGCGACAATGGAACTAAATTTACCGCACGGCTGGTACAGAAATATCTGGCGGAGGCTGGAGTAAGCCAACAATTCACGGCACCGTCGCAAGAGAATCCGACGGAACGCGCTAATCGGACGATAAAAACAATCATCGCCCAGTATACGAAACAAAGACATAACGATTGGGACGATCTGCTTCCAGAAATAGTGCTAGCGGTCAACAGCAGTGTCTCTGAGACCACAGGTTATAGCCCAGCCTTCCTAACCCAAGGCCGGGAACCAAGGCTGCCAAAAGCCTTATACAATCAAGTTACTATCGGGACGGGGTCACGAAACACGAGTCCGGAGGAACGAGCCAGCGAGTTACAGGAAATTTTCACCATCGTACGAAGGAATATGGCAATAGCATCGCAGAAGCAAAGTCACCAGTACAACTTACGCCGGCGACAATGGCAACCGCAAATTGGGGACCTTGTCCTCTTGCAAAAGCGATAGACAACTTCGCAGCAAAGTTGGCACCAAAATTCGGTGGCCCGTACACCGTTACAGGTTTTGTTTCCCCTGTCATAGTTAGACTGAGTAGGGTAGAGAGTGGCGAAACCCGCACAGCGCACCTTGGCGAATTAAAGCCTTTTGTAGAATAATAGCGTACTAACATCAATAAATTGCCATACCCCGCCTATTAATTAAACATTTTGTTCTGCTCCCAGTCATCGTAGGTTGGTTATCGCGAACGAAAAGAAACCAAAAACACCACCATCAGTGGTCCAGCAATCAACACACCAAAACGGGATATTGTGGCTCAACACCCCACCTCAAGCCCCCCCCGGACGAAGGAGAGTATTGTGACGACCAAAGTCGACCCGCTCGTTTTGGTCCACAACGCTGGAGTATTTTAATGAATTGCCGTGCTATTTTATTAGACTAAGAAGAAGTATTTTGTTTTTTTATTATAAGAAGAATTGTTATTATCGCCTTATTATCATCATTATTATAAGAAGAATTGTTACTTTGTATTATTATCATCATTATTATCACTAGCATCAGTATTATTTTTAGTTCGGCCGTCTCTTGAATTCAGTCGGTACCTTATTTGATTTTATCCCTGTTGTCACCCAACACTGATACCTACCATCATGTAGGGTCGCTAGTAGAAAACAAACACACCACACATCGAATATGCATACTTGTGTTCGTGTGACTGTGTATGCTTGTGCGCTGTTAAGAAAACAGACACAACACACACCGAATAGGCATACTTCTGTACGTATGATTGTGTATTGTTTTGCATGGCAGACAAAGGTATAAAAGGCGAGTCATTGCAAAGATAATTTTAGTTTGCGTGCAGCGCTCGTGATGGTAAGAACCTATATTAGAACTAGGTTGCTATTCTAATATCATTCATACCAAACCGTAGCGTGGAAAGATATTGGATTCCAGGTTGCTGATTCAATATCTCTCCTAGGCAGTGAACTCCGCCTGTAGGACTTAGTGTAGTTGTAGTTAGTGTAGTCGTAGTGAGTGTAGAGAGAGAGTTTGTGTGCAGCGCTCGTTCTGGTAAGAACATATATTGGAACCAGGTTGCTATTCCAATATAATTCGTACCAAACCATAGCGTGGAAAGATATTGGAATCCAGGTTGCTGATTCAATATCTCTCCTAGGCAGTGAACTCCGTCTGTAGGCACTAGGTTAGTTAGTGTAGAAAGAGTTTGTGTGCAGCGCTCGTTCTGGTAAGAACACATATTGGAACCAGGTTGCTATTCCAATATAATTCGTACCAAACCATAGCGTGGAAAGATATTGGAATCCAGGTTGCTGATTCAATATCTCTCCTAGGCAGTGAACTCCGTCTATAGATCCAAGGTTAGTTAGGGTAAAGAGAGTTTGTGTGCAGCGCTCGTTCTGGTAAGAACATATATTGGAACCAGGTTGCTATTCCAATATAATTCGTACCAAACCATAGCGTGGAAAGATATTGGATTCCAGGTTGCTGATTCAATATCTCTCCTAGGCAGTGAACTCCGTCTATAGATCCAAGGTTAGTTAGGGTAGAGAGAGTTTGTGTGCAGCGCTCGTTCTGGTAAGAACACATATTGGAACCAGGTTGCTATTCCAATATAATTCGTACCAAACCATAGCGTGGAAAGATATTGGAATCCAGGTTGCTGATTCAATATCTCTCCTAGGCCGTGAACTCCGCTTGTAGGCCTTGGATTAGGAATAGCTAGGGTGGGCAGAGGATACCATTGGAACCCAGGTTGCTGATCCAAGGTGACTCTGACCAATAGGAGCAAGATAGCCCACGACTACTATCATACCGGCACTAGCCCAAAAGTCTGCGACATTCAGTAGCACAGGGAACAAAACTACTAGCTATAGGCTTAAGAAATTAGTATAAGGATTGTGAACATCCTTTTTTAATAAAGAACTAAAACAAAATCTTTGACTTTGTGTTGTTCATAAATTTATGTGACCCGACACTGGACTCCGCTGAGCTTACCCCAGCCACCAGCCAGAGAGTGTCGTTACAGTACAGTAAATAATCGTATGAGTAGCAATTTCAATAAATAACTGAGGAACTTTTGCCTAAAGAGAAACACATATTGAAACTTCGTTATATTGGAAAATTAATCACATGTCAGAATTAAATGATGAAAACTTTACAGAATTAATTTAACAAAATTATAAAATAAAGAAAATAATTTTACAAAACCGGCCAATATCTACCAAGGAAGAAAAAGTAAATGAGTACATAGAGTTGCTAATAGAAAATTATAATTTAATACTAGAATTTGCAAAGACAAATATAGAGAAATTTACACCTAGCACGAAAACACAAAATTTATGGTAGGATAGGGCATTGTGGAGAAATTTTAGCAAAATGCTTTGGTAAACTGAACTGTAAAATACATATTCCTGAAGATATACAATTGCTTGAAATTGTGAATAGAGATATTTTAACAGATAGCGATAGTGACTCGAACTACACTGAAACGGAGTCGGTGTTCGGAAGCGAAAGGGAGGATAATTTAGAAATACATATCAAGATGGAGACTATTGAGCAAAAAAAGTCATACGTGATTATGTGTGCGTCTATAATAAGGGAAAACTTTGATGGT
Organism: Linnaemya tessellans; assembly: GCA_951800035.1. Taxonomy (NCBI): domain Eukaryota; kingdom Metazoa; phylum Arthropoda; class Insecta; order Diptera; family Tachinidae; genus Linnaemya; species Linnaemya tessellans. Next base: position 85,435,479 of record OX637533.1, on the reverse strand, counting down.
AACCCATTAGCTCTGGATTCATTCATCGACAAGATAAATCTTATTGAGGCTCTTACTGATGGAAATTTTACTACAACTCTTATCTGTTTCTTAAAATCAAAACTTGAGGGAAAAGCAAGAGAAGCTTTACCGGAAAATGTAACCTCGGTGGATGGTATAAAAACTGCTCTAAGAAGTAAAATTAAAGCGGAGAACTCGAAAGTAATTGCTAGTAGGATAGTAGCGTTAACTGTTAAAGACAACAATTACGTAGAATTTTCGAAACAGGCCGAAGACTTAGCATATTCCTTTGAACGATCATTGGTGATAGAAGGTATTACGAGAAATAAGGCTCATGAAATGGCCATAGAACAGACTGTGGGCATGTGTAGGTTAAACGCGAGGTCCGATCTAGTCAAATCAATACTTGCCTCTTCTGTTTTCTCAGACCCGAAAGATGTAGACGCAAAACTAGTAGTTGAACAAGCACAGGAAAAGAAAGAGCATCAAGTTCTTTCTTTCAGATCTAGCCAACCTAGTTTCAGAAATTACTCAAATCAACCCAACAATTTCAATCGTCAAAGTCAAAATACAAATTATCGTGGCAATAACCGCGCAAATTTTAACTATGGGAATAATAACAGATACAGGAATTTAAATAGAGTTCAAAATAGTAATCGTCGCAACAATCGTAATTTTTCTCGAGGCTCCAACAACAACCACAGGTTTGCTGTGAGAAATTTAAACGAGGAGGTCCCTCAGCAATTTCTGTTGGGGAAGGAAATTTTAAACTAGAAAAGGAAAAATCATTTAAAGTAGCGAAACGTGAGAATTTTTGTACAATTTACAGTCTTAGTCCAAACTTTGCAGACTTTATCCAATTAATTTTATTCGAGACAAATACGCCATTAAGTTTTCTTGTAGACTCGCAAGCAGATATTTCGTTAATCAAAGTATCATGTTTAGAGCCTAATGTAATAATTAACAGAAATAATATAATCAAAATAACTGGTATAACAACTTTTGCTTTAACAACTCTAGGAACGATATATACTCTTTTAACTATACATGATGTTACGATTCCACAAGTTTTACATGTCGTTAGCGATGATTTCAATATACACTCTAATGGCATACTTGGAAAAGATTTTCTCAAGAATAATAACTGTAGGATTGATTACGAAAACATGTCGATATATATTTCTGTTCAGAACAAAAGGGTTAAAGTACCGATTTTACAAGCAACTAAAGGCTACTGTTGCATCATTCCACCACGGTGTGAAGTTTATAGAATTTTTAGGTTATCCAACGTCACTGAACCTATGTTCATTGATTCACAAGAAATTTCGCCAGGCGTGTTCATAGGAAAAGGCATAATAGACTCGAATGATCCAATATTGCGTGTAGTTAATACCACTGACAGAATAAAATGCATCGAAAGTTACAATATAAAATCGAAAAACTTAAGCAACTTTTACATTTACTCTATCAACGAAAGTACAAAAGACCACGACCGTATATCAAAATTGGAAGAAATTCTTCAACAACAAATGCCAAATGACGCCAGAGATGAACTACTGCCAGTTTGTAAACAATTTGCAGATATATTTGCCCTAAAGGAAGACAAAATGACAATAACAAATTTCTACGAACAAAAGTTAAGATTGACCGATGATACACCAGCCTATATCAAAAACTATAGACTCCCTCATAGCCAACGAGATGAGATCAACAATCAACTTAAACACTTTTTGGATAGTGATTTAATTGAACCTAGTATTTCTAACTACACCAGTCCTCTAATATTAGTCCCAAAAAGGAGTTTAAATGATAAAAAATCCTATAGAATGTGCGTCGACTATAGAGCTGTCAATAAAATATTAATCGCGGATAAATTTCCGTTGCCAAGAATCGATGATATTCTAGACAATTTAGGACGAGCAAAATATTTTTCGGTGATTGATTTGTACTCAGGGTTTCATCAGATACCATTGCACCCTGACTCGCGCGATATCACTTAATTTTGCTATATTAATTATTGAATTGGAGCTTTTAGCAATCCATTTTGCTATTAAGCATTTTCGTCCATATATTTATGGTAAATTTGTACGGTCAGATCATAGACCACTTGTCTACTTGTTTAATTTAAAAGAAAAGAAAATTATCAAAATTGACAAAAATACGTATAGAATTTTCAGAGTACAATTTCGTTGTTGAGTATATTAAAGGAACAGAAAATGTAGGAGCAGATGCTTTATCACGGATTTCCATTCAAGACCTAAAGAGTAAACAGTCTCAGATTCATGCAATAGCTACAAGAGCAATGGCAAGAAAAGCAAACAGTCTCAACCAGAATTGTGACCAATTCGCATTACCAGATAATAGTAATTCAAAACTAATGATTTATGATAAATTTTCCTATGTCTTCAGTTGGAGAACAGCAAGAATAAGAACCGAGAAAATTGAGTGTGATGAAAACAGAACAATATTGCGCATCAAAATGTATCAGAAATTTAAGAAAATACTGCATATAGATTGTAAATTTGTTAACGCAACCATAAATTTAGATTCATTGCTTTCGAGGCTACAAATTGAAGCCAACAAAAACAACATTTATAAGGCATAATGGCCAAAAACCGATTTTATATTTACATTTATTACAACACAGAGTTTGAAAATCCATGGTATAAAAATTTTAAAAACGCTTGAAATATTACTTACTGAAGCAATATTAATCATAAATGATGATAGTGAAAAACGAAAATTAATGGAAACATATCATAACGACCCTATTATAGGTGGTCATTGCGGTCAAAAGAAGTTATACGCTAAACTGAGATCCAAATATTATTGGAGAAAAATGTCAAAAGATGTTGCAAAATTTGTAAGAAGTTGTACAAAGTGCAATCTTAACAAAGTAAAGCCATCAAATGTTGAAAATTTAGTTTTAACCCCTACACCTATAAAAGCTTTTGATATTATTGTAATAGATACAATCGGTCGACTCCCTCAGTCTAATTACGGGAACAAATATGCGATAACTTTAATTTGTGATTTAACGAAGTACTTAGTCTGTGTACCAATTCCTGATAAGACGGCTAAAACAGTTGCTGGTGCATTATTTGAGAATTTTATACTAGTGTATGGGAAGATGAATTTGTAACGGTAAAAGTCGGTGCTCGTTTTTACCTACCAGTTATGTCCTCATTTATTGAAAAAAAATACATTTAGTTTATAATTATGTACCGCAAATGAATTCCACTGCATACCTTTGTTTTTATGAATTAAACATCTATAGAAATTTAACCAATGAAGCCATAATTATTGTATGTTCGGTATAGCTTATATATGAAGATACATTTAGTAATTATATTTAAACTAATTTAAATCATTCTATGTTTATAATGAATTACATTTAAAATTAACGGCCGATTACCAATGACGCCTCCTACATGTCAAACGTCTTATCAGCATAAATCTGAATACAACATTGGCAATGTACACAGCTGCTTTCTGTGTACGATCGCCCCAAACAGATGTCTGCCTGTGTGCGCATGGTTGTGTGTGCGGATACACAAGTATAAAAGGCAGCACATCACAAAGCAGACAAGGAGTTTTCGCGTAGCTAGCAAGTAGGTAAGTCAGATCATTGTACGAGCATCTGTGCACGGACAAAGATCTGCCTTTTTTTAGTTAGTAGGCCCGACCACCTCTACGAGCATTTGTGCACGTACAAGGTGCTGGCCAAACTTCGTTCCTTAGACCGCCTATACGAGCATCTGTGCACGGAGGAGGTGTTTATCATAGGGCGTATTTCGGTAGGCTCAATCACCTGTACGAGCATCTGTGTACGGACAGCGTGTTGAGCAGCTACTCGGATTCGTACGGCTCGCCTTGTGCAAGCCGCCGCGCAAGAGAGAGGCGTTTAGGTAATCCGTCGGCGTCATTTCGATAATCGGGGCAGGGATCTATATTCGTAAGTTAGGCAGTTAGTAAATAAAGAAAATATGAGAATTAGCAATTTATCGTGTTGTGTATCATTGTAACTCGCAAGGTCTCAAAATAAATAAATTTTTGTGACGAACACTGGACATAGACGAGCGTCACCCCAGCCTGAGAGAAAAAACATCGTTACAATGGCGCCCGAGCAGGGACCTTGCGAAATGAGATAGGCACACTAAATCTTTCAATTCCAATATTTCTAACAACGAACAGCTAACTAAAAATATCCTGCACCGTTGTAAAATAAAGAACAAAAAAAATATATATATATCTGAGTGAAAAAAAGCAAGACAAGCAACTGTATAAAGCCCGAAAATAATTTATGGAACAAAACGCAACAACCTATCTACAAAAAAAAATAATAATAATAATAATATATATATAAAAAAAAAATAAATAAATATATATATATATATATATATATATATATATATATATATATATATATATATATATATATATCAATATCACGGTAAGTGTACTGCAAAAGAAAAGAAAAACTAGACACTTATAAAAAATGCCGTATAAAGGTGTGGCTAAGTAAATAAACAAACAAAAATCGTTTTAAAAAAAAAACTAAGTGGTGATCAACTGTGAGCCATGGTGAAATTATTACCCGATAAGAATAAACTGGGTGAATAAAGCATCAGTGAACTAAATAAAAAAAAACCGAAAATTGTGAATTGAGTACACGATTTAATTAAATAAATTTAAAAGAAAAAGTAGAAAATTTTGTGAATTTTTAGCATAATTTTATTAAAGTGCAAACTAAAAAAAAAATCATTTTTTTTTTATAATATATCTATACATTCAATTGTGGTGAACAAAATAATACATAATCAGTCATGCTCCGAGGCACGTGGTCGTATTCGCTTAAACGCCACGAACTATAAACGTACTTAGCTGAGTTTGGTCTCGAAACGGGCGGAAATGTCGAGGAACTACGCAAACGATTTGCCAAGTTCATAGGGGGTGAACACGATGAGGTAGCCAAGCAGAAGCTGCTCGCGCTACAAGACAAGCACGAGTCCTCGTCTTCGTTAAATGTGCCGGCAACGAGTCGCACTACCACACCATCGCCAGTAAAATTCGAGGAAAACAGTAAGTTAGTTGCTCCTACTCCCGTTACAGTAGGTAGCAGTGGCACCGCGCAAGCCAGTCCAGTGGAATTCATAGAACGGCTCGAAGAACTTTCCGAAATATACGAGATGCCTATGCACCAGTTGCCACGAGTAATGCCTGAATTCCTCCAGAGGCGTGCTCTTATTTGGTTCCGTAATAACAATCAACATTGGCAAGTATGGGACACTTTCTAATCTGACTTTTTGGCCTTTTTTCTTCCCTCAGTACGAAATAATACTGATACATACATATGTAAGAATTATTTGCGGGAATATCATTATGTAGGTGAGAATAATTATAAACATACATACGTATAGCACATATAAATGTAAGTCTGCTCTCAAAATTGAAATAGTAAATCAAAACCAAATAGCACAGGGCCGAACTGCGGGTTTAACAGTGTTTTTATTGCAAAGGGTATCATTGATTCGTCTAATTCAGTGTAACGTGTTGTAAACACCACTGAGGAAATTAAGTGCATTAAAAATTACAATATTAAAACTGAGAACTTAAAGAATTTTTATGTATATTCTATTCATGACAATGAAATATATAAATATCGTATTTCAGAATTAAATTCCATTTTACAAGAGCAAATACCAACCCATGTTAGGGCTGATTTATTACCTATATGTGAGAAATTTGCGGACATATTTGCTTTAAAAAATGATAAAATGACAGTCACTAATTGTTATGAGCAAAAGCTTCGTTTGAATGATACAACCCCTGTTTACATAAAAAACTATCGTCTTCCTTATTTTCAACGTGATGAAATTAATGTTCAAATCAAACGGCTTTTAGATAACAATCTTATAGAGCCAAGTAGTTCTGACTACAACAGTCCGTTGATTTTAGTCCCAAAGAAGACCGTAGATGGAAAAAAATCTTATCGAATGTGCGTTTATTTTCGCGGAGTGAACAAAAAATTGATTGGAGACAGATTCTCATTGCCAAGAATAGATGACATCTTGGGCAACCTGGGGCGTGCTAAATATTTCTCAATCGTCGACTTGTTCCTTGGTTTCCACCAAATTCCCTTGCATTCAGATTCTCGTGACATCACCTCTTTCAGCACCCCAGAATTGGTACCCATGGAAGGTCTTACCCTTTGGACTAAACGTTGCTCCGAGCTCATTCGCTAGAATGATGAATATAGCTTTCTCTGGGATATCTCCTAACAAAGCATTCCTATATATTGATGATATTATTATCATAGGATGCAGCAAACAACACCACCTTGGTAATATCATAAATGTTTTCGAAGTTTTGAGAAAAAATTATCTCAAAATAAATTCTTTCAAATACAATTTTTTTCGTTTCGAGGTTTCATTTCTTGGTCATAAGTGCACAGCACAAGGTATTCTACCCGATGAATCAAAGAAAGCGGTTATAGAAAACTATTCCATCCCATCAAATGTCAAAATTATTTTTTTTTTGTTTTTTTAGGAGTAGGACCAGCACTCAGGGCATGACCCCTACATATGCAATACATTGCGCCGGAACTGAAAACGAGGGGATAGTATTGAGGGGACAGAATAGGAAAGATGAGACGATAGACAGTTTTTTTTATTTTTATTTTTTTTGTAGCTATTTCAATATTTTTTACTTCGCCGGCTAATTTTTGCTACAGGGCCGACGAAGGCGGGTGCTGTTTTTAGTACATGATAGTGTCAGTCGCTGCCAATTATGATCAGTGACCAGTGACCAGTGACTATGCCTTCATCATTAAAACAGGCTGGCAACAACTAACACAACCACGCACTAATGCTGTTTAGAAGAATTCAACACAATATTTCATGACTCAGCGCGGGCTCGAACTCAGGACCCTTCGCTTCATAGTCTTGTGTTATACTACTTCAGCCAACAGCATCAATTACGATCTTCATTACTATCTCCAAACATATTGCAGTACCCTAACTTTGACAAACCCTTTTTGATTACAGTTGATGCTTCCAAAATGGGCTGCGGAGCAATATTAAGTCAAAACGTAAATGGAAACGATTTACCCGTATTTTTTGCCTCAAAATCTTTCAGCCAGTCGGAACAAAAGAAGTCTATAATTGAATTGGAGGTTTTAGCAATCCATTTTGCTATTAAGCATTTTCGTCCATATATTTATGGTAAATTTGTACGGTCAGATCATGGACCACTTGTCTACTTGTTAAATTTAAAAGATCCTTCGTCAAAATTGACAAAAATACGTATAGAATTGTCAGAGTACAATTTCGTTGTTGAGTATACATATAAAAGGAACAGAAAATGTAGGACCAGATGCTTTATCACGGATTTCCAATCAAGACCTAAAAAGTAAACAATCTCAGATTCATGTAATAACTACGAGAGCAATGGCAAGAAAAGCAAACAGTATCAAACAGAATTGTGACCAATCCGCAGTACCAGATAATAGTAATTCAAAACTAATGATTTATGATAAATTTTCCTATGTCTTCAGTAGGAGAACAGCAAGAATAAGAACCGAGAAAATTGAGTGTGATGAAAACAAAACAATATTGCGCATCAAAATGTATCAGAAATTTAAGAAAATACTGCATATAGATTGTAAATTTGTTAACGCAACCATAAATTTAGATTCATTGCTTTCAGGCTACAAATTGAAGCCAACGAAAACAACATTTATAAGGCAGAATGGCCAAAAAACGAAATACATATGTAATAGTAAATATATTTACATTTATTACAACACTGAGTTTGAAAATCCATGGTATACTAGTTACCATCACCAAACGTTAGGCACAATTGAGCGCAATCATCGCATATTAAATCAATATATTCGAGCATATATTAGCGAGAATATTTCAGACTGGGATACTTATCTCAAATATTTTCCATTCTACCACAACACGACGGTAAACACAGTTTTTGACAATACCTTAACTCCTTTTGAACTTGTTTTTGGCAAAAATGCTGTACTACCAAATCAAACAAATTTTAGCCTAGAGCTTGTGTATAACATTGCAAATTACAGTCAATAAATTAGATTTAGATTACAGAAGTCTAATTTACTGGCGAAACAATTGGTTGAAAAATAAAAAATAAAGAATAAACAATTTCATGACAGAAAAGCGAAACCGATCACTATAAAACTCTACGACATAGTATTGCTAAAAAAAGAGCCTTACGATAAACACAAAAGTAACAATTCGTCACAATACAACTTGGAATGAGAAAACAGTCCATAAGAACAGAATAGTAAGGCAATAGTCATCTCTGTTTATATATGTAGTCATGTCCATAAAAAGCAAATCTTCGAACTGAATATGTATATGTATGTATATAACCGAAAAAAAACAAGAAAAAAGGAAAAATTTTTAAAAATATTATAAATTAAAAAAAAATATGTTAATCAAAACACACAAAAATTCAATGTCATATTTCAAATAACTTTATTTAAAGAAAAACATATGTAAGAACAGAAGACACTATGTAACAAGTATATTTCACTAGCAAATGAAAAATCATATCAATAATTTCAGACTAACAAATTAATCAATCAATGGATTTCAACACAAAAAAAAATATTAAAAAAACCAAAAAATTAACTTTGTTACACAACAGTATAAAATCGCAAACTACATTTTAAAATTATATTTAAAACAAATGAAAATAAGGTAGAAACATTTACAGTACAAAAAAAATTTTTTTCTACTTTTCCTTAATAAATACAAAATAAAATGAAACTTTTTGTAAATTACGTTAGAACCTAGTCAAAAATGTTGAACCAAGAGAGACTGATCACCTCATTTGATTTGACATTTTTGTTCGTGCACTAACGAAAATATCAAACCTGATAAAAGGGAAAAAATTCCACGAATAAAACAGAAATTTACGTGTCAACAGTTTTATTTACAAAGAAAAAAAACAGATTAGAAATATAACAATAGGAAAGTTCGAAATATAATATTAAAGGTTTCAACGAAACAAAACTTACATAAATATGTATATGCAAAGAAATATGTATTTTGAAATGATTAAAAGTTAAAAGAATTTATATATTTTGTATTGTACTATTAAGAACAATATTATATATACTAGTGTAGTGCTGTAGTGCGACCCTAATATTGTAATAATACAATACGCTAAAATACAACTTTGTACCATATGTTATAAAATATATATAAGCATAGAGATAAGAAATAGTAAAAAAGATAAGAAATAGTAAAAACCAAGACACTTCTGTTCTAACTGTGATCCCGTGCGTTTGATTTATATGATTAACTAGCAACAGCAGAAGTATAGAAGGTTGGTATCTATATGGCGATCCTGCCAAACGTGTGTGTGTTTTGAACAAAAAGTTAAAAAGAATTAAATTAAATATCTGGGGAAAAAACTAACTAACCTATTGAAGGAAAAAATAATAAAATAATTTAAAAAAAGGGAAAATAAGGATAATTTTTTTTATATATAATAAAATTAATGAAAACTGTTATGAAATTTTTTTATTTGACACATTGTTGTCACAATACTATTATCTTGTTCTGTTGTTATTTTTGAAAATAATTTGTAATTTACAAGATGTGAATTCTCAGATGGTTTTCGGAAGTATATGCATAAGATGGAATTCGTGGAATCATTACTCATTGCAAGTCGTGTTTTTTGTCAGCTCCAATAAATCACCTGTAAAGTCTGTACTCAAAGTGTAAATACCTGCATAAATCGTTAGATCGTGCGAAGCGGCTTATAAGTATCAAGTTGCGCTGTTGTTTTCCTACACAAAAAAGTGATTTTATAAGTTAATTTAAATTTAATTTCTTTTATTATTTCACTGGAAGTTTGGTTGTTTGTGCTTGTTGCATAAAATTACTCAAAGCAAGACGAACTAAATAGATAGATAATATAAAAGCAAATATCTACAGCTGTTTCATTCTATCGTAATACTGGCAATACTGCACGAGAGTTGAATTATCACTGCTTATTCACTGCAATACCCCTCGTTGTTAACTGTAAACTGTATTACCATTTATCACTACCCAGTGAGCAAAAGTAATTGCATCGCATTATTTATAAAAACTAAAAATTATATACATATATTTGAATGTTTCATCGTTAATTCCCAAGATGGCATGCTTAAAAAAGGGATGTAATTTAGAAGGATCGGATGATAGAATGATAATCTGTTGGTTATGTCACGGTTCATACCATTTTAAGTGCGTTGGTATTTCTGGCTTAGTGGGCGAGTCAATAGCTAAAAACAAAAACGTTCATTGGCGTTGTAATAGTTGCCAGAAAGTCAGTGTTGAATTTTTTAAATTCTTCCAGAGCACTAAAAACAATTTCCTGCAAATCCAGAACAACCTTGGCCATTTAACTGAACAAATTAATGAATATGGAAAACTTTTTAGTGACTTTAAAACTTTAGATAGTTTACAATCACCATCCACAATTCGCCGCAAAAGCCCCAGGTTGTTGAATAAAGATAACAATACGATTAATGGCGGCTCCAGTTTAACAAAAAATTCGCCTCCTAGAACAACTATGCCTAATGCCTCAGAAAATGTTGGCAACATTATTCATGTCAACGATATAAATAATGCTCTGAGCTACTCATCAACGGCCGTGCCTCTAAATAATGCTTCAAAATCTCTAAGCCCCGCTCAATTAAGTAATTTTGATGTCTCAACTCCAGTCCCTTTAACCTCAATAGCGAGCTCGTCTACAGTTCTTAATCAAAATATAACTGATACGTCAACAGCCCCAAGGGAGTTGCGTACGATTCCTCCGAAAAAAACCATATTTGCTACACGTTTCGCATCGGATACAAAAGCTGAAGATATGAAATGGTATATTCAAAGGAAATTTGAAAATTGCTCACCACAGGATATTCCCGTTTTTAAAATAAACTCTAGAAATAGAGCATCATTCAAAATAATTGTACCGGAGGTACTGTTTCAGCAAATTGTTAGTCAAGAGTTTTGGAATAAGAATGCTTTAGTACGTGAATTCATTTATAAAGATGATAATAATGCTCGCTTGCCTAATTTAGTGCATCCCAACCCAAAAAACTAATATCTATTTTATACCAAAATGTCAGAGGCATTAATTCAAAATTGTCATCGATTTACCGAAACATCTTTGTTTATGACAACGATATTATAGCATTCATTGAAACCTGGCTTAGTACTAAAATTAATAATACCGAAATTATGTGTTCCAGATACCAAATTTTCAGACAAGATAGAGAAAGTTGTCAAACAGCCAATAATATTGTAAAAAAAATCGGATGGTAGTGTTTTAATTGCTGTCTCAACTATGTTTTCGTCGGAAGAAATTATACTGCATGATTTTATGCACCTTGAGTTTATATGCGTATTAGTGAAAATACATAAACAGCTTATGTATATTATTTGCTTGTATATTCCTCCTAACTCGCAATATTCTATCTATGAGGATTACCTAAAAGCTATAAATGTTATTGCAGATAAAGTAAATTCAAATGATATTATACTTGTGCTGGGAGATTTTAATATGCCAAATGTGTCCTGGAAATCTGTGCCTGATTGTAATTATTTGTCACCTCTTCAATCTTCGGAATTATCGCAGTATTTCATTAACAGTTTACTGGAGTGCTGCCTTTTTCAAATCAACTGCATCACAAATACTTCTGATAAATTGTTAGACCTTGTATTTGTTAATGAACCGTCAGACTTTTCGATATCGCAGCATCCCCCGCTTTCAAATCCTGAGGATAGTTATCATCCTACGATTGAATTAACTTATATCTACCAACCTCATCGACGGTCAATTACATCTCAGCAAAATAAAATTTTTCGTTTTAAGTCAACAAATTACATTAAACTTCAACGTGAACTCTCTCAAATCGACTGGTTAAATGAATTATCTTATGGCAATGATTTAGACAAAAGTATCGAAAAATTTTACCAGATACTACACAAATGCTTCCTATCTTCAATACCTAGAGTACTACCTGCCCCCTGCCATGGTCCACCTTGGAACACTAAACAACTTTCAAGACTTAAAAACCGCAAGAGTAAACTATTTAAAAAGTACAAGCAAAATGCATCTCAACTAAATTATTCTATGTACTCCTCAGCAAGATCTGCATATACCATTGCTAATCAACTGGCTTATAGTGCTTATTTAAACAGGATAAAAAATAACCTAAAAAATGATCCCAAATCTTTTTATAAGTTTGTCAACTCGAAGAGGCGTGTGTCAGATTTCCCTTCTGTTATGAAGTTTAAAGATTATGAGTCGTCAGATGATAAAGTTATAAGTAATATGTTTGCTGAATTTTTTGCATCAACCTATTGTTCGTCTACATTTAGCAATATAGAGCAGTATTCTTACCATATCCCTGAATCAGTGAATTTTAATGTACCCCGTATTGAGCAGCAAACTGTTTTGACTTATATGAAAAATCTAAAACTTTCGTATGATCCCGGTCCTGATGGTATTCCTAGTAGTATTTTAAAATACTGTCCTCATTTACTAAGCGCTCCATTGACCTATTTATTCAACAAATCACTCAAATTGAGTTACTTTCCTCCAATTTGGAAGAAATCGTTCATCATTCCGCTATTCAAATCTGGATCTAAAGCTGATATTTCCAATTATAGAGGTATAGCTAAACTGAACGCTATACCAAAGTTGTTTGAGCAACTCATATGCGATACATTGTCTTATCAAGCAACGTCTATCCTTTCTTCTGCGCAGCATGGTTTCTGTAAAGGTCGATCAACTATTACGAATCTCTTAGAATTAACAACCTTAGTTAACGATGGATTTGTCACTGGCAAACAAACAGATGTCATCTATTTTGATTTTAGTAAGGCCTTCGATAAGGTGAATCACAACTTATTTATTCTTAAGCTTGATCGAATTGGATTGGGAACGTCTCTAATAAAATGGATCGAATCTTATTTGAAGAACAGAATGCAGTGTGTCAAGTTCCGCAATATGCTCTCTACTGATATAAATGTTATATCAAATAACATAAATACGAAATAAACAAATCAATAGAATCAATGGTTACTGAAAAAAGAGGAAGAAATACATGCGATACGAAATTTTGGTTTAACAACAATCTAAGATCTATGAAGCACAACAAAATACACTCTCATAGACTAGCAGTATGGCATAATAATGAACATTTTTGGAGCAATTACAGAGTAATAAGAAATAAATATCGATCAGAATTAAAAAAATGTGAAGCTAGATATGTAACCAACAAAATAAATGAATGTAGCAATCAAAAGAATATGTGGAGAATCATAAAAGAAATGGTATTAAAGCAGCACAATTCACAAATCAATGAAGTTGAAATAAATAGAAAGCTCCTCACAAACGAAGAGCAAATTGCTGAAGAACTTAATCTATTTTTGATAAATAGTGTTAATAAAATTGCAGAGAGTATACCGTATACAAAATTTGAACTTGGTATAAATTTGAACTTGAATGAACGGTTTCAGTTTGAAAATATAAATATAGCGCAGTTTAAGGCAATAATGAAAACAATGAACAACAAAAAAGATCCGAATTTTCTATCAGTTAAAATTCTGTTAAGAAATTTTGATATAATTGGTGCACATTTGCATTACCTAATAATTGAATCCCTTAAGAATGGTATTTTCCCCGATAGCCTCAAAGAATCAACAATTATTCCAATTAAGAAAGTTCAAAATACAATAAATCCAAATGAAATTAGGCCAGTCAATATGTTGCCAACAATAAGTAAAATACTAGAAAAGGTAGTATATAACCAACTAAGCAAACACTTCGAAAAAAATAACCTGCTATACGATGTCCAATCCGGATTTAGAAAGAATCACAACTGTGAATCACTAATGAATCTCGTTGTATCTGAATGGAAGAATGAAGTGGGTAATAAAAAATGTATTGTGGCAGTTTTTCTAGACTTGAAAAGGGCTTTTGAAATTGTGGATAGAGAAATCCTACTACAGAAACTGGAAAAATATGGAGTTGAAGGCAGAGAACTATCATGGTTCACAACTTATTTGAATAACAGAACTCAGCGAGTAAAGTGTGGCAAATATATATCTACAGCAAGAACAATTAGCATGGGTGTACCTCAAGGTGCAGTACTTGGGACACTATTATTTCTGATTTATGTGAATGATATGGAAAATATTATTAAAAAATGTAAAGTCTGCATGTTTGCTGATGATACACTCATCTATACTTGTAGTGCAAATCCAGACGAAGGTGTAAATAACATAAATGAAGACTTGGCTAACATTGATAAATATTTTAAAATGAATAAGATAAAACTAAACACAAATAAAACAAAAGCAATGTTAATCAATGGAAGTTCTAATTACAACATATGTATTGAAAATGAAAATATTGGAAAAGTAAAAGAAATAAAATATTTGGGTATTATAATGGACGAAAATTTAAGTTTCATACCTCACTTCGAGTATGTCTGCAAAAAGATATCGAAAAAAATTGCTTTTTTAAGAAGAATCCGTTATAAGATTTCAACAATTACTGCAACTAATATATACAATACTATTATAAAACCACATTTCGAGTACTGCTCAACGATACTATTCTTGGGTAATCAACAAACGAAGGAGAGACTCCAGAAACTACAAAATAAAGGCATGCGCTCAATTCTGAGGTGTAACAGAATGACAAATATAACTGATATGTTAAATAGGCTACAATTTCTCTCCATCAAACAGCGACTAGTTATGAACACCATACTGTTTATATTTAAAATTAAGACAGGAAGTATGCCAAACTATATGCAGCGGTACCTGGTCAATGTAGCTGAATTCCAACCATATAATTTGCGGAACGCCAACGATTTCAGATTATCTTTTGCAACAACTAGTTTTTGCCAAAATGTTATATTTTATAAAGGTTTGAAAATGTTCAATGAAATGCCGTCAGAATTGAAAAATGAAATAAATTACTATGTATTCAAACGTAAAATTATTGATTATGTCAAAACATATTTCTAATGTTTATCTACCAATCAATTAAATTTATACATATGTATTTTGAGTTTAAAAGTATAACTTTGAAGCTAACATTATATTGTTTATTTCCATTAACAGATATGTACATATATGTATACTTTATTATTTTTTATGAAAAATTTTAAATTTTACTTGAAATTTTATACCTATGTATTGTACTTAATAGCAACAAGAAATGCTAAATAAATACATCAATCAATCAATCAATCAGGTGTGCCTCAGGGTAGTCATCTCGGCCCACTTTTATTTACTTTATTTATTAATGATCTTCCATCCGTTGTTGAAAACTCAAATATACTAATGTATGCAGATGACGTAAAGTTATTCTTATCGCTTGATTCTATTGATCAACAGTTGCGTCTCCAAGCTGACATTGTACACTTAACCGCTTGGTGCGCTAATAATTTAATGGACCTAAATGTGAAAAAGTGCAAATATATGATTTTCTCAAGATCAACACCAATCAATGGACTCTATAAAATGAATAATGCTGTTCTTGACCTAGTGGATTCATTTAATGACTTGGGAGTTATTTTAGATAAAAAATTGGACTTCAGGTGCCATATAACCTCGACGATTAACAAAGCTACTGGTGTTCTGGGTTTTATTAAACGCTGGGCTAAGGAGTTCTCTGACCCTTATACAACCAAGATGTTATTTACTACTTTAGTTCGCCCAATACTTGAATACGGATCTGTTGTATGGGACCCACAATATATTTCACATTCAAATAAAATAGAGTCAGTACAAGTGCAATTCTTATTATTTTGTCTTCGTGGCCTTCCTTGGAACTCTAATATAAGATTACCATCTTACGAGAGACGCCTAGGACTTATTAAGCTTCCAACCTTAAGGAGCCGTCGACAAATGCTAAATGTTACCTTTCTGCTGAAATTAATAAACGGCTGCATCACATCTCAATTTCTATTGAGCAAAATAAACTTGAATATACCCAATCGTCCAACAAGGTATTATAGCTTCTTGAAAATTAAGTTTTACACTACAAACTATAGTAACTTCGATCCCTTTCGGAGAATTTGCAGTGATTTTAATAGTCTTTACGCTTGTATCGATTTCAACAAAAGTATTGATGTCATTAAAAATGATATAATTTTACATCTTAACTCATTACAAAATTGATTATAAATAAATGTTTAATTTGTTAAATCGACATTTGTTAAAGCCATATTTTTTGTTTTTGCTGTAATTTGTCTTGTTACTATTAAAACAAAGCTTTATAGATTCCATTTATATATGTATGTAATTATCATTTCTGAAACATTGTTATATTGTAATTGTATCAGTCTGTAAGGATTAATCCATAGACTAAATAAATAAATAAAAAAAATAAATAAATAAAAGATAAGAGGTTTTTAACTTTTCAAAACTGTGGTTAAAGTCTACTGACGATTTGGTAAAGCACCAATGAAATGCATATAGACATTGCTTAACCACCAACAAATAAATTTCATTTATGTATAATTAATGAAAACTTTAAATTTATGCATATATTCAACTGAAAAAAAAACACTTTTGTAACAGTGAAACAAAACTCAAAATTTCGTTTTGCATTCAAAAATGTTAACATCAAAAACGGTAATTGTGCATATAAATATAAAAAAAGAACATGTAAGAAATATTGGGAAAAAAAACAGTAGAAAATTCTACGTTGTGTGAGAAAAAAAGAACAATGCTTCAAAACAGTTATTAACGGAAAATATTAAAAATGTTTTAAAAAATATATATTTTTCCGCTTGAAAAATGTGTATACCAAAATTATAAATGAGACAAGAAACATAAAGCGAAAACGCAAAAAATTAAGAGAGAAGCTCAGAAACAAAAGCATAATGCAGTCAAGTGAATATTTAAAATATGAAAACGAATAAATCTGTTTATTAAAAGATTTTCTGGAAAATTTTTTTGAAATTTCGATTAAAAATCATTTTAAAACTTAAACTGCACTCACTGTTCAATTTACATACTAAAGAAAAAACAACAACAAAAAAACTGAAGACAAAAACTGAACATCTGAATATATAATAAAACATATTTACATGGTAAAAAATTACTGAAAAAAAAAACGATAAAAAAAGGTGCAAATAATGTTGTAATACAATTAAAAGTAAATTTTTATAAAAAAAGAGAAACGGGACACAAAGTGTACATCACATAAAAAAACAGTTATTTTAAAAAAAATTCCATTGGCATGATGAAATGGTAAAGTGATCGAGCAGTAAAAAGTGGAAATAGAAGACAAAATGAAAAGAACAGTTATTTAAAAATCATTATAGAGAAACAAAACAAGTGATGATAATGTTATAAAAAATATGTTAACAGAAAAGAACAAAAAAGCAAATACAATAAGAAAAATTTTGAAAAAGATAAGAGAATGACACAAATGTTCGGGAAAACACCAATAAATTAAAGCAAGTTGAGGAACAGTAAAAGTAAAGAAACTTGAATGAATCGATAAGACGAAAGTAAAATAAAAATTCAGCAAATTTCCTGCAACAAAATAACACCTATAAACAACATAACATTCTTCAGCAACAAAACCACCACCAACAGCATTGAAAAACAACACACAGGCAAGAACATTTACGCACGAATTTATTTATATTTATAACATATTTATATTAACATTTATGTACTTAAACAACTATTAATTAAATAATAAATTTACTAGTAGCTTTCTCTATTGTTCTATTTATAAATATTAATTATAAAATGATATTTATTCCTAAAATATTTTGATTTCTTAAACATTATTTTCAATACTTATTTTTCAATTTTACTTACAAAATTAATAATAAAAAAAAAACAAGGGAAATAATTAAAAAATATATGTATGCCTACATACATATACATACATACATATACATACATACATATACATACATACATATACATACATACATATAAAAAATATTGTTTCTGTTGTTTTGTATGCCTATACACATATTTATAGAAACTAATGTAAATGCATCAGAATCGTAAAAAAAATATATTCTTTTCTTTCTCTCTCTTCCCACTTTTGGAAAAAAAATAATAAGAAAGTGATATGAAAAATTAATAGAAAAACCGGACTTGTGAGTGAACAGTGAAAAAGAAAATACATATTACTCTGCAGCGTTGCCACTTACGAAAAAACTTATTTATTTTTTGGGACAAAACAAGAAATAAAAACAGTTCTTTTCCCATTTCAAGTCTTGACTAAACGTTTTTAAATGTTAAATCATTTGGAATTCGATAATATTTGCTTTGATTCACGCGTATGAAAAAGAAACATATTTAAAAATAATGGGAAAAAACTTTTTGTAATGTGTTATGTTTCATTTATTATTTTTTTAAGCCTAAAGGAAAAACAATGTAAATGCATTGTAATTCGAAAAATTTCAATTAAAAATGCCAAAATCAGTGTACCCAAAACATTTCCTTAATTTTATTTTGTAATTTTGGTAGCTAAGAAAAGAATACAGTTATTATACATAGCAATAAAGTTTTTCCCCGGGAGTAAGGAAAAAGTTTTTTTTTGGAAAAAATATGGTAACACTGTTCTTTGGAGGTTTTGTTGTAAGTGGGCAACAAAATAAACGAAAATTAATTTGAGAGTGAACGATCAAATAAGAAAAGAAAATGTAAAAGATAGATGTGAAAGATATTTATGTACTTGAATTTTGTTTGGTTACGTTTTTAGTGTGTTCGTACATTATACCTTATGCTTGTATTTTAGATTTTTGGAATTTTGTTTTGATTACAATTTTGAACCGTAGTTTCTGCAACAACAAAACAAAAATACACTTGGTACCAAAGTATATCTATATCAAGTATATGCAAGAGCCCAGCTGACTAAAATTTTTTTCAGTTTTTACATGAACGTATGTCAAAATTTTTTTACTTTTGTAGCGAGCCATATTTGTTTATTCGTTGGAAAAATAATTTTGTAAAATTGTGAAAAACATTATTAATTCAACAAAAGTAGCAAAAAAGAATTGTTGTGGAAAAGATTTTTGTGAAAAAGTGTATTGTTTAAGAAAAGTAACAAAAAGAAATTGTTTTAAAAAAGTTCTATGCGAAAAGTATTTAAATTTTTGGAAATAATTGTGAACAAAACAAAATAAAATAAAAGAAAATTTCTGACATAAGATATTAATTTTACACAAACAAAATGTACGGTGGTTTTTGTAATTTTATGTTGTTGTACTCTTGCGAGTACTTGATATAGATATACTTTGCTTGGTACAGTAAATAATCGTATGAGTAGCAATTTCAATAAATAACTGAGGAACTTTTGCCTAAAGAGAAAAACACATTGAAACTTCGTTATATTGGAAAATTAATCACATGTCAGAATTAAATGATGAAAACTTTACAGAATTAATTTAACAAAATTATAAAATAAAGAAAATAATTTTACAAAACCGGCCAATATGTACCAAGGAAGAAAAAGTAAATGAGTACATAGAGTTGCTAATAGAAAATTATAATTTAATACTAGAATTTGCAAAGACAAATATTGAGAAATTTACACCTAGCACGAAAACACAAAATTTATGGTAGGATAGGGCATTGTGGAGAAATTTTAGCAAAATGCTTTGGTAAACTGAACTGTAAAATACATATTCCTGAAGATATACAATTGCTTGAAATTGTGAATAGAGATATTTTAACAGATAGCGATAGTGACTCGAACTACACTGAAACGGAGTCGGTGTTCGGAAGCGAAAGGGAGGATAATTTAGAAATACATATCAAGATGGAGACTATTGAGCAAAAAAAGTCATACGTGATTATGTGTGCGTCTATAATAAGGGAAAACTTTGATGGTAACCCATTAGCTCTGGATTCATTCATCGACAAGATAAATCTTATTGAGGCTCTTACTGATGGAAATTTTACTACAACTCTTATCTGTTTCTTAAAATCAAAACTTGAGGGAAAAGCAAGAGAAGCTTTACCGGAAAATGTAACCTCGGTGGATGGTATAAAAACTGCTCTAAGAAGTAAAATTAAAGCGGAGAACTCGAAAGTAATTGCTAGTAGGATAGTAGCGTTAACTGTTAAAGACAACAATTACGTAGAATTTTCGAAACAGGCCGAAGACTTAGCATATTCCTTTGAACGATCATTGGTGATAGAAGGTATTACGAGAAATAAGGCTCATGAAATGGCCATAGAACAGACTGTGGGCATGTGTAGGTTAAACGCGAGGTCCGATCTAGTCAAATCAATACTTGCCTCTTCTGTTTTCTCAGACCCGAAAGATGTAGACGCAAAACTAGTAGTTGAACAAGCACAGGAAAAGAAAGAGCATCAAGTTCTTTCTTTCAGATCTAGCCAACCTAGTTTCAGAAATTACTCAAATCAACCCAACAATTTCAATCGTCAAAGTCAAAATACAAATTATCGTGGCAATAACCGCGCAAATTTTAACTATGGGAATAATAACAGATACAGGAATTTAAATAGAGTTCAAAATAGTAATCGTCGCAACAATCGTAATTTTTCTCGAGGCTCCAACAACAACCACAGGTTTGCTGTGAGAAATTTAAACGAGGAGGTCCCTCAGCAATTTCTGTTGGGGAAGGAAATTTTAAACTAGAAAAATCATTTAAAGTAGCGAAACGTGAGAATTTTTGTACAATTTACAGTCTTAGTCCAAACTTTGCAGACTTTATCCAATTAATTTTATTCGAGACAAATACGCCATTAAGTTTTCTTGTAGATTCGCAAGCAGATATTTCGTTAATCAAAGTATCATGTTTAGAGCCTAATGTAATAATTAACAGAAATAATATAATCAAAATAACTGGTATAACAACTTTTGCTTTAACAACTCTAGGAACGATATATACTCTTTTAACTATACATGATGTTACGATTCCACAAGTTTTACATGTCGTTAGCGATGATTTCAATATACACTCTAATGGCATACTTGGAAAAGATTTTCTCAAGAATAATAACTGTAGGATTGATTACGAAAACATGTCGATATATATTTCTGTTCAGAACAAAAGGGTTAAAGTACCGATTTTACAAGCAACTAAAGGCTACTGTTGCATCATTCCACCACGGTGTGAAGTTTATAGAATTTTTAGGTTATCCAACGTCACTGAACCTATGTTCATTGATTCACAAGAAATTTCGCCAGGCGTGTTCATAGGAAAAGGCATAATAGACTCGAATGATCCAATATTGCGTGTAGTTAATACCACTGACAGAATAAAATGCATCGAAAGTTACAATATAAAATCGAAAAACTTAAGCAACTTTTACATTTACTCTATCAACGAAAGTACAAAAGACCACGACCGTATATCAAAATTGGAAGAAATTCTTCAACAACAAATGCCAAATGACGCCAGAGATGAACTACTGCCAGTTTGTAAACAATTTGCAGATATATTTGCCCTAAAGGAAGACAAAATGACAATAACAAATTTCTACGAACAAAAGTTAAGATTGACCGATGATACACCAGCCTATATCAAAAACTATAGACTCCCTCATAGCCAACGAGATGAGATCAACAATCAACTTAAACACTTTTTGGATAGTGATTTAATTGAACCTAGTATTTCTAACTACACCAGTCCTCTAATATTAGTCCCAAAAAGGAGTTTAAATGATAAAAAATCCTATAGAATGTGCGTCGACTATAGAGCTGTCAATAAAATATTAATCGCGGATAAATTTCCGTTGCCAAGAATCGATGATATTCTAGACAATTTAGGACGAGCAAAATATTTTTCGGTGATTGATTTGTACTCAGGGTTTCATCAGATACCATTGCACCCTGACTCGCGCGATATCACTTAATTTTGCTATATTAATTATTGAATTGGAGCTTTTAGCAATCCATTTTGCTATTAAGCATTTTCGTCCATATATTTATGGTAAATTTGTACGGTCAGATCATAGACCACTTGTCTACTTGTTTAATTTAAAAGAAAAGAAAATTATCAAAATTGACAAAAATACGTATAGAATTTTCAGAGTACAATTTCGTTGTTGAGTATATTAAAGGAACAGAAAATGTAGGAGCAGATGCTTTATCACGGATTTCCATTCAAGACCTAAAGAGTAAACAGTCTCAGATTCATGCAATAGCTACAAGAGCAATGGCAAGAAAAGCAAACAGTCTCAACCAGAATTGTGACCAATTCGCATTACCAGATAATAGTAATTCAAAACTAATGATTTATGATAAATTTTCCTATGTCTTCAGTAGGAGAACAGCAAGAATAAGAACCGAGAAAATTGAGTGTGATGAAAACAGAACAATATTGCGCATCAAAATGTATCAGAAATTTAAGAAAATACTGCATATAGATTGTAAATTTGTTAACGCAACCATAAATTTAGATTCATTGCTTTCGAGGCTACAAATTGAAGCCAACAAAAACAACATTTATAAGGCATAATGGCCAAAAACCGATTTTATATTTACATTTATTACAACACAGAGTTTGAAAATCCATGGTATAAAAATTTTAAAAACGCTTGAAATATTACTAACTGAAGCAATATTAATCATAAATGATGATAGTGAAAAACGAAAATTAATGGAAACATATCATAACGACCCTATTATAGGTGGTCATTGCGGTCAAAAGAAGTTATACGCTAAACTGAGATCCAAATATTATTGGAGAAAAATGTCAAAAGATGTTGCAAAATTTGTAAGAAGTTGTACAAAGTGCAATCTTAACAAAGTAAAGCCATCAAATGTTGAAAATTTAGTTTTAACCCCTACACCTATAAAAGCTTTTGATATTATTGTAATAGATACAATCGGTCGACTCCCTCAGTCTAATTACGGGAACAAATATGCGATAACTTTAATTTGTGATTTAACGAAGTACTTAGTCTGTGTACCAATTCCTGATAAGACGGCTAAAACAGTTGCTGGTGCATTATTTGAGAATTTTATACTAGTGTATGGGAAGATGAATTTGTAACGGTAAAAGTCGGTGCTCGTTTTTACCTACCAGTTATGTCCTCATTTATTGAAAAAAAATACATTTAGTTTATTATGTACCGCAAATGAATTCCACTGCATACCTTTGTTTTTATGAATTAAACATCTATAGAAATTTAACCAATGAAGCCATAATTATTGTATGTTCGGTATAGCTTATATATGAAGATACATTTAGTAATTATATTTAAACTAATTTAAATCATTCTATGTTTATAATGAATTACATTTAAAATTAACGGCCGATTACCAATGACGCCTCCTACATGTCAAACGTCTTATCAGCATAAATCTGAATACAACATTGGCAATGTACACAGCTGCTTTCTGTGTACGATCGCCCCAAACAGATGTCTGCCTGTGTGCGCATGGTTGTGTGTGCGGATACACAAGTATAAAAGGCAGCACATCACAAAGCAGACAAGGAGTTTTCGCGTAGCTAGCAAGTAGGTAAGTCAGATTATTGTACGAGCATCTGTGCACGGACAAAGATCTGCCTTTTTTTAGTTAGTAGGCCCGACCACCTCTACGAGCATTTGTGCACGTACAAGGTGCTGGCCAAACTTCGTTCCTTAGACCGCCTATACGAGCATCTGTGCACGGACAAGGTGTTTGTCGTAACTGCCCAAGGGTATATTAGTGGAGTGAGGGTTTTTAGACGCCGATAACCACCCTCTACGAGCATCTGTGCACGGAGGAGGTGTTTATCATAGGGCGTATTTCGGTAGGCTCAATCACCTGTACGAGCATCTGTGTACGGACAGCGTGTTGAGCAGCTACTCGGATTCGTACGGCTCGCCTTGTGCAAGCCGCCGCGCAAGAGAGAGGCTTTTAGGTAATCCGTCGGCGTCATTTCGATAATCGGGGCAGGGATCTATATTCGTAAGTTAGGCAGTTAGTAAATAAAGAAAATATGAGAATTAGCAATTTATCGTGTTGTGTATCATTGTAACTCGCAAGGTCTCAAAATAAATAAATTTTTGTGACGAACACTGGACATAGACGAACGTCACCCCAGCCTGAGAGAAAAAACATCGCTACAATGGCGCCCGAGCAGGGACCTTGCGAAATGAGATAGGCACACTAAATCTTTCAATTCCAATATTTCTAACAACGAACAGCTAACTCCAAATATCCTGCACCGTTGTAAAATAAAGAACAAAAAAATATATATATATATCTGAGTGAAAAAAAGCAAGACAAGCAACTGTATAAAGCCCGAAAATAATTTACGGAACAAAACGCAACAACCTATCTACAAAAAAAAAAAAAAATTATAATAATATATATATAAAAAAAATAAATAAATATATATATATATATATATATATATATATATATATATATATATATATATATATCACGGTAAGTGTACTGCAAAAGAAAAGAAAAACTAGACACTTATAAAAAAATGCCGTATAAAGGTGTGGCTAAGTAAATAAACAAACAAAAATCGTTTAAAAAAAAAACTAAGTGGTGATCAACTGTGAGCCATGGTGAAATTATTACCCGATAAGAATAAACTGGGTGAATAAAGCATCAGTGAACTAAATAAAAAAAACCGAAAATTGTGAATTTAGTACACGATTTAATTAAATAAATTTAAAAGAAAAGGAAGAAAATTTTGTGAATTTTTAGCATAATTTTATTAAAGTGCAAACTAAAAAAAAATCATTTTTTTTTTTATAATATATCTATACATTCAATTGTGGTGAACAAAATAATACATAATCAGTCATGCTCCGAGGCACGTGGTCGTATTCGCTTAAACGCCACGAACTATAAACGTACTTAGCTGAGTTTGGTCTCGAAACGGGCGGAAATGTCGAGGAACTACGCAAACGATTTGCCAAGTTCATAGGGGGTGAACACGATGAGGTAGCCAAGCAGAAGCTGCTCGCGCTACAAGACAAGCACGAGTCCTCGTCTTCGTTAAATGTGCCGGCAACGAGTCGCACTACCACACCATCGCCAGTAAAATTCGAGGAAAACAGTAAGTTAGTTGCTCCTACTCCCGTTACAGTAGGTAGCAGTGGCACCGCGCAAGCCAGTCCAGTGGAATTCATAGAACGGCTCGAAGAACTTTCCGAAATATACGAGGTGCCTATGCACCAGTTGCCACGAGTAATGCCTGAATTCCTCCGGAGGCGTGCTCTTATTTAGTTCCGTATTAACAATCAACATCGGCAAGTATGGGACACTTTCAAATCTGACTTTTTGGCCTTTTTTCTTCCCTCCAGGTACATGGAAAAACTTGAGGATGAAATTCGGTTGAGGATGCAACGTCCGAAAGAGAAATTCAAAGATTACGTGCTCGCACTCCAGCAATTAATGCGACACGTGAACTTATCTGAAGAACAAAAATTGGCCCGAATCTTCCAGAACTCGCAATACGAGTACCAGTGGTATATACGCCGGAAAGATTTTAAGTCACTGGCCGAATTAATACAGCTGGCGGAGGATTTAGAAAGCATCCCTACCACCCCGACCGGCGCTCGGACAGAACACCAGCCTAAGCCAGCTAATCCACCACGGAGCCAACATTAACGGTGTGGCAACAACTCTGAGGGTACGACCAAGAACGAATCTCCGGAAAAACACCGACGGGGAAACGACTACGGAGGCCGACGGAACTGATGGACGTCGCGCCTCTCAAGAAAAGTAAATCACACCTCGTCCATCAAAACCAAACGCAACTAATCAACGAAGAAACACGCCTCGTGGCGGTAATACGACTGGCCGATCGCCTAGTCCGCGCCGTCATAGACACCGGTGCCAACCGAAATTTCATAAGGGCAGATTTCCTTGGATCACTGTGCCAACGACCGCGGTATATACCAGAAAAGGTTGAGGTCACCCTAGCTGATGGGTCAACACGAGACGTTAGCAGGGCCGTTAAATTTCCTACTACCTTAGGCAAGGTATCTAAGACCTGTAAATTTCTAGTGATGCCGGAGGCCACCGACAACGTTATCGTGGGTTTGGAATTTCTTCGCAAATTTGACATGAAAATTCAGGTGGCCGAATTGACACTGCAGTGTACCGAGTCAGGGTCGATGAATCGACCTGCCGAAGCCACCGCGACTTGTATATCACCAGAACTACCAACCAAGAACGAAGACCAGAGTAAGCCAGCATTATCCCCAGAAGAACAGCGGATTGTCAACAAGTTTCTCGAAACGGAATTACCAAAATTTGGGAGGATTCATGGCCTGTCTCCCATTGCCCAACACAAAATTGTTCTGGCAGACGACCGACCAGTGAAAATACGCTACGCCCCGCGTAATCCAGCCATGCAGGCAATCATCGATGCCGAAGTGGAGCAGTTACTTGCGCAAGGCTGCATCGAACCCTCCAGCAGTCCGTATTGTTTCCCCATCACTCTAGTCAAAAAGAAGAATGGAGCCTGGAGGACATGCATGGATTTCCGCCAATTAAACCGCAGGTCAGTGCCAGATGCCTATCCCTTACCGCGGATAGACAGTATTCTCAACAAATTGCGAAACGCAAAATATATTATTTGCTTGGATCTCAAAAACGGTTATTGGCAAATTCCGATGGATGAGAAAAGCAAGCGATACACGGCGTTTGCAGTACCAGGCAGGGGGTTATACCAGTGGCGTGTAATGCCTTTTGGCCTCCACTCCGCCCCAGCCACGTTTCAACGGGCGTTGGATCAAGTGATTGGTCATGACATGGAACCACATGCATTTGCCTATCTCGACGATATCATAGTCGTGGGACGGTCGTTTGAAGAACATCTGAGAAACCTCGAAGAAGTATTCCGTAGACTCCGCCAGGCTAACCTTTGGATTAATAGTGACAAATGCCAGTTTTTTACCAGCGAGACCAAGTACCTGGGTCACGTGGTCTGTGAAGACGGCATCAAAACCGACCCGGACAAGGTCGCAGCAGTGACACAGATACCTCCACCACAGACCGTACGAGAGATCCGGCAGTTCCTCGGGATCGCCTCATGGTACCGAAGGTTTGTACCAGACTTCGCCGACATCGCCCAACCCCTTACCACCTTGTTGAAAAAAGGGAAGCATTGGAGGTGGGGTAGTGACCAGCAACAAGCGTTTGAAACACTGAAGAAGAAGCTCACCGAGGCACCAGTGCTCGCCTGGCCTGATTTTTCACATCCTTTCACATTACAGACAGATGCAAGCAACTACGGGCTGGGGGCAGTCCTGACACAAGAAATTGACGGAGCCGAGCGGGTGATTGCCTACGCCAGCAGACATCTCAATGGGGCCGAGAAAAACTACTCCGCGACAGAGAAAGAATGTCTGGCCATCATCTGGGGCATCCGAAAAATGAGAGCTTACTTGGAGGGATACCAATTTACAGTGGTCACGGACCATCAGGCCTTGAAGTGGCTCAACTCTATGGAAAACCCAGTCGGCCGACTAGCGCGTTGGGCCCTCGAACTCCAACATTTTAAGTTCACCATTCAATATCGGAAAGGCAAGAATAATATTGTAGCGGACGCATTGTCGCGACAACCGGTGGAGGCAGCCAAGATAGCGTGCTGCGATATTACCCATACCGACCAATGCAAATGGATCCGCCAACTTCGCGAAAAAATCAACGCCGAGCCCAATAAGTTTGCCGACTATGTGGTAATTGACGGCCAAGTATACCGCCATTTTTCGGACCATGGTAACAAGGAAGACGAAACTGCATGGAAGCTATGCGTAGCCACCCCACACCGCCATCGCATACTTGCCGAATGCCACGATAACCCAACCGCAGGCCATTTGGGCATCCGAAAAACCATCCACCGCATCGCCAGTCGATACTATTGGCCGGGGATGGCTCGCGATGCTACTCGTCATGTTCGAAGTTGTGAGTCGTGCCAACGCTTCAAAGTTAGCCAACAAAAGCCCGCGGGGCAGATGCTAACTCAAATTCCGGATGAGCCCTGGTCGACGATATGCGCCGACTTTGTCGGGCCCCTACCCCGGTCAAAGCATGGCAACTCTTCTTCGATAAATTCTCTAAATGGACGGAGCTAGTACCCATGAGGAAAGCTACCGCCGAGGGGGTCATCAAAGCCTTCCGGGAACGAATCCTAGCAAGATATGAGGTTCCGAAGGTTTTACTCACCGATAACGGTACACAGTTCACCGCTCGAATAATGTCACGATTTCTGAAGGAAATGGGCGTAAAGCAACAATTTACTGCACCATATACCCCGCAAGAAAATCCAACAGAACATACTAACCGCACGATTAAAACTGTTATCGCCCAATTTACAAACAATCAACGCAAACAATGGGATGCATTACTCCCAGAAATTATGCTAGCAGTCAATACCAGCATCTCGGAATCCACCGGCTACTCCCCAGCATTCATCACCCAGGGGCGTGAACCGCGCTTACCCAAGGCACTCCACGATGAGGTCACTGTGGGCACGGGGACGGCTAATGTGAGCCCACAGGCCAGGCACCTGGAACTGAGGGAGGTATTTGAGCTAGTAAAAAGAAATCTGGTCAAAGCATCCGCACGTCAGAAGCACCATTACAATCTCCGCAGACGCGCCTGGAGTCCTAACATAGGGGATCTCGTGCTAGTACGTCAGCACCCCCTCTCAAAAGCAGTCGATAATTTCGCAGCAAAATTGGCCCCGAAATTTGATGGTTCCTTCATTGTTAGGTAATTCACGTCACCGGTGATAGTAACCCTGCAGGCACCGGGGCAGCAACAGACTAGAACTGCCCATTTGCATGATCTTAAACCGTATACCCAGCAGCCAGGTACAAATATAACAAAGCTTTCTTTTATATCTACTTACAGTGACGTGGCCAACCGCCGAACAAATATGGAAGACCATTTCGAGAAGACCAGCAAGAGGTTCCGCGAGCGTGTTAGCGAGGAAGAAGCGAAACGGCGTCGCACAATTTTCTTGGAAGATGAGGTACCGTCCACCAGCAAACGGGCACGAACTAGCCACACTCTACCAACAAGAACCCAGCCCAGCCGAACGTTCTTTCGCATGAGCACGGCCCGAGAGCATCCTACCCTACAGACAGCAAACACATTTTTACACCGCACCGAAACCCCTACTGGGCCCTCCCGAGAAGAAGACGTAATCACAGTGTCTAGCGAGGAATCAGACACACCTGCAGGCACCACTAGCGTGGAACGAGACGCCGCTGCGCAAGAAACGCCAACAACCCCCGGGCAAGGTCAAGCGTCGGAACTATGGCCACCCACGATAGCAGAGGTAGAAATCGAAGAGGAAAACAACACCGATAATGAAGCGTCGTTTATCCCCTTATATGGCGAACCGCCCCGGCCAGCAACACCCGGGCGCAACATCAGTGGCACGTTTTCACCCTGGCGACGCGAAACCTATACATCAAGCAGCCCATCCACCCCGTCAACAAGTGCAGAAGACGTAGCAGCCGAACTAGACGAATTGGTACGATCATCATTTGGGGACCTCGACAAAACCATAGACCACCGAAAGCCGTCACCAACGATATCCGAGGAGACTGCGTCCTCATCATCCCCCGAAACCGGCAATAAAGGGAGAGGCTGGTTCACGGTGGACATTCATGACAGACGATGCCATAACATCTGCGGGTTTTCCGGTTATGAACGCACCATTACCTATCGCTTTTGGGTCAATCGGCTAACAACATTCTCAGCAATCGAACATCCCGCTAGGGGAGTCACAACCCCGCAAAGTGGCCATTCGAGTAGCACCTCATCAGCCTCCTGGATAGAGGTGGCGTCCCATTACAGCCCATCGGGTGATAAAACTCCGGACCGGTATAACCTAGTCACCATCCGAAGACTTTCAGGAAGCTCGTCCAGCCGATCACTCCCATCGTCCCCCTGTCTGTCCATCCTCGCATCTCCCTGCTTGATGAAGGTGAACCTCTCGGAGCCAGACACACCTGAGTCTCCGAAGACCCCAATCAGGGAGCAGTCATTACCGGCAACACCACCAAAAGCAAATCCCACTGCGAAAACGGGTCACGGCCAGATGTCCCCTGCCAATAGTAGCCGCCCGATTCAACCCAATAGCAGCTCGTCATCAAGCAGCAGCGCCTCATCATCAGCTACGTCCTCATCGCCCGGCAACAACCCCCCAACAGACAACGGGAACAGACCCAAGATCGGCACCGCTCCCAGTTCCCATGAAACCGGCCCAGCCACCAAGGATTCCGGTAGCCACCCCGGTACGCCCACACTACCACCGGCAGTACAGGACCGCATTCGCCATGCTCTTACCGCTCATACCAGGGGCAAACGCATGCAATTCCGCTACCCATACCAGGGCAAGGTTTATACCATCACTGTGAGCAGAGCCCAGGAGATCCGGGTAACTATCGCCACCGGAAGAGGGGAGGAAGTGTAACGGTAAAAGTCGGTGCTCGTTTTTACCTACCAGTTATGTCCTCATTGATTGAAAAAAAATACATTTAGTTTATAATTATGTACCGCAAATGAATTCCACTGCATACCTTTGTTTTTATGAATTAAACATCTATAGAAATTTAACCAATGAAGCCATAATTATTGTATGTTCAGTATAGCTTATATATGAAGATACATTTAGTAATTATATTTAAACTAATTTAAATCATTCTATGTTTATAATGAATTACATTTAAAATTAACGGCCGATTACCAATGACGCCTCCTACATGTCAAACGTCTTATCAGCATAAATCTGAATACAACATTGGCGATGTACACAGCTGCTTTCTGTGTACGATCGCCCCAAACAGATGTCTGCCTGTGTGCGCATGGTTGTGTGTGCGGATACACAAGTATAAAAGGCAGCACATCACAAAGCAGACAAGGAGTTTTCGCGTAGCTAGCAAGTAGGTAAGTCAGATCATTGTACGAGCATCTGTGCACGGACAAAGATCTGCCTTTTTTTAGTTAGTAGGCCCGACCACCTCTACGAGCATTTGTGCACGTACAAGGTGCTGGCCAAACTTCGTTCCTTAGACCGCCTATACGAGCATCTGTGCACGGACAAGGTGTTTGTCGTAACTGCCCAAGGGTATATTAGTGGAGTGAGGGTTTTTAGACGCCGATAACCACCCTCTACGAGCATCTGTGCACGGAGGAGGTGTTTATCATAGGGCGTATTTCGGTAGGCTCAATCACCTGTACGAGCATCTGTATACGGACAGCGTGTTGAGCAGCTACTCGGATTCGTACGGCTCGCCTTGTGCAAGCCGCCGCGCAAGAGAGAGGCGTTTAGGTAATCCGTCGGCGTCATTTCGATAATCGGGGCAGGGATCTATATTCGTAAGTTAGGCAATTAGTAAATAAAGAAAATATGAGAATTAGCAATTTATCGTGTTGTGTATTATTGTAACTCGCAAGGTCTCAAAATAAATAAATTTTTGTGACGAACACTGGACGTAGACGAGCGTTACCCCAGCCTGAGAGAAAAAACATCGTTACAAATTCTATAAAATCTGACTTAGGCATGGAATATAAAAACGAAATCTTGTTAGAAATGTGTAAGTTCTTGAAAATTGAAATTAACTTTTGTACTAGTTACCATCACCAAACGTTAGGCACAATTGAGCGCAATCATCGCATATTCAATCAATATATTCGAGCATATATTTGCGAGAATATTTCAGACTGGGATACTTATCTCAAATATTTTCCATTCTACCACAACACGACGGTAAACACAGTTTTTGACAATACCTTAACTCCTTTTGAACTTGTTTTTGGCAAAAATGCTGTACTACCAAATCAAACAAATTTTAGCCTAGAGCTTGTGTATAACATTGCAAATTACAGTCAATAAATTAGATTTAGATTACAGAAGTCTAATTTACTGGCGAAACAATTGGTTGAAAAATACAAAATAAAGAATAAACAATTTCATGACAGAAAAGCGAAACCGATCACTATAAAACTCTACGACATAGTATTGCTAAAAAAAAGAGCCTTACGATAAACACAAAAGTGTTTATGACGGAACGAATGTAACAATTCGTCACAATACAACTTGGAATGAGAAAACAGTCCATAAGAACAGAATAGTAAGGCAATAGTCATCTCTGTGTATATATGTAGTCATGTCCATAAAAAGCAAATCTTCGAACTGAATATGTATATGTATGTATATAACCGAAAAAAAACAAGAAAAAAGGAAAAATTTGTAAAAATATTATAAATTAAAAAAAAAATATGTTAATCAAAACACACAAAAATTCAATGTCATATTTCAAATAACTTTATTTAAAGAAAAACATATGTAAGAACAGAAGACACTATGTAACATGTATATTTCACTAGCAAATGAAAAATCATATCAATAATTTCAGACCAACAAATTAATCAATTACAGTACAAAAAAAATTTTTTTCTACTTTTCCTTAATAAATACAAAATAAAATGAAACTTTTTGTAAATTACTTTAGAACCTAGTCAAAAATGTTGAACCAAGAGAGACTGATCACCTCATTTGATTTGACATTTTTGTTCGTGCACTAACGAAAATATCAAACCTGATAAAAGGGAAAAAATTCAACGAATAAAACAGAAATTTACGTGTCAACAGTTTTATTTACAAAGAAAAAAAAAAGAGAATATAAATATAACAATAGGAAAGTTCGAAATATAATATTAAAGGTTTTAACGAAACAAAACTTACATAAATATGTATATGCAAAGAAATATGTATTTTGAAATGATTAAAAGTTAAAAAAATTTATATATTTTGTATTTATATATTTTGTATTTATATATTTTGTATTTATATATTTTATATTGTATATAAGCATAGAGATAAGAAATAGTAAAGAAGAATGAAATCAAATAAAAACCAAGACACTTCTGTTCTAACTGTGATCCCGTGCGTTTGA
The DNA here is from genome assembly GCA_951800035.1 of Linnaemya tessellans. Classification (NCBI taxonomy): domain Eukaryota; kingdom Metazoa; phylum Arthropoda; class Insecta; order Diptera; family Tachinidae; genus Linnaemya; species Linnaemya tessellans. The sequence goes on along the minus strand of OX637533.1, from coordinate 85,402,549 downwards.
TTTATATGATTAACTAGCAACAGCAGAAATATAGAAGGTTGTTATCTATATGGCGATCCTGCCAACGTGTGTGTGTTTTGAACAAAAAGTTAAAAAGATTTTGTGGGTGCTGTTGGCTGAAGTAGTAGAACACGAGACTATGAAGCGGAGAGTCCTGAGTTCGAGCCCCAGCTGAGTCATAAAAAAAATATTGTGTTGAATTCTTCTGATCAGCATTAGTGCGTGGTTGTGTTAGTTGTTGCCAGCCTGTTTTCAGTGATGAAGGCATAGTACTGATCACTGGACAATTACTGGCAGCGACTGACCCAATCATGTACTAAAAGCAGAGTAACAGCACCCACCTTCGTCGGCCCTGTAGCAAAAATTAGCCGGCGAAGTAAAAGGTTGAAATAGCTACAAAAAAAAAAAAAAAAAAAAAAAAAAACAACTGTCTATCTTCTCATCTTTCCTAATCTGTCCCCTCAATACTATCCCCTCGTTTTCAGTTCCAGCACAATGCATTGCATATATAGGGGACATCCCCTGAGTGCTGGTCCTACTCCTAAAAAAAGAAAAAAAAAAAAAATTAAATATCTGGGGAAAAAACTAACTAACCTATTGAAGGAAAAAATAATAAAACAATTTAAAAACATAATGGCAAGACAAGAAACATAAAGCGAAAACGCAAAAAATTAAGAGAGAAGCTCAGAGACAAAAGCATAATGCAGTCAAGTGAATATTTAAAATATGAAAACGAATAAATCTGTTTATTAAAAGAATATCTGGAAAATTTTTTGAAATTTCGATTAAAAATCATTTTAAAACTTAAACTGCACTCACTGTTCAATTTACATACTAAAGAAAAAACAACAAAAAAAAAAATTGAAGACAAAAACTGAACAACTGAAAATATAATAAAACATATTTACATGGTAATTACTGGAAAAAACGATAAAAAAGGTGCAAATAATGCTGTAATACAATTAAAAGTAAATTTTTATAAAAAAAGAGAAACGGGACACAAAGTGTACATCACATAAAAAAACAGTTATTTTAAAAAAAATTCCATTGGCATGATGAAATGGTAAAGTGATCGAGCAGTAAAAAGTGGAAATAGAAGACAAAATGAAAAGAACAGTTATTTAAAAATCATTATAGAGAAAGAAAACAAGTGATGATAATGTTATAAAAAATATGTTAACAGAAAAGAACAAAAAAGCAAATACAATAAGAAAAATTTTGAAAAAGATAAGAGAATGACACAAATGTTCGGGAAAACACCAATAAATTAAAGCAAGTTGAGGAACAGTAAAAGTAAAGAAACTTGAATGAATCGATAAGACGAAAGTAAAATAAAAATTCAGCAAATTTCCTGCAACAAAATAACACCTATAAACAACATAACATTCTTCAGCAACAAAACCACCACCAACAGCATTGAAAAACAACACACAGGCAAGAACATTTACGCACGAATTTATTTATATTTATAACATATTTATATTAACATTTATGTACTTAAACAACTATTAATTAAATAATAAATTTACTAGTAGCTTTCTCTATTGTTCTATTTATAAATATTAATTATAAAATTATATTTATTCCTAAAATATTTTGATTTCTTAAACATTATTTTTAATACTTATTTTTCAATTTTACTTACAAAATTAATAATAAAAAAAACAAGGGAAATAATTAAAAAATATATGTATGCCTACATACATATACATACATACATATACATACATACATATACATCCATACATATAAAAAAAATATTGTTTCTGTTGTTTTGTATGCCTATACACATATTTATAGAAACAAATGTAAATGCATCAGAATCGTAAAAAAATATGTTCTTTTCTTTCTCTCTCTTCCCACTTTTGGAAAAAAAATAATAAGAAAGTGATATGAAAAATTAATAGAAAAACCGGACTTGTGAGTGAACAGTGAAAAAGAAAATACATATTACTCTGCAGCGTTGCCACTTACGAAAAAACTTATTTATTTTTTGGGACAAAACAAGTTTTGTTTTAGAAATAAAAACAGTTCTTTTCCTATTTTAAGTTTTGACTAAACGTTTTTAAATGTTAAATCATTTGGAATTCGATAATATTTGCTTTGATTCACGCGTATGAAAAAGAAACATATTTAAAAATAATGGGAAAAAACTTTTTGTAATGTTTTATGTTTCTTTTATTATTTTTTTAAGCCTAAAGGAAAAACAATGTAAATGCATCGTAATTCGAAAAATTTCAATTTTCGAAACAGGCAGAAGACTTAGCATATTCCTTTGAACGATCATTGGTGATAGAAGGTATTACGAGAAATAAGGCTCATGAGATGGTCATAGAACAGACTGTGGGCATGTGTAGGTTAAACGCGAGGTCCGATCTAGTCAAATCAATACTTGCCTCTTCTGTTTTCTCAGACCCGAAAGATGTAGACGCAAAACTAGTAGTTGAACAAGCACAGGAAAAGAAAGAGCATCAAGTTCTTTCTTTCAGATCTAGCCAACCTAGTTTCAGAAATTACTCAAATCAACCCAACAATTTCAATCGTCAAAGTCAAAATACAAATTATCGTGGAGGACATTTTAACTATGGGAATAATAACAGATACAGGAATTTAAATAGAGTTCAAAATAGTAATCGTCGCAACAATCGTAATTTTTCTCGAGGCTCCAACAACAACCACAGGTTTGCTGTGAGAAATTTAAACGAGGAGGTCCCTCAGCAATTTCTGTTGGGGGAGGAAATTTTAAACTAGAAAATATCAAATGTTATATTATATTATATTATATTATATTATATTATATTATATTATATTATATTATATTATATATATAAAAATGGCGCCCAAAGTGGGGCCCGAAGCAGACGGTATATAAGAAGTTGGTTCCTCAGCTACAGGGATTAACTGGTGGTCCATCAGGAGCGTATGACCTGCTAGGTTATTCAAGAGTCCCTAGACAGTAGCGACGTTTTCTGCAGAAAACCAGTTGATTTCTGTTCAACACATTTTTGCTTTTAAGTGATTCATATAAACGTCTATGACACATTACAATCACCTATGTAAGTCCCGATTCGCAAGACAAAGTATCTTGGAACGCGTTGCGACATAGGCTGACTGTAATGTTGTCATGGAGTTTTGATGAATCAGCAGTCTACCTTTTTCTTCACAACTTGAGACTTAGAATAATTTAGTAATTTACAATAGAATTTTAATTGCACAAGTTGTTGAGAAAAGGGTTGATCTAAAAGAAAAATGGTGTTATGAGGGGAACGAGAACTTTTAAAGTAAGATTAGACATAGTCTTACTTGATCAGAGGTCCACAATTGTTGATAGCTGGTCCTGGCAGTTCTATCTCTATTTGGTTTTACTCCAGTCGCAGCACAACAATTAGTGGATGATTAGTTCATCTTCTTATCAGTTTACTCCTGAAACAAACAGCAAACATAATATATTAATGAAAGTACACACACATACAGATCAATATGAAACCTAACAAATATAACAAATACCTTGGTTATCTTTCTTGTATCCTGAAAATACCGCATAACAGCAATTTATTTAGTGAATTTGAGCAGGGATTTTCCGCCTAAGTATATATCTGCTTGGTTTTACGATCAGCAAATTTTGTTGGTTTCTATTTTAATAGTTACCTCTGGGTTTTTCTTCATGTAACACAATAATATTAGTTTTTATTTTTTTTATATATGTAATTTTATTTCAGTTTTTCTTTCATATTATAGAATTTCGTCTTAGGCTAAAGTTTTCTGTTAACAAGTCTGGAGTTATACTTGTTATAGTGAATTAACCGGGAAACATTTAATCGTTTCGGGTATAAGTTTTATTATTCGATATAGCATTTTTTTTTTAGATTTTTAATAAACATATATTTTTTTTATATAGATATACTTAAGTAAATAAACATCGTTATAATTTTTGTGGTTTGATAATTAAGTAGAGATTTTAGTGGATACACTGTGTTTTGTTGCGTGCAAGATAGAGCTTTGCGTTTTGGTAAAACTTGAATCTCAAAAGAAATTTTTTTATACCACTTTATAATTTTGTCTACAGATCTAGTTTTTTTTATCATACTTATATATTTTTTTTTTCCTTTCTTTCGTTCTACTTAATAAGCACATACTTGAATTTTACTTATAGATAATAGCAAAATAACTAAGACATTTTGAATTGAATTAATGGTCTATTTTGGACAGAATTAGTTATTTTGATATTTAACTTTATACAATATATATATATATATATATATATATATATATATATATATATATATATATATATATATACATAATTTTTTTTATTATTTCCGTTGCTAGTTTCAATTATTGTAGTATCAATTATTTCAATTTGGAGCTTTTGGTTTGTTAGGAGAGGTAAAGGTTCGTAGGAAAATTTTATAGATTCAATGGTGTGGACACGTAGCGCCAGCAGGATGATGAGCGACGCAAATAACATGCCTACAACAAGCGCTGGTACTACCTGTAGCCCGGTTGTAACCGCCACAACTTCGATGTCTACGATGGCAAACCAGTCAGCGCACGTATTCAGCACTACCACGTTCGCTACGATGAGTAACCCCATAACTACGGCTACTACTGCTCACGAACGCCATGTCAGTCCGGAAATTATTCAGCACGTAAGAGATTCTTCATCTCTTAACAGCACTACGGCAGGAAACCGCGATCACGAAAAAGTCGTTTTTAGCCCGATAGCTGAAATGTCAACAGACCCCAGCGGTCTGCAACAAATGGTAGAGGCAGCTGTTGGCTTAAGTCAAGCGAAGTGGTCACGTGAAATCGACCTCAAAATACAAAAAGCCATAGAGGAAGTGCGACAGGCCGTAGTAGCAGCAGCAGCAGATAGACCAGGGCCATCCCGAGCTATGGGAGTTACCGAGAATGCAAATGTGCCCTTTATACAGAATCAGGCTCAAACAACAGTATCCCAGCCACCAGTTGGTTTCCGGCCTTCTGCTGTGACTGGGTATGAACGCACGTTCAGCAACAGCAATCTAATGAATATGTACCGCAGCAGAGACAGACTGTGTTTATGCAACCGTCAGCACAAATGCCACCATTAGTACCAGCACCACATAACCTGAATATAGGGTCAGAACCAATACAGGTAACTCATCGTCAGCCAAATGAACGACAATATACGTTGCAACAACCAAATATAAATACAGATGGTATACGCCAGCAACAACCGACGAGCGTACAATTTGCCACCGTCGAACGTAACCGCACAAAGACAATTATCATCACAGCCACAAATAGGATCGGGCATGAACCATTTGCCTAATAATATAGTACAACCAAATCTAGCACCACCGTATCGTCCAGTCTCAGATAACCCGTCAACTGGGTACCCGTCAAACGTTTGGTCTGCCAATCACTAGCAACAAAATTATATACCGCAAAACCACCCGCAACAAATTTATCAGCCGCCAAGCAATCAGCCTCAAAGTTACAATTTGGCTATGTCCATGCCAAGGCAATATGAGGCATTGGACAAATTTAAACTGGACAAATGGGGGTTAAAATTCGATGGCACGTCTAAATCGATGAATGTGCAGGAGTTCATTTTTCGGGTAAGCGCTTTGAGAGCGGATTATAACTGCCCGGATGGCGAAATTTTGCGCAGTTTCCATTTGTTATTGGAAGGACCAGCATTGGAGTGGCATTGGGACTACCGCAAAATAGCCCGAATTGATACCTGGCAAGATTTAGAAAAAGCACTACTGGCACAGTACAGGCGTTATGAAAAGGAGTACCAGGTGCAGATGAAAATTCTAAGTTGCAGGCAGCTACCCCAGGAGCCTTTTGATGATTTTTATAATGCGGTAATCAAACTAAGAAACCAGCAGCAGACACCGTATGACGAAGAACAACTGGTGGAAATAATGAGAGGCAACCTTAAACCTGCATTGGCCCAGATGATGTTCTCGGTTCATCTCCGCACCTTATCAGAGTTCTGTCGGGAAGTGAGAAGGGCTGAGAATTTGCTGATGACACAGCGACAGCTTTACCCCCAGCGATCTAATTTCACTCACAGAATGAATGAGGTAAACTGGGAGGAAGATGTTGGTGTGTCGGCAGAGTTGGAGGTGGATGCGCTACGTACTACAGGGCAGTATAAGTGCTGGAATTGTAAGGCAATAGGTCATGCGTTCATAGACTGTCCTGAGCCAGTGACTCGAATTTTCTGCTTTAGGTGTGGGCTAGACAACGTAGTTGCTCCGAAGTGTCCCAGGTGCGCGGAAAACAGGGCCCGGAACACGTCTCGAGCTGGGCAGGCGCGTTCGACACCGGTCTAGACCCAGTCGATAGGCCACAACAGCAACATAGTTTAGGTTTAGTTAAGATTTTAGAAAATAAAGATAGAGTTAGTGTAGTTAGGGAACCACAGCTTAGGGAACTTAAGCCTCTGCATATAAGGATGCGGGAATATAATGAGGCTAAGATTAGATTAGGGTTAGTATCGACTAAGATTAAAAAGGCGCGTGAGAGATATAAGAGGCGAAAGCGATTGAGGCACGAGATTTCGTCCGCATCTCTATAAGGGTAAAGATGCGCGCTTGTATACAAGAATTAATTTAAATGGGCATGAAATTGAGGGGCTACTAGACAGTGGCGCTACAGTGACATGTCTGGGCCGCGACTGTATGGATTTTGTAGAAAAGGCTGGACTTAAAATCCACGACTTTTCTACAATAATCAAAACAGCGGACGGTACTCGGCATGCCATTGTGGGCCGTGTTAGAGCCAGTGTTAAGTTTGGTCAATCAACGCAGGTCATAAGTTTTTATTTAGTGCCTACCTTGAGTCGCGAGTTGTTCTTGGGGGTCGATTTTATGAAGGCTTTTAAACTATTTGCCAATATAGATAGCCTTACGACAAATGGCATAAATCTTAGCGAAGAAACCGATGGTACAATAGATATCTTGTCTCATACATTGACGCCTGAACAGCGTCAGAACTTAGATTTTGTTATATCGAGATTCCCCTGCTATACAAAGAAAGGTTTAGGTAAAACACATTTAGAAACGCATTCTATAGATACGGGAGATGCTACCCCAGTAAAAGATAGACATTATCCTGTCTCTCCGGCGGTACAAGCACTTATGTTTGCAGAGCTAGATAGGATGCTTGATCTCGGTGTCATTGAGCTTAGCGAGAGTCCTTGGAATCATCCGGTGACTTTAGTCCGTAAGGGTGAAAAGAACCGTTTGTGTCTGGACGCTCGAAAGCTCAATGCATTGACGGTCAAGGATGCCTATCCTTTGCCACACATTGAGGGCTTGTTAAGCCGTCTAGGGGACACGATATACATATCTAGTGTCGATTTAAAAGACGCTTTCTGGCAGATACCACTAGAGCCGTCTATTAGAGAAAAAACTGCATTCACGGTGCCTGGGCGACCACTGTATCAATTTACTGTCATGCCTTTTGGGTTGTGTAATGCAGCCCAAAGGTTATGTCGGTTAATGGATAAAGTGATCCCCGCAGCACTTCGTGATAGAGTTTTTGTCTATTTAGATGACCTTTTGATAGTATCTCCAGATTTCGAGACCCACCTGGAGTTGCTCATCGAAGTATCTAATAGTTTGGTAAAAGCAGGGCTGACAATCAATGTAGCGAAATCTAAATTCTGTTTCAAGGAGTTAAGATATCTAGGGTACATTATCGGAGATGGCAAAATTAAGCCTGATTCTGCCAAAGTGGAAACGATTACTCGTTTTGCTTATCCTAAAACGGCCAAGCATGTGCGGAGTTTCATGGGAGCAGCAGGATGGTATAGAAAATTTATACCTGACTATGCTACCATTGCGGCTCCAATCTTTGATACGCTGAAAAAGGGTAAGCAATTCAAGTTTTCCGATGAAGCTAAGGTAGCGTTTGATCGCCTCAAGAACGCTCTAATTTCAAGTCCGCTGCTTAGTCACCCGGATTTCCGCCGACATTTTTATGTCCAGTGTGACGCGTCCGATGTAGGCATTGGTGCAGTGCTCTTTCAGAAAGACGAATCTGATAATGAGCATCCAATTGCATATTTTTCCCATAAATTAACATCGGCGCAGAAGAATTATTCAGTTACTGAACGTGAATGTCTGGCTGTGGTCTTGGCGATTAAGAAGTTTAGGCCCTACATAGAACTTATGCCCTTCTCTGTGATAACTGATCACAGTAGTCTAAAGTGGCTTATGTCACATAAGGACCTAAGTGGCCGGTTAGCCCGGTGGAGTCTACATTTACAGTCATTTAATTTCACCATTGAACATAGGCAGGGAAAACAGAATGTGGTACCCGATACCCTATCACGCTACGAAATGGATGAAGTTTCAGCAAATGTAGAAGGTCTGATCGATCTCGATTCAATTGCTTTCAAATCGAGTGATTATTCTGAACTTGTCTCCACAATTGAAGCAAATTCAGAGCAATTGCCAGATTTGAAAGTAATTGAAGGCATCGCCTATAAACGAGTTCGACCCTATGATGGAGTGGACTTAAATGAGGATT